>CM035440.1:100086207-100441207 GCA_020310875.1 Ceratopteris richardii | reverse complement strand
GTTTGATTAAAGAATATATACAAAAGTTTTTTACGGCCATTTGGCCTTTCACGTGAACACTAATAAGAGCGATCTCCCACTAAAGGCTAATATGAACAAAAGTGAACTATGGGAGGAAAAATAAAGAAAGGTAACTTGAGGTGAAAGTCTTCTAAGCAACTTGAATATACATTGCCAAGGAGACATAACCTCAAGCACCTCTAGCTCCAAAATTAATATTTGGCCCAATCTTTCCACTCATGTAGTTGAAACTATCCGAAAACTACAGAATCAGCTTCTAATTTTCCTCAATTGCGTACCTAGTTAAACTCTCAAAAAATTGACGTAGAGAGCCCAAAAAGACACTTTGAAGGTTCAAAATAATGTGAACCTTAAGTATCTTCACTCCCACAATCACCAAGCAAATATGGCTTAGTGGTAAGAAAACCTATTGTTAAGCAGTCCTTGGGGGGAACACTACTAGAATGGTGACCTCCCAGGAGGTGCTAAAAATTTGACATTTGGTCCCATTTTCTTGAGCCTTAGTGGTGTTTGGACTATTCTAGCTCCATTTTCATTCTAGTTAGTTCTCTATCATCATGGCATCAGAGGTCCTAGGTAGATCCATTGGATCGTGTTCTAATGTCAGTGTTTCCCAAGAGGAGCTAGAACTTGTAGGCCAAAAGACCATTTTGAGATCCAAAAATTTGATGGCATAAAATTTACTCTATGGAAGAATCAGATTAAAGATGTGTTGATTCAGAGGAGGCTATGGAAGCTAGTAAATGAAATCTCAAAGAAGTTTGTTGACATGGATGATGATGATTGAGTTGGATGAAAAGGCTAGGTCTACCATTTGACTAGAGTTGGCAGATAATGATATTGGATTTTGAAACTGTAGAGGAGATTTGGAAGAAGCTATGCAATACATATGAAAAAGAAACAACATTAAATAAAGTGTATCGTATGAGAAAGTTATATGACTGCACGAAGGACATAGATAGTAGTGCTACTCGTCTCAATGAGTTTGATGCCATATACTCTCAATCATAGGCCCAAAAAATGGAAATGTATAATGAAATGAAAGCAGTCTTGTTGGTATGCACCTTGGCATCATCGCGGGATACATTTGGCATAACTATTAGCAATAGTGCACTTGGTGGTAAGTTGGTCTATGATGACATATGTGAAGCACTCTTGAGTGAAGAGATTGGTAGAAAGTCTATGGTTGGCACTCAAAGTGGAGATGCATATAATGTTTGTAATTCTTACCAAGGAAAGAATCACCAATGTGGCAAGAGAAATAACAATGAAAAGAATGGTCAACAAAATAAGAGTAGAAGTAATCAAGGAAGAGGATTATCGATTGCCATTATTTTCATAATAAATGGCATATGAAGAAAGATTGATATGCATTAAATAATGCTAAAGGAAAAGGACAAAATGTTGATGGGTGTGGTAAACAATTACTTGCACCATCTACTTTGATTGTGAAGATAGAAGAAATTAATGCTATTTTTTATGATGTTGATGTGTTGACACTCGATAGTATTATGATCACAGAGGCTCTTATGGTTTATTTTCTTTCCCAGACATGGTTGCTAAATTCCGGTGCTTCTTTCCATGTGACAGCACATAGAATGGTTCTCTACTTATGCAACAAAGTCTCTTGGTACTTGGCGACTCTTACAAGTGTGATGTTGTCGAGATTGGAGATGTGGTTCTGCAATCCATCGATGGTTCAAAATTTACTATGCATAATGTATGCCATGTTCCTCGGTTATCATGTGGTTTGATGTCAGTTGGTCAACTTGATTACCTTTGGTACAAAGTGATTTTCTATGCTCATTCCTTGTGCATGTCAAAGGCCAATATGGTTATTGGAAAAGGAAGCAAAGTTGGCTCACTTTATCCTTTATTTGTATCACATAAAGAACACTTGTTAGATGTTATTGAACAACCTATGGCTTGTATTCGGCATGGCCGCTTGGGCCACATATCTCATAGTGGAATGAAAAATCTTTCTCATTTTGACTACTTACCTATGTTATCTTTCTTTGATTTTTCATTTTGTGAGCATTGTCAGTATGGGAAAAAAACTAAGAATGTGTATAAGATGCCTATTGAATCTTCAATTCAACTTTTAGATCTTGTCAATTCATATCTGTGTGGTCTTATGCCCACAAATCCATTAGGTGAATCTCTTTACTTTGCCACTTTCATGATGCTACTAGAAAAGTATGGGTATATATTATCAAATTGAAGGATGAGGTATTCCCTACTTTCAAAAAATGGTTTGCTTCAGTTGCGATTGAAAAAGGAACTAAGCTCAAGTCTTTAAGTTCAAATATTGGAGGTGAGCATACCTCACATGAATTCAAATTTTTAGAGAGTTTACAGCTCCTTATAACCCAGTACAAAATGGTCTAGCTGAGAGGATGAATAGAAATATTTAGGATAGAGTAGTTTCTATGTTGCATCATGCAAACATTTCACAAGGTTTTTGGGTAGAAGTTGTACTGATTGTGTTGGAGTTAGACGTCTGCGGAAGCATGCGAACAGCACAAGGAAGAAGAAAAAGAAGCTTGGAGCACAACACACAATATTGAATGTATTACCACTAGGATGTACAAAGATAAGCAATGTGTTAGGACTATAGGCATATATACAAGCAGGGGGAAAAAACCTCCTAAAGAGGGAAAAAAGTGCCCCGGTGGTCCTAGTGTGTTCACACACATTACTACCTAAATATATCAACAAATCCCCCTTGGGAGTGATGCGGTGAACAAGGATCTGGCACTCATGTATAAGGAAGTGCCAAGCTATGTGGAATCAATCCACAAAAGGAAGTAAGCCCAAAGCTTTGCGGAAAGCTTCAAACTTCTCCTTAGGTAGAGCCTTTTTGAAAAGGTTTGCAATGTTCTCCTGTGTGGGCACATATCCAAGCTCATCTCTCCAATAGAGAACCTCTCCCTGACTTAATTGATGGAGAGTGTTAATCTCCAAAAGAACAAGTTATCCTTGAAGCTAGAGCACCTCTATATCAAGAATAACTTAAAACCTTCACCAATTTGGAGGATCAATACTCAACTACCAAAATCTTGAACAAACTGTGAAGAAGATGTCTACACTGAAAGTCTGCTGCACATAACTCATTCATTGACTTATCAAATGTGTAAAGTTTTTTATAAAACTTTGTACAAGGTGTCGCCTACGGTTTGCGCACCTCCTCCAAGTTAATCATTCCAAAAGACTCAGTAGATCTTGAGAAATGATCTCAACAAGTCACCTATGTCTAAAATTGTAGTTCTTAACAATCGACTTTGACACCTGTAACTTCTAAAGCTTGGTTCTCCCAAACTAGAACCCGTTTATGCAAATCCCTTACACTTAGATTTTGACTCCTCATTTGTGCAAAACTTTACATTGTGCACTGAGAACTGACCATTTCTTTGATCATCGGGATTGTGCCTGTTTCAGAAGACACTCAACACTTCCTCACATATGAATGTTCCTACTCATAACTCTCACAACCCATTTACAATTAGGCTCTCAAACTTTAACCATAGACTCATTAACTATGGAATTAGACATCTACAAAAGGATTCTTGAATTGATCAAACACAGAAGGAGAACACAGAGAAAAATCAGGCATAACTTTTCTTCATTACTCAAAAGTTTTACATCTGGATGAGAGAGCTATCTTACTCACTTCACAAGTGTCTAATGACTTCTAATTATCTTCAATTCTTATTCTCTCACACTCTCTCATATTTGCCCTGACATTTTTCCTTGTATATATAGGCAAATATGTACAAGATCATAACCATACAAAAGTATAAGTGAGCTAACTCTAAGTTAATGTACATATGTATACATATCTTCATTCTCTGAACATATACTTTCTTCGTGCTTCATGACTTGATCTTTTCTTCAATCCTTGACTTCAAAACTTCAATTGTTGATTTTCTTGCACCTCAATCGTCAATTGAGGTTTTCTCTATCTTCTTTATACCTGCCATGTCTTTGAATCTCTGTAGCCTTGGTCCATCCAAGTTTTTGGTTAGCATATCAACTATCTGATCTTTTGTTGAAGTATGTATAACGTCAATCTCTTTATCCATCACCTTCTCTCTTAGAAAATGATACTGAATCTCAATGTGTTTAGTCCTGGCATGAAAAATAGGATTAGCAGCTAAATACAATGAGCTCATGTTATCTCCATGAATAGTGGGTGTACTCTGAATGATATCAAAACTCTTCATAAGAGTCTTAAGCCATATCACTTCCTTTGCAGCTTCAACCATACCTTTGTACTCAACCTCTATGGATGATAAAGCAACTGTATGTTTCTTCTTTGAACACCATGAAATTAACTTATCTCCCACATAACACAAGTATCCATAAGTTGATCTCCTATCATTAGGACTACCTACCCAATCTGTATCACTATATATCTTGATGTTTATATCTGATGTAAAACCATAATACAAACCTTCTTTGAGTGTACCCTTAATGTACCTCAACACTCTTTGTCTTGCAACCCAATGTTCTTTCCTAGGACAATGCATGAATTGAGATAATACTCCAATTGCATATGACAAGTCAGGCCTAGTTAATGTAGCATAGATCAGACTACCAACCAAACTTTGATATAGTTTCATGTCCTTGAATTCTTCTCCTCCATATCTGATCAATTTGTGATTCACCTCCATTGGAGTAGGTGCTATCTTGCAATCATCCATTTTAAACTTGATCAACAATTTTTTTAAATACCTTTCTTGAGTTACATACACTCCATGTTGAGTGTATGAGATCTCCATGCCCAAGAAATATGACAAATCTCCCAAGTCACTAATCTTGAACTCTTTCTCCATTTGCTTCTTTAGGCTTTGAATTCCTTTCTCATCTGTACCTGTAAGAATTATATCATCAACATATATGCACGTGTAAATGAATCCATCATCACTTGCTTTAACAAGCAAGGTACTATCTACTTTAGATACTTGAAAACCAAGTTTCTTCAAGAACTTCACAAGTCTATAATTCCATGCCCTTGGGGCCTGCTTCAAACCATACAAAGCTCTCTTGAGCTTACATACATGATCTGGATACCTTTCATTTCTGAACCCTTGTGGTTGCTCCATGAAAACATCATCTGAAATATAACCATTTAGAAAAGCATTCTTCACATCTAGTTGACATAATTTCCAACCTTTACATGCAGCAATAGCTATGAGTGTCCTGATGGTTGTCATCTTTGCCACAGGACTATAGGTCTCATCATAATCTATACCATATGTCTGAGCAAATCCTTTCACAACAAGTCTAGCTTTATACCTAGACACACTTCCATCTACAAACCTCTTTGTCTTGTAGACGCATTTGCATCCAATGATCTTCTAACTATTTGGTTTAGGAACCAAATCCCATGTGTCATTCTCCATCAATGCATCATACTCTTCCTACATAGCTTTCTCCCAAATTTCCTTACCTTTTGCCTCTTCATATGTAGAAGGGTCTTCATCTTCCTTTACCATATAAGCATAATCTTTAGTAGCAAAAAAAGGAAGTGTCATAGCTATACCTTGTAGGTTGTCATTTGTGTCTTGATGACCTTCTGAGTTAGGTTTCTGGTTCATCACATTCTGGATCAAACGTTGGCACTTCTTCAACTTCAACCTGTACTTCATTGTTCTCTTCTTCATCAAATATCTGAACCTTTGATTTACCTTTCTTTTGATTCACAATTTCCTCATCACCTGCATAAATATTGATTATACCTGCATACCAAGTACCTTGCTCATCAAATGTAACATCCTTTGATACAAGGACTTGTTTTGTGGATGGACTCCACAACCTATATCCCATCTGCTTATCATCATATCCAATGAATATATACTTTCAGCTTTAGGTTCCAATTTGTGCCTCAATTGAGATGGCACATATGCATATGCCAAACATCCAAATACTTTGCAATGATCTAGAGTAGGTATCTTACCCCACCATGCTTCATATGGTGTCATACCCTGCAAAGCTTTACATGGTAATCTATTGACCAAATATGTAGCTGTATTTACAGCCTCAGACCACAAATAATTGGGACAATTTTGCTCCTTCATCAAGGATCTTGCAAACTCAACTAGAGTTCTATTCCTCCTTTCTCCTACACCATTTTGTTGAGGAGAGTACCTGCAAGTAACCTCCCTTTTTATACCTGCATTCCACAAGTAATCAAAGAACTCATTAGAGAAATACTCTCCCCCTCCATCTGACCTTAGTCTCTTCAACTTTTGACCTGTGATTCTTTCTTCATACACATGATAATGCTTGAATGTATTGACTACCTTTGATTTATCTTTGATCAAATAGATAGTGATCCATCTGGTAGCATCATCAACATAAATTACATTATACCTTGAACCATTGATACTAAAATCCTTTGATGGTCCCCACACATCTGTGTGTACCAACTCAAGCTTCTCTGAATACATAAAACCATGCTTGGAATAAGATTGCTTATGAGCCTTACCTAATTGACATGCCTCACATCTGTATGTCATATGTTGACCTGCAACATTAGGCAATCCAAGCACTGAACCATTGTTAACCATATCTTTAATATCTCTTTCATTAAAATGTCCAAGCCTTTTGTGCCAAAGATCTAACTCATAGATCTTATGTCCTCCATAGGTGAACAAGGCATGACCAACATTACCTTGAATCTTCAATGTGAACAATCTTCCTTCTTTCTTCCCTGAAACAATTTGTTTATACCCATTGCTAGGGTCTTCCACAAAAACTCCTTCATTAGTGAGCCTAACTTCATAACCTTTTTCAACAATTTGTCCTACACTTATCATATTCTTTGGAATTGTAGGAACATACAAAACCTTACTCAAGAGAGTACTTCCATCCTTGTCCTTCACTGATCCAATTGACTTCACATTATGCTTTGTATTATCACCTATTTGAACTACATGATTAGTTACCTTATTTTCCAAATCAGTCATCAATGCTATGTTGCCACTCAGGTGATTGCTACACCCTGAGTCAATGTAGAAGACTCTTTGGTCTTCACTTTGCCTTTCACAAGTTGCATTCATAATCAATGTTGAATCCTCCTTCTGATATGAAGCATAATTGTAGTAGGTATTGTTGTATTGTTGGATTTTGAATCCTCTTCTTGCATTTCTTCCAAAATAACCTCTACTACCTCTACCTCTGAAATTACCTCTTTGATTTCTGCCACCTCTTCCTCTTGAATTAAAATTCTGATTATATCCACCATTATTCTGAGTATTATGCCAACAATCATGAGCTAAGTGATTTATCTCACCACAAATCCAGCAAGCTTTGACTCCATCTTTATTACTTTTGCCTCTTCCTCTACCTTTGCCACCTCCTCTTCCTTTTAGGAAGTTAGCTTGACTAGTTGTACCTTCATCTTCATTTGCTAGTTGCTTCCCTTTGCTATTCTTCTTTTTATCCTTTGAATACATTGATTGACCTGCACTCTTATCACTTTCACCTTTGGCATCCTGCTCAAAGGTTAGCATGTGTCCTAGCAACTGATTCAAATCAGGAGTAAAATGATCTAGTGATAATTCAGTAGACAAAATGAATGGTTTCCATTTGTCATGACCTCTCAAACCTGTGAGGATTTGCCTTACCAATTTATCCTCCTCAATATTTTCATCAACTGCTCCTAATGCATCTGCAATGTCCTTCATCCTTGTTACGTAATCTGAAATGGATTGAGAGGCCTTCTTCTTGAATGTGGTAAACTCTGCCCACAAGGATGCCTTCCTTGACTTTGTGGTGTTTTGGAAATGCTCCTCCAAAGCATTCCATATATCACTTGCACTTTCAAGACCTCTAATGTGAGGTAGCAAGTAGTCATTAACTCCCATATAGATAATGCTCCTAGCTTGAGCATCTCTCTTCATCCAAGTCTTCAAATCTGACAATTCATCCCTAGTTGGAACACTAGGATCTCTGAACTGAGGCTTTTCTTCTTCACCTGTGATATAACCTATCAAATATTTGCTCATAAGATGAGCTTCCATCCTCATTGACCATGCTGGATAGTTCTCTCTATCCAATTTCTCTATCTGAAGAGAATCTCCCATCCTTTCTTCACTTGTGTATTAAATTCTTCAACCTTTATAAGAAATAAGTGTACCTTTGCTTTGAATGAAGTTCCTTTTGTCTTCCTTGATATCTTCTGACCTCCTTCTCAAGCTTTACTTTCAAGCTTTCACCTTTTGTATCTTCAAATGTTGAATTCTTTATAACTGCAACAGTCGGGGTCCTCCTTTCTTCAATTTTGATGCTTCCTGCTCTGATACCACTGAAGGAGAGTGTTAATCTCCAAAAGAACAAGTTATCCTTGAATTTAGAGCACCTCTATATCAAGAATAACTTAAAACCTTCACCAATTTTGAGGATCAATACTCAACTACCAAAATCTTGAACAAATTGTGAAGAAGATGTCTACACAAAAAGTCTGCTGCACATAACTCATTCATTGACTTACCAAATGTTTAAAGTTTTTGATAAAACTTTGTACAAGGTGTCGCCTACAGTTTGTGCACCTCCTCCAAGTTAAATCATTCCAAAAGACTCAGTAGATCTTGAGAAATGATCTCAACAAGTCACCTATGTCTAAAACTATAGTTCTTAACAGTCGACTTTGACACATGTAACTTCTAAAGCTTGCTTCTCCCAAACTAGAACCCATTTATGCAAATGCTTTTAGCTATAGATGGCTTACCTTCCAACTTAGATTTTGACTCCTCATTTGTGTAAAACGTTACACTGTGCACTGAGAACTGACCATTTCTTTAATCATCGGGATTGCGCCTGTTTCAAAAGACACTCAACACTTCCTCACATATGAATGTTCCTAATCATAATTCTCATAGACTATTTAAAATTAGGCTCTCAAACTTTAGCCATAGACTCATTAACCATGGAATTAGACATCTACAAAAGGATTCTTGAATTGATCAAACATAGAGAAAAATCGGGTGCAGCTTTTCTTCATTACTCAAAAGTTTTACATCTGGATGAGAGAGCTATGTTACTCACTTCACAAGTATCTAATGACTTCTAATTTTCTTCAATTCTTATTCTCTCACACTCTCTCATATTTGCCCTGATATTTTTCCTTGTATATATAGGCAAATATGTACAAGATCATAACCATACAAAAGTATAAGTGAGCTAACTCTAAGTTAATGTACATATGTATACATATCTTCATTCTCTGAACATATACTTTCTTCATGCTTCATGACTTGATGTTTTCTTCAATCCTTGACTTCAAAACTTCATCAAAACTTCAATTGTTCATTGTCTTGCACCAACAATAATGATAATGCACCTCAATGTGCTTAGTGCGAGCATGGAACACAGGGTTCCTTGCAACTACCAATGTGCTCTAACTGTGAGTGAAGATGGTGGTGGTAGAAGGCATACCAACACCCAAATCAGCCATACAGCATCTGCGCCACACACACTCAACAATTGCTATGTAAGTTGCCCTATACTCAGTCTCAGAACTGGAAGTGGCCACAGTAGGCTGCTTCTTGCTCAGCCAAGATATGCATGAGCTACCAAGTATGAAGCAAAAACCACTAGTGGAAACACGAGTGTCATAACAACTAGCCCAGTCAGAGTCAGAGAAAGTATGCAAATACGGTGGTAGTGATCCCCCCTTGGGATAAAACAACCTAAGTAGCCAAGTACCACTCAAGTAGTGAAAGATGTGCTTAACCGCTTGTCAATGCTTGACACCTAGGCAATGCATAAACCAGCTCATTTGTGAGACAACAAAATGAATATCTGGTCGAGTAATGCATAAGTAAATCAAGCATCCAATAGCATGTTGATAGAGAACAACATCAAATACATCTCTAGCATCATGAAGACTCAATCATAAACCTATCTCCATAGAAGTGGCAATAGGTTTACAGTCTTCAAGGCCAAAATGCTGGAATAATGTGTCAATATATTTTTTTTGACACAAAGCCATTCCACCATCAACATGCATAAACTGAATGCCCAAATAATGATGCAAATGCCCCAAATCAGACATCTCAAATGAGGCATGTAAATCAACCTTGAAATCAGCAATATGCTTCTCATGAGGAATAGTGAGCAGCATGTCATCAACATACACCACAATGATCAGAAGCAAATCATTAGCACGCTTAACATATAAGGTCCTTTAAATTGGATTGTTCTCAAAACCATGTGCAATCAGATAGGCATGTATCTTTTCATACCTAGCACGTGGTGGTTGCTTTAAACCATATAATGCCTTCTTTAATCTACACACATGGTTTTCATGCCCTTTCTACACAAAGCCATGGGGCTGGAAAACATACACTTCTTCATGCAAGTCACCGTTCAAAAATGCTATTTTAATGTCCAACTGATGTACATTCCAACCATGATGAGCTGCAAGTGCATAGATGCTACGAACAATAGTCATTCGAAAAGTAGGTGCAAAGGTTTCATCAAAATCAGTGCCTCTTTCTTGTGCATAACCCTTTGCAACAAGCCTAGCCTTATACCTGTCAATTGTTCCATCAGATTTATGCTTCAGCTTGTAAACCCACTTAGTGCCAATGGCCTTCTTGCTAGGAGGCAAGTCACATAAATGCATTGGAGCCATCCAATGTTCAGAATTTTGTTCTTCATCAAATGAAATAGGTTCAGTCTCATCATAGAGACTAGATGCAGCCATAGCATAGCAATCTGATGCAAAAGAGGCACTATGAGAGCCTGAACGAGTATGGTAAGACAGAGATGCATCTAATTTGTTGTCATGCAAAGTCTGCACTAGCCATTTTGGCATAGTTTTTGCCTCCTCAATATCAACTCTCTCATCAACAAGTGCATCATGCAAATCTACATCAGAAATGGAATGATCTGCATCATCACATGAAACCTGCAATGGTTGAGAAGTTACCTCATTAGGACCAACACTAGACTGTCCACTTATAAAAAGAGGCAGCAAATGATCATACATGTCTTTGGAGCTAACAGATGTCTCCTTCGTATAGGAAAGTAAAGGCTGAATAACATCTTCCACAAAAACAACATCATGACTAACCAAAATGTGTTTATTATGTGGATGATACAGATGATAGCCTTTGCTTTCAAAATTGTACCCAACAAAAATACATGTTATTGCTTTATCATCCAATCTCCTACGATGTTGTTCAAGCACTAATGCATATGCTAGACAACCAAAAACACGCAGATGAGCAACAGATGGCTTGTGACCATGCCAAACCTCATATGGAGTGATAGATTATAATGCTTTAGTGGGACACCTGTTAAGTACATATGCTGCACACATGACAACCTCAAGCTATAAACTATGTGGTAAAGCCTGGCTCTTGACCATACACCTCATCATTTGCATGAGTGAACTATTCTTCCATTCAACAAATCCATTCTATTGAGGTGTATACAACACTATACACTAATGTTTTTATCCCATGTTCAGCAAGAAATGCATTAAAGTAAGAAGAAATATATTCCCCCCCTCAATCAGAATGGAGGGTGCCCATTTTACATGCTGATAGATTTTTAGTCAAAACCAAAAACTATTTGAAGCACATGAACACTTTGGACTTTGCTTTGAGTGGATATACCCATGCATGCCTAGAAAAATCATCAATGAAAGTCACGAAGTAAAGATAGTTTCCAAAAGAAGCTGTCTGCATAGGACCACAAACATCACTATGTACAAGCTGCAATTTTTGAGTAGCTCAAACATGACCATCTTTTGGGAAGGATGAATGCTACATTTTTCCCAAAATATAGTGTTCAAAAACATGTTTACCAGGTGCCTCAAGTTTGGGCAAAGAGGACACCATTTCAGATTTCTACAGGTGTAGCAAACTAGCAAAATTCAGATGACCAAAGCGTGCATGCCAAAGCTTTGCATCTGACATAGCCTGGGAATCATGTACTGCATATGCTGAATCATTCACAAATGTTTCATAGAATATGAGCTTATACAACCCATGAGATAAAATGCCAGAAGCAATAATCACATCGCCATTTTACAGATCATGAACTGTACATCTGTCATCAACAAATTTCACAAGCAAACCAATCTTGGCTAAGGCCGAAACTGATAATAGATTCTTCTTGATCCATGGCACAAATAAAAAATCTGACAATGTAAAAGAACTACCATCAATAGTAGTCAGAATGATCTTACCAACTCCCATAACAGGATAATAGGAGTTGTTGGCACATGTATCAACTTGCCCATCATTCAAGTTTCACATGGTTCCTTCATGTTTGCAATCGATCATGGGTGTGCAACCATACCCCTACAATTAATCTCCTTAAGTAAAAGATATATGATATGGCCGAATCTCTCATGCCATATCTTATTTGTGCCCACATTGGTAGTGTTTGTAAGAGTAAAAAACTCGTATAGGTTGTCCCTTCTTATGGCATTCCCGACAATATTGTTATTACTATTCATAATCTTAGCTCCTCTTTTGCTAAAAGATACTTCATTACCTTGATCAATTATGAAAGCTACTGAAAGTATATTCATTTGATTTATGGAGAATACAAAACATCTGAAAGATTTTTTATATCCCCATTAGAGTTCATGAAAGAAACCACACCTTTTCCCTCTATAGGACATCTTGCAATAATGCCTACCTTTATTGTGATGGGTTCCTTTAGAGGTTGTAACGAACTATAAAGACCTTTTCTACTCGTCATGTGATGAGAGGCACCATTATCCAACACCCATGAGTTATCTTTTCTTGAATCTTTAGTTGAGGAGCATACCTCCTCTATTGTAATGAACAACTCAAGCTCTATTTTTGGTTTTGCACCACTCACAACCTCTTGAGCTGTAATACCATGTAAGAAAATAATAACAAAATGGAATAGATCAATATATAGAGTTAAGAGAAAAGGGTAGATTGAGAGATAAAGAACTCAAATTCTTAGATCTCCAAGAGCAATGCAGCTACAAAGATGGTACCATCCACCAGTGCACTCCCGATATGAAGCTTAGATGATGATTTGGCCAAATTCTAGATAAAGAAGCTTTGTCGTGCACAAATGGTGTCAAAAACTCCAAGAGACTACAATCTCAAGAAGATCAAAATCACTAGAAAACCAAAATCTTTGGAAGACCAAAATCTTTGGAGGACCAAAATACCAAAAGAGCAAAATCCCAAGAGAACAAAACATTGAAAGATAGAAACAACAGAAGACCATCAAAACACTAAGAAAATAGTTGATCAAAATATATCATCTGACAATGTCTCCTCCTACCATCTTGGCCCTACGAGCCAGGGGGATAGGGCCCCCTAGACTGCACTCAAGGGGAAAGTCGCTCTCTACACTCCCCCATTGAGGTTCTATGGGGAGACCGTGCGATGTCACAAGGCCTTATTTTTTCCTTGAATGAAAACTCAATGGCCTAGAAATTTATGCCTTACCTAACCTCATGGCTAGGCTCACAAAGATCATCTATTACCATCATCAATCACACATAGACCTCATCTAACTTTGAAGTTAGGCTTCCAAAAATGTCGGGGCTCTCATAATGGCTTTTGCTTATAATGGGGGTCATACAACTTAGAGCACCATGGATCATTTTTTCTCACTTGAAGGTGGAGTATTGAGTATATCTTTTAGTAATATGCATTCTAGGTAGGATATATGCAAAAGAACCATAATGCATCACAACTCAAGGAGTGTACAAGTAAAAATCTATCAATTATGCATTTCATAATTTTTGGATGTTCCCATTATACATATGGTTGATATATTTTGGTAGTCATGTGTGTGGACACAACTGCCATTTTTTCCCTCTTTAGGAGGTTTTTTTCCTAGCTTGTATATATGCATATAACCCTAACATGTCACTTATCTTAGTACATTCACTTGGTAATACATTTTGTATTGTGTTGTTCTCCAAGATTTTTCATCTCCCTTTTGCTATTCATGTGCTTTCGTAGACGTCAAACTCCAACAATTGGTATTAGAGCAGGTTGTTGCTATATAGAGTACACGTGCAGAAGCAAAATGAAAAGAAGGGTGTACTCACAAAAGAAAGAGTGTGAGAGACTCAAAGTGAGCAGACCAAGAAATGGGTAAACTCATATGGATTAGAAATGAGCTTGCAAAAGCATGGAGTAGGCTCCTCAAGCTTCTAACCAAGTATAAATGGGGGGAGAGGCCCTCCTTATATAGATTTAGGTGGGGCTCTCCAAAGTACATCTCATATAATTCCCCTCAAAGGAGAACGAATACAATGGTAGAAGCAAATGGCAAGGTACCCAAATACAAAGGTTATAATATAAAGTAGAAATATAATGGAAATGGAATGGAAATAGAGTGACTCCAAGATACAAAAGGGAGATGCACTCTCATATTCTCAACACTCCCTCTGTAGCTCCATTTTGTAGAGTATGGAGGCTACTAGGGTATGAGTGAAAGGTCCACCAAGAATGTAGTAGCAACAGCACGATCACCTAATAGGAAGTCTCCATCTAGAAATCCATAGCCCCCAAGTGGTATCGACTGTGCGGGATCCCACGTACTCCATAAGATGTCCACCAGATGGATCAAGCAGATGCTCCAAAGGTATGCCACCAATGAGGTACAAGAACAAAAGAAGATCTCAGAATTGCACAAAAATTGATGTGCATACTCGAGGCGATTAGAAGTTCAAAAAGGCTTCACTTTGTGGCATCAAAATTTTGTTTTGAGCTCATTTTGACCTTTGAATACACCATCATGGTGAGTGCACATGCAATTTTTTCCTTTTGTGCCACTCATATTATACATGTTTCAATTTGCCAATACAAGCACCTCAAAGTCTACTATAGATTTAGCAAAGCTTGACCAGGTGTTTCTGTTCAACTTTGAGATACAATCAATTTTCCAAATTAGGGTATTTGGTCGCTGGCCATGGTTGAAAAAAACAATGTCTTCAATATGTTGGTTGTCAAAGATAAGTTGGATGGTACTAATTACCCATTGCCAGCATATATGATGTGTCATGTATTAGTAGTAAAAGGATTGTGGAATATTGTGCAGGGTACAATCAATTTTCCAAATTAGGGTATTTGGTCGCTGGCCATGGTTGAAAAAAACAATGTCTTCAATATGTTGGTTGTCAAAGATAAGTTGGATGGTACTAATTACCCATTGCCAGCATATATGATGTAGATGGCATTGAAGATTATGATCTTCAATCTCTTGATCATGTTGTGGTTCTCACTGGACATATTGGAGAGCAACTTGTTGAAATGGCAGAGATGCTTAGACACATGCATTGATAGATTTGTTTGTCAAACGTGCAATTATCCCTTGCATTTGCTCCTAGAAGATAGCAAAGGATGCTTGGGACACACTTACAACTTTATACCAAGCAAGAAATGAGGCTCATGTTGCTTACCTCTAAAAACAATCAGAGAGTGAGCATATTAATGAAGGATATTCTATAGATAGTTTTTTTGACAAAGAGTGAAGATTTGAAGGAGTAGTTGATTTTTGTTGATGAAGTTTTGCCATATAGTTCACTTGTAGACACTTTTCTTAATGGTCTTCTAGATTCATGAAAGAGTTTTTCTCTTATAAACATGCATGTGAAGGCTGCATTTTGGGTGAAATAGAGCATTGCTCCTTCCCAAAGATGGTTCAGTTTGAGATGCTCATAAGTTGCATCTTGTTCATAGTGATGTATGTGGTCCTATGAAAACACTTTTTTTGGGGACTACCTTTACTTTGTGACTTTTATTGATGAATTCCTCAAGCATACATGGGTGTATCCATTGAAAGCAAAGTCTCTAGTGTTTATGCTTTGAACAATTCTTGGTTACGACTGAAAATCAATCAACATGTAAATTGGACAAACTCCATTTTGATTGAGGGGGGAATACATGTATTCTGATTTTAATGCATTACTAGTTGAGCATGGGATAAAACATCAGTATACAATGTCATACACACCTCAGAAAAATGGAGTTGTCGAAAGAAAGAATAAGTCTCTCATGGAAATGGTGAGGTGTATGGTCAAAAGTTAGGTTTTATCACATAGCTTTTGGCTTGAGGTTGTTATGTGTGTAGCATAGCATATGTACTTAACAGATGTTCTACCAAAGCACTTCAATCAATCACTCCATATGAGGTTTGGAATGGTCGCAAGCCATCTATTGCTCATTTATTTGTCTTTGCTTTTCTGGCATATGCATTAGTGCTTGAACAAGAATGTAGGAAATTGGATGATAAAGGAGTAAAATGTATTTCTTTGGGTACAATTCTAATAGCAAAGGCCATTGTTTGTATCATCCATAGACTAAACACACTTTGCTTGGTCGTTTTTTTTTCTTTTGTGGAAGGTGCAATTCAACCATTACTTTCATGTACCAAGGAGACTTCAATTAGCTCAAAGTTGTGTATGAAACTTTGTTACCTCCTTTTATAGGTGGACGATCAAGTGCTGGTCCAAATGAGGCAATTCCTTAGCATTTACAAGTTTCAAATAATGATGCAGATCATTTAATCTCTAATCAAATTTACATGATGCACTTGTTGATGAGAGGGAGGACATAGAGGAGGCAAAAAGTATGCCTAAATAGTTGGTGCACATCTTGAGAGATAGCAAATGAAATGCACCGTTGACATATCATATTTGTTCATGCTCTCATAGTGCTTCCCTTTGTATTAGATTGCTATGCAATGGTTGTCTTTAGTCTTTCTGACGAAAATGAACCTGTTTCTTTTGATGAAGCACAAAATTTAGAAAATTGGAGGACTATTATGTAATCAAAATATGATGCTATTATGAAGAATGTTACTTGGTCTTCATGTGATTTGCCTCCATGCAAAAAGGACATTGGCACTAAATGGGTATACAATCTTAAACATAAGCATGATGGAATAGTTGACATGTATAAGGTGAGACTTGTTGCCAAAGGTTATGCTCAAGAGAGAGGCATTGATTCTGATAAGAACTTTGCTCCCTCATGCCAAATGACCATTGCTCATAGCATTTGTGCACTTGTATCTCATCATGGTTGGAATGTACATTAGTTGGACATTAAATTGCATTTCTCAATGGTGACTTACATGAAGAAGTGTATGTATTAGAAAGGGCATGAAAACAGTGTGCAGGCTAAAAAAGGAAATTATACGATTTGAAGAAAACACCACATGCTTGGCATGAAAAGATACATGCCTACTTGATTGCGCATGGTTTTGAGAATAGTCCAATCAAGAGCACCTTATATGTTAAGCATGCAAATGATGCACTTCTGATCATTGTTATAAATGTTGATGGCATGCTGCTCACTGATCCTAATGAGAAGCATATTGCAAAATTTTTGGGGCATTTACATCCTTGTTTGGGCATTCAGTTTATGCAAGTTGATGAGGGAATAACTTTGTGTCAAACATAATATATTGACACATTATTGTAGTGTTTTGGCCTTGAAAATTGCAAATCTATCACCACAACCATGGAAGCAGGTTTACAATTGGGTCTTCATGATGCTAGAGATGCATTTGATGCTATTCTTTATCAATAGGCTATTTGATGCAAAAGGGGCCTGATATTCAACTCGATGTCTCTCATACGAGTAGGTTTATGCATTGCCTAGGTGTCAAGCATTGGCAAGCAGTTAAGTGTACCTTTTGCTACTTGAGTGGTATCCGAATACTTGGATTGTTTTATCCCAAGGGGGGATCATTATCGCTAGATTTACATGCTTTTTTTAACTCAAAGTGGGCTGGTTGCTTTGACACTCATGTGTCCATCAATGTTTTTTGCTTCATGTTTAGTAGCTCATGCATATCTTGGTTGAGAAAGAAGCAACCTACTCTGGAGACTTCTAGTTGTGAGGCTTTGTATAGAGCAAATTTTAGAGCAACTATTGAGTGTGTGTGGCTCAGATGATTTTTGGTTGATTTGGGTGTTGGTCAGACTTCTACCACCACCATCTTCACTGACAATTACAACACATTGGCGATTGCAAGGAACTGTGTGTTCCATGCTCTCACAAAGCACATTGAGGTGCACTATCATTATGTCAAGGAGAGGTTCTTTGCTCAAGAGATCAATTTGGCTTATATGACCACATAGGATAATGTTGTAGACCTTTTCATAAAGGCTCTAGCTAGGGACAAGTTTGAAGCTTTTTGCAAATTTTGGGCTGACTTCCTTTTGTGGATTGATCTCTTTCCACATAGCTTGGCACTTCCTTATACATGAGTGGTAGCTTCTTGTTCACCACATCACTCATAGGGTGGATTCCTTGATATGTTTGGATAGTGATGTGTGTGGAAATACATAGGATCACTGGGGCACTTTTTCCCTGTTTAGGAGGCCTTTTCCCCCGACTTGTATATACACATATAACCCTAAAGGGTCAATTATCTTAGTAGATTCACTTGGTAATAAATTTTGTATTTGTTGTTCTCTAATCTTCTTCTCCTTCCTTGTGTTGTTCATGTGCTTCCGCAGAACTCAAACTCCAACACACATGTACCCAATTCAACAATAATTAAATTAGGATAAAAGAGTAGAAAATGCGTTCTCTTAGGATACAATGAAGAGTCTAGCATCCAAAAGGAAAGAAGATTATTGTTAATCATGGTGGTATTTGATGAGCAACCACACATGGTGGGGAACAAAGGTAAATTCACTCTCTCATCAATTGAAGAAATAACTCACCTTATGCCTTCCCATAGATAGATAATGCTAAGCAGGAGGAGGAGAAATTAGATAATATCATTTCTCGATAAAAAATACAACATGTTATTACCACATAATACAAGCCACTATCAAAGTGACTATAATAGCTCTTTGGTGATTGCAATCCCGAGGTGATTTTTCTATAGGCATCTTTAGATGGTTTGCACAAGTCAAAGTGTATTGTGTAACAAATAGCCTCATAACACACTTTTATTATAGCTCTTATGGCAAAAACCATGGGATCAAGAAAAGAACCCACAAGTGACAATGAAAAACTATAAGAGCCAAAGTGGAAAGTGGGCTAGGTATGAAAAATTATTTAAAATGATATTGGGAAGTTGGTTTATTGACTATCAAAGATAAAGATAATATGAAGTGGATCTAGAAAGCCAATATAAAGTATATGGTGCTTTAGAAAAGTATAACGCTATGCTTGATGCACAACGTTTCTTATGTGCGGAAGGATTTGATATCCAAGAGAATTTCGCATCAATGGCTTGAGCATCCATGATTCACATGGTACTTTCAATTAGTACACATAAAATGTAGCCAATATTCAAGATGGATGTAAAATCAACATTTACAAATGGATAACTAAAGGAGGAGATTTATGTTTCTCAAACACTATTTTTTGAGGTATCACATTCAAAAAAAAAAAATTATAGAGTTAAAAAAGAAGCATATGTCCTTAAGTAAGATCCAAAAGCTTGGTACTAACAAATTCATAATCTTTTCAAAAAATGGACTTTGAAAGAAGTAATTCTTATATAAATATGTAGTTGTGATAAACGACACCCAACTATTGATTGCCATCTTGTATGTAGATGATTTGATCATTATAGGGGTTCATGAAGTATTCATCAAGAAATCCCACTCTAGCTTAAGCACTAGTTTTGAGATGATAGATCTTGAGAATTCCATTATCGAATTGGAATTGAAGTATGGTCCGAAGAATATGGGATTCTCGTACTATATTATGAATATGCTATGGAAATCCTTAATCGGGGATGTATTATCAAACTATTTTCATGTATATGGAGATAAATCTTCAAATCTCAATTGTTGATATATTTTGGTAGTGATGTGCGTGAACACACTAGGACTGTCGGGGCACTTTTTTTCCCTCTGTAGGAGGTTTTTCCCCCTAGCTTGTATATATGCTGATAACCTTGACCGTCATTTATCTTTTGTACATTCACTTGGTAATACATTCAATATTATGTGTTGTGCTCCAAGCTTTTTTTTCTTCCTTATGCTGTTCGTATGCTTTTGCAGACCTCAAACTCCAAGAATTGGTATTAGAGCAGTTCACCGCTTCAGCTAGGGCATCGTCAATGCCCTCTAGTCACAATCTTAGAATCACCCAAAAATTAGTGAGCATACTTAGGGTGATTAGAAGTTCGAAATTGCTTTGTTTTCTGGCCTCAAAATTTCGATCTGAGATTGTTTCCGCCTTCAAATGCACTATCACAACACTCATGCAGGAAATTTTGTCCTTTTGTGCCAAACATATATATAGGTTTTGGTTCGCCAATACAAGCAACTCAAAGTTTTCTACAAGTTTAACAGAGCTCGACATGGTATTTTTGTTCAACTTTTTGAGATATAGTCATTTTTTGCATCAATATATTTTAGTTAGTGGCCATGGATGAAAGCAATGATGTATTCCCTATGTTGATTGTTGAGGACAAGTTGAATGGTACCAATTACCCATTATGGGACTATATGATGCATCTGTTAGATATGCTCAATACTCCACCCTCATGTGACCACAAATGATCCATGGTGCTCTAAGTTGTAAGGCCCCCATTATGAGGAGAAGCCATTATGAGTGCCTGGACATTTGTGGAACCCTAACTTCCAAGTTAGATGAGGTCTATGTGTGACCGTCGATGGTTGTAGATGATCGTTGTGAGCCTAGCCATTAGGTTAGGTAGGGCATAAACTTCTAGGCCATTGGGTTGCCATTTAAGGTGAAAATAAAGGCCCTGTGGCATCGCACGATTTCCCCATAGAACCTTAATGGGGGGAGTGCAGAGGGGGGCTTGCCCCCTTCTACGGGGTCCGGGGGGCCTATCCCCCCGGCCTGTAGGGCCGAGACGGTAGGACTTCTGGTCGTGGATATATTGTCGGATCGTATATTTTACCGACTATTTTGTATCTTTCGACTATGTTTATCTTTACCGAACCGCCTTGTAAAAGCTATATAAGCATGGCCCAGGTTGAGCTTTACATAGCATTGCGCACTAGTAAGCCCTTCATCTAGAGTCTGTCTAGATCACCATCTAAGCTCCACAGTGGGAGCGCACGGGTGGACAACACCATCATTGTAACTGCATTACGCTCGGCAATCTAAGAATTTGAGTCCTCTATATCTCAGTCTGTATCTATCTTTGTCTGTGTTTTTCTCTCAACTCTGTCTACAGGTCTATTCCACTGTGCTATTATTTTCTTACAGCATCATGTATTGGTTGCAAAAGGATTGTGGAATATTGTGCAGGGTATTGAAAAACACCCTACTACATCTACGAATATGGCTATTGAAAGTGATGTAGATGGCATTGAAGGTGATGATCTCCAGGTTCCTATTTGTGCTCTAATTCCTATTGCAACCACGCAGAGAAACTTTGATGGGATGGCATAAATGCTAAGGCATATGCATTGATAGCTTTTTCTATCAAACGTGCCATGATTCCTCACATTTGCTCCTACACAATAGCAAAGGATGCTTGGGATACACTTACCACTTTATACCAGGGAAGAAATGGGGCTCATGTTGCTTACCTCCAAAAATAGTTGGAGAGTGAGCATATGAAAGAAGGAGATTCTATGGACAATTTTTTGACAAAGATCAAAGATTTGAAAGAGCACTTGATTCCTGAAGATGAAGTCTTGCCAGATAGTTCACTTGTGCATATTGTTCTTAATGGTCGACCTGATACATATCAGAGCTTTGCTTCTACTTTTTGGTTGATGATGAAAGGCAATCCAAATGCCTTAACATTTGAGGAGTTAGTCTCTATTTTGTTGTAGGAAGATTAGTATAGGTAGAATAAGTCAATTCAGATCAAGCTTTCTTAGCTAGTCAGAAGGGCGAAGGTAAATGGAGCTCATCTACTAGTAAGAAAAAATTTGCTAGTTCCACACAACCAAGAAGGGAAGATAAAGACGAGAAGAAAACTGAAAAGCAGAATTACTTCTATATGTACTATAAAAGAAATGATCATGTCATAAAGAGTCCAAAACTAGCTACAAAAGAGGCAAAGAAGAAAGAGGCTAGGATCTTTGTTGTAGAGGCCTTTATACCTAAAATAGAGTTTGCTAATATGTGTAGAATGAAGAATGAGCATTTACTACTATTTGTAGTTATGACCCATCTTCTCATTAACAATGTATGTCTCCAGTAGGCTCATATGTTTGGTACTTTGACAGTGGGTCAACCAATCATATTACCTTGCAACATAGTTTCTTCAGTTCAGTTGAGCCTACCCCTATAGGGAATATTGTCACATGCACCAAAAACTTCTTTTATCTTATCATGGGAGTTGGTAAGATCATTCTGACTACTGTTGATGATAGTTCTTTCACTTTGTCAGATGCTTTGTTTATGATAAGGATCATAGGCAATCTCTTGGCCTCTACACAAGTTCCACATGATGATGTAGATCATTCCATTTTTTATGCAAATTTACATGATGCACTTGTTGATGAGAGGGCTGATATAGAGGAGGCAAAAACTCTGTATAAATGGCAAGTGCAAACTTTGGGAGATAGCAAATTAGATGCACCTCTATCATATGGTAATCATTTTGGCTCTCATAGTGCTTCTTAGGCATTAGATTTCTATGAAATGGTTGCCTCTTATCTTTGTGATGAGAATGAGTCTGTTTCTTTTGATGAAGCACAAAACTAAAAAAATTGGATGGTTGCTATGCAATTAGAATATGATGCTATTATGAAGAATGGTACTTGGTCTTTATGTGATTTTCCTCTTGGCAAAAAGGCCATTAGGACTAAATGGGTATACAAGCTAAAATGAAGAATGGTACTTGGTCTTTATGTGATTTTCCTCTTGGCAAAAAGGCTATTGGCACTAAATGGGTATACAAGTTGCTATGCAATTAGAATATGATGGTATTATGAAGAATGGTACTTGGTCTTTATGTGATTTTTCTCTTGGCAAAAAGGCCATTGGCACTAATGGGTATACAAGTTGCCATGCAATTAGAATATGATGTTATTATGAAGAATGGTACTTGGCCTTTATGTGATTTTCCTCTTGGCAAAAAGGCCATTCGCACTAAATGGGTATACAAGCTCAAAAAATTGATGGCTTCTATGCAATTAGAATATGATGTTATTATGAAGAATGGTACTTGGTCTTTATGTGATTTTCCTCTTGGCAAAAAGGTCATTAGCACTAAATGGGTATACAAAGATAAGTAACCTGTTAGGGCTATAGCTAGATATACAAGCCAGGGGAAAAAACCTACTAAAGAGGGAAAAAAGTGCTTTGGCGGTCCTAGTGTGTTCACACACATCACTACCTAAATAGATCAACAAATCCCCTTTGAGAGTGATGCACTGAACAAGGAATTGGAACTCATGTATAAGGAAGTGCCAAGCTATGTGGAATCAAGCCACAAAAGGAAGTAAGCCCAAAGCTTTGTGGAAAGCTTCAAACTTCTCCCTAGGTAGAGCCTTCGTGAAAAGGTTTGCAATGTTCTCATGCGTGGCACATATGCAAAGCTGATCTCCCCAACAAAGAACCTCTCCCTAACATAATGATAATGCACCTCAATGTTCTTAGTGCGAGCATGGAACACACGGTTCTTTGCAACTGCCAATGTGCTCTAACTGTCAGTGAAGATGGTGGTGGCAGAAGACTGACCAACACCCAAATCAGCCATAAGACATATGAGCCACACACACTCAACAATTACTGTGAAAGCTGCCCTATACTTAGCCTCACAACTAGAAATGACCACAGTAAGCTACTTCTTGCTCAACCAAGATATGCATGAGCTACCAAGCATGAAGCAAAAACCACTAGTGGACACATGAGTGTCATAACAACTAGCCTAGTTAGAGTGAGAAAAAGCATGCAAATCTGGCAGTAGTGATCCCCAATTGGGATAAAACAATCCAAGTAGCGGGGTACCACTCAACTAGCAAAAGATGCGCTTAGTTGTCTGCCAATGTTTGACTCGTGGGCAATGCATAAACCTGCTCATCTGTGAGACAAAAAACTGAATATTTGGTCAAGTAATGCATAAGTAAATCAACATCCAACAACATGCTGATAGAGAACAACATCAAATGCATCTCCAACATCATGAAGACTCAATTCTAAACATGTCTCCATAGGAGTGGCAATAGGCTTACGATCTTCAAGGCCAAAATGTTGCAATAATGTGTCAATATATTTTGTTTGACACAAAGCCATTCCACCATCAACTTTCATAAAATGAATGCCCAACTAATGATGCAAAATCAGACATCTCAAATGAGGCATGCAAATCAGCCTTAAAATCAGCAATATGCTTGTCATGAGGACTAGTGAGCAGCATGTCATCAACATACACAATAACGATCAGAAGCACATCATTAGCACGCTTAACATATAAGGTGCTCTCAGTTGGACTGTTTTCAAAACCATGTGGAATCAGATAGGCATGTATTTTTTCATACCAAGCATGTGGTGCTTGCTTTAAACCATATAATGCCTTCTTTAACCTACACACTTGGTTTTCATGCCCTTTCTGCACAAAGCTACGGGGATGAAAAACATACACTTCTTCATGCAAGTCACCATTCAAAAATGTTGTTTTAATGTCCAACTGATGTAGATTCCAACCATGATGCAAGTGCATAGGTGCTACGAACAGTAGTCATTCGACATCTAGGTGCAATGGTCTCATCAAAATCAATGCCTCTTTCCTATGCATAACCCTTTACAACAAGCCTAGTCTTATACTTTTCAACTGTTCCATCAGGTTTATGCTTCAGCTTGTATACCCACTTAGTGCCAATGGCCTTCTTGCTAGGAGGCAAGTCACATAAAGACCAGGTATCATTTTTCATGATAGCATCATATTCATATTGCATTGCAGCCCTCTAGTGTCTAGAATTTTGTGCTTCATCAAATTAAACAAGCTCATCCTCATCAAAGAGACTAGAGGTAGCCATAGCATAGCAATCTGAGGCAAAAGAGACACTATGAGAGCCTGAACCAGTATGATATGATAGAGGTGCATCTAATTTTCTATCACGCAAAGTCTGCACCAAACATTTTTGCATAGTTTTTGCCTTCTCAATATTAGCTCTCTCATCAACAAGCACATTATGTAAATCTGCATCAGAAATGGAATGATCTATATCATCACATGAAACCTGCAAAGGCTGAGAAGTTGCCTCATTAGGACCAGCACTAGATGGTCCACATGTAAAAAGAGTCAGCAAAGTATCATACATGTCGTTGGAGTTAACATATGTCTCCTTAGTACATGAAAGTAAAGGCTAAACAGTATCTTCCACAAAAACAACATCATGGCTAACCAAAACGCGTTTAGTCTGTGGATGATACATATGAAAACCTTTGCTTTAAGAATTGTACCCAACAAAAATACATTTTATTGCTTTATCATCGAATGTCTTGTGATGTTGTTCAGGCACTAATGCAGATGCCAAACAACCAAAAACATGCAAGTGAGCAACAAATGGCTTACAACCATGCCAAGCCTCATATGGAGTGATAGACTGCAGTGCATTAGTGGGACACCTGTTAAGTACATATGTTGCACACATAACAGGCTCAAGCAAGAAACTATGTGGTAAAGCCTGACTCTTGACCATACACCTCGCCATCTCCATGAGTGATCTGTTCTTTCGTTCAACAACTACATTTTGTTGAGGTGTATACGGCATCGTACATTGATGTTTTATCCCAAGTTTGGCTAGAAATGCACTAAAGTAAGAAGACATATATTCCCCCCCTCGATCAAAACAAAGGGTGCCCATTTTACATGCTGATAGATTTTCAGCCAAAACCAAAAACTGTTTGAAGCACATAAACACTTTGGACTTTGCTTTGAGTGGATACACCCATGCATGCCTGGAAAATGCATCAATGAAAGTCAAGAAGAAAAGATAGTTCCCAAAAGAGGGTGTCTGCATAGGACCATAGACATCACTGTGAACAAGCTGCAATCTCTGAGTAGCTCGAACTGAACCAACTTTTGGGAATGAGGAACACTGCATTTTGCCAAAATACAGCCTTCACATACATGTTCATTAGGTGCCTCAAGTTTGGGCAAAGAGGACACCATTCTAGATTTTTGCAAGCATAGCAAACTAGCAAAACTCAGATCACCAAAGCGTGCATGCCAAAGCTTTGCATCTGAAATAGCCTGAGAACCATGTACTACACATGCGGAATCATTCATAGATTTTTCATAGTCTATGAGCTTATAGAGCCCACAACATAAAGCGCTAGATGCAATAATCACATCGCCATTTGAGAGATCATGAACTGTACACCTATCATCAACAAATTTCACAATCAAACCAATCTTGGCTAAAGTCAAAACTGATAACAGATTCTTCTTGATCCCTGGCACAAAGAAAGCATTTGACAAAGTGAAAGAACTACCATCAGTAGTAGTCAAAATGATCTTACCAACTCCCATGATAGGATAAGAGGAGTTGTTGGCGCACATGACAATATTCCCTATAGGGGTAGGCTCGAGTGAAGTGAAGAAACTGCATTGCATGGTAATATGTTTGGTTGCCTCACTATCAAAATCCCAAACATCTGAGTCTACTACATACATACATTGCTCATGAGAAGATGGGTTAAAACTACAAATAGTAGTAAATGGCCATTCTTTATTATACACAAGATTAGCAAAATCTGTTTTTGATGTAGAGGCCTCTGCAACAACCATTCCGGTCTCTTTCTTCTTTGCCTCTTTAATAGCCAGTTTTAGATAGCTCTTAATCACATGATCATTTGCTTTATAGTATTTGCAAAACAATTTCTACTTTTTTGATTTCTTCTCATCTTTGTCTTCTTCGAATGTTCCATATTTGAAGATTTCTGCTTACTAGTAGATGAGCTCCATTTACCTTTGCCGTTCTGACTAGCCAGGAAAGCTTGATCTCCAACACGCATAATAGACCAGTTCTACCTCGATTGATCATCTTGTAGGAGAACAAAAACTAAATCTTCAAATGTTAAGGCATTTGGATTGCCTTTCATAATCAAACAAAGAGTAGAAGCAAAACTCTGATACGAGTTGGGAAGACCATTCAGAATAGTCTGCACAAGTGAACTGTCAGGAAGGAATTCATGAGCAGAAATAAATTGTTCCTTTAAATCCTTGATCTTTGTCAGAAAATTGTCCATAGAATCACCTTCATTTATATGCTCATTGTCCAACTGTTTTCAGAGGTAAGCAACAAGAGCCTCATTCCTAGCCTGGTACAATGTGATAAGTGTATCGAAAGCATCCTTAGCTATTTTGCAAGAGCAAATGTGAGGAATAATGGCACGCTTGACAGACAAAACTATCAATGCATGGGCCTTAGCATCTCTCCCATCCCAATGAATTTTCTCTGCACTAGGTGCAACAAGAACCGCGGCACGAACAAGAATCTGCAGAATATCACCATCTTTGATGCCATCAGCATGAGCTTCAGTACTTGTATTTGCAAGTGTCATAGGATGTTTTTCAACACCCTACACAATATTCCACAATCCTTTTGTGACCAATACATGATGCATCATATAAGCCCATAATGGGTAATTGTTACCATCCAACTTATCCTCAACAACGAACATATGAAATACATCATTGCTTTCAACCATGGCCACTGACTAAAATACCCTGATGCAGAAAAATGATTGTATATGAAAACGTTGAACATAACTACCTTGATGAGTTCTGCTAGACTTGTAGCAGACTTCGAGATGCTTATATTGGCGAACCGAAACTTGTATATATCTTTGGCACAAAGAGACAAAATAGCCTACACAAGTGCTACAATAGTGCGTTCGTAGGCTGAAACAAGCTCAGATCATGATTTTGGTAGTCATAGAGCAAAGCTGTTTTTATCTCTAATCACGTTGACTATGCTCACCAAATTTCGTGTGATTATGAGATTGCGACCAGAGGGATGCAATGATGCCCCAGATGAAGTGCTGACCTGCTCTGATACCAATTGTTGGAGTTAGACATCTGTGAAAGCATGGGAACAACACAAGGAAGAAGAAGAAGCTTGGATCACAACAGACAATACTGAATGTATTACCACTAGAATGTACAAATATAAGTAACCCATTAGGGCTATAGGCATATAAACAAGCTGAGGGAAAAAACCTCCTAAAGAGGGGAAAAAGTGCCTCGGTGTTCCTAGTGTGCTCACACATCACTACCTAAATATATCAACACACTTGTGCATATAGTTCAGAATGATCTCCCTTATTCTTTTTAGATTTTTGCTTCTACTCTTCCTCTTATGATGAAGCATAATCCAAATGCCTTAATTTTTTAGGAGTTACTCTTTCATTTGCTTCAAGAAGATCGATCTTAAAAAAAAAAGAGATGAATTATGCATGTTGTAGATCAATATTTTTTAGTTATTTAGAAGAACAAAGGTAAATGGAGCTCATCTACTAGTAAGCAAAAATTTGTTAATGCTACAAAATCAAAGAAGGAACATAAGTATGGCAAGGAAAAAAAAAATTAAATAGAGTTTTGCAAGTATTGTAAGGAAATGATAATGTCATTTAGAGTTGCCCTAAAGTGGTTGCAAAAGAGTCAAAGAAGAAAGAGGTTGGAATGGTTGTTGCAAGGGCCTCTACACTTTAAACTAAGTCTATTTAATTTATTCAAAATGAATAGTGGGTGGTTATTACTCATTCAAACTATGACCCTTCTTCTAATGATTAGTCTATGTCAATAATAGACTCCGATGTTTGGTATTTTGATCATGTTGCAACCAAAGATATTACCTTGTAGTGCAGCTTCATCACTTGACTCAACTCTACCCCTATAAGAAATACTATCATATGTGCAAAAAAATCCTCTTATCCTATTATGGAAGTTGAAAAGATCATTCTCATTACAGATGATGGTTGTACTTTCACATCGTCAGATGCCTTATATATGCAAGGGATCACAAAGAATTTGTTATCAATTTTAGCACTACCCTGAATAAGCTTGGTTGTTAAATTTATTGATGATATGTGTACAATTCATGACCTCTCAAATGGTGAAAGTATCACTGCTTCTAGCATTTTATGTCATGGGATGTACAAGCTCATATATTATGAATTATCTAAGAATGACTTAACATGTGTAGTTCATGATTCTCAGGCTATTTCAGATGAAAAACTTTGGCATGCATGATTCGGTCATCTGAATTTTGCTAGTTTGTTTTGCTCACAAAAATATGAAACGTTGTTGTGTTATCCGAAACTTGAGGCACCTTCTAAGCATGTTTGTGAGGGCTACATTTTGGGTAAAATGCAACATTCTTCCTTTGTTAAAGATGGATTAGCTAGAACTGCGCATAAATTGCAACTTGTTGAGAGTGATGCCTATGGTCATGTACAAACACCTTCATTCAAGAATTACCTATAATTTATGACTTTCATTAGTGAATTTTCTAGGCATGCATGGGTTTATCCATCAAAAGTGAAGTCAAATCTATTTATGTGCTTTAAAAAATTCTTGGTTATGGATGAAAATTTGTCAACATGTAAAATGGGAACCTTCCGTTTTGATCAAGGGGAGGATTATGTTTTTTGAGTTTAATGCATTTTTGGCTGAGCAAGGGATAAAACAAAAAGTGAACCATATACACCTAAAAAAAAATGGATTTTCTAAGAGGAATTACATGTATCTTATAGAAATGGCAAGGTGTATAGTCAAAAGTCATGCTTGACCACATAACTTTTGACTTGAGGCTATTATGTATATAGCATACATATTTAACAAGTGTTCCACCAAAGCATTGTAGATTATCACTCCATATGAGGATATGTTTTTGGTTGTCTAGCATGGATCTTTGTCATATCACTTGTTAAGGCTCTCATAATGCTTATTTTGCATCAATTTTTTATGCAATGATTAACTCTAGTATTTGTGATGATAATGATTTTGTTTCTTTTGATGATGCACATAAATCAGGAAAATTGAAGAATAATACTTGGTTTTTAAGCAACTTGCCTCCTTACAAAAAAAATGAATATATAATTTTAAATGTAAATGTTATGGAAATTCATAGGTATAAGCCTAGGGTTGTTTCCAAAGGTTATGCTCAAGAGAAGGGCATTGTTTTTTATGAGACCTTTGCTCCCACATGCCAAATGACAACCACTCACAACATTTGTGCACTTGCAACTCATCATACTTGGAATGTACATCAATTGGGCACAAGAAATTCATTTCTAAATGATAATTTACATGAAGAAATATATGTATACCAACCTCATGGTTTTGTGTAGAAGCGGCATGAAAAAAAAGTGTGCAAGTTGGAAAAGGCATTGTATGGTATGAAAAGATACATGCCTACTTGCTAGCACATGAATTCATGGATCACCTTATACATATAAAGCATGTGGATGATACACATCTCATCATTTTTGCATATGCTGATGATATGTTGTTGAATATTCCTATCAAGAAGCATATTGTTGTATTTAAGGTTGATTTGCATGCCTCTTTTGAGATGTCAGATATAAGGCTCTTGCATCATTATTTGGGCATTCAATTTATGCAATTTGATGGTGAAATAACATAAAAAAAACACGTGGAGTTTGTGAGAGAGCAAGGAAGCACATATAAAAGCAAGGAAGGAGATCAATGCAAGAAGAAATGCAATGGGTGGAAGAGCTCTCTATAAATAGATGATGAAGAATGATATGTAATAAGAGAATGAGTGAAGTGAGACCTAAAAGTGAATCCCCAAGTATTATGTACCACCACATATGAGTATATCATGTACATGTGTTCCAACATCAAGATTCTCTCTACACAATGATAACAAAAGTCAATGTGTCTTGTGTGCACATGAAACACCAAATTTATTGCAACCACCAATGCACTCAGACTATCAATAAGAATATGCGTAGGTGTAGGAATTCATGCAGAGCTCCATCAATAAGCATCTCAACCATAAACACTCTATTGTTGTTATGAACACTATCATGTACTCAACTTCACAACTTGATGTGGACATCATAGGTTGATTCTTAATCAACCAAAATATGCATGATCCTTCAAGGAAAAAGGTAATTACCACTAGTGGACACTCGTGTATCATAACAAACATCCCCATTATGATCTATAAAAGCATGCAAGGATGGATGAGAATCTCTACCATAAAAGGGATCCAAAATGAATGTGCCATTGAGATATCTAAAGACATTTTTTATTGCTTGTGAATGCTTAATGCCAATGTTGTGCGTAAATCGAATCAATTGGGAAACTGCATACTCTATGTCGGACCTTGTGTTACATGCATATATCAAACATTCAATAGCTTTTATATAATGTGAAGTACCAAATGCATCATTTGCATCCTCAATTGAGAACCTAAATCTTACTTCCATTCATGTTGGAATAGGTTTGCAATCCTCAAAATCAAAATGCTCAAGCAATTTCTCAATATACTTTGCTTGGTGCACAACAATCCCCCTCAACGGATACAAACTAGATGCCAAGATAATATTCCAAAAGATCAAGATATGTGACATCAAAAGTATGTTGCAAAGTAGCCATAAGCATGCTAATTTTCTCTAAATTAAAGAACAAGCACTATAAGATCAGCCCCATCTTTGCATACATAGCCTGCTTTCAATTGGAATTCATAGAAAACCGATTTCAATCAAGTGGTAATGTATCTTTTCATACCATGCACGTGGAGCTTAATTAAGTCCATACAATGCCTTATGTAGGCAACAAACCATATACTCTTGATTTTTTATTGCATATCTAGGAGGTTGCTTCATATAGCCCCCTTCTTGCAAATCACCATTTAGGAATGTTGTTTTTATATCCAATTGTTTGTACTTTCCAACCACAATGAGCAACCAATGGAATCACAATACAAATGCTAGTCATGCATGAAGTAGGTGCAAAAGCCTCCTCATAATCAATGCCATATTTTCATGCATAACCTTTTGTAACTAATCTTGTTTTGTAACAATCAATGCTACAATTTGACTTTGTTTTAATCTTGTAAACCCACTCAATAACAATGTCATTCTCATGTTGTTGCAATTTACATAACTCCCAAGTACAATTTTTTCAAATAGATTCCAGTTAAAATTGCATTGCACTCACCCAATGTGAATCATCACATGCATCTTCAAAGGTGATTGGTTCTTCATTACATGAAGTTGCAATAAGGGATACATCCACAAAGTCACTTGATGCATGGTAGGAGCTTGATCTTGTTCTGCCAAGGAGCACTCAATTTCCTACCTTGCAATGTATTTTGCAACCATTTTGTCATAGATTACGTAATACATCTTCAACATGTATATTTGTAGTCATCGAATATCATGCTTATTTTCAACCCTATTTGGTTGCAAAGTTTACAATTCTTTAGCCCTGTTTGGCTGGATATTTTCAATCATCTTTGGCTGGAATTTTTCAATCATGTTTGCTCCAAATTTAGAGTATTTTCAACCATATTTGGCTAGAATTTTTCAACTATCTTTGGTTGAGATTCTCAACCGTGTTTGATTGAAAACTTTCAGCTCTTTGAACCTCATTGGGATGGTGTATATGGTCATAGTGAAGCGTACCATTTGAAATAAAGACATGAGTGTATCAAACACACCTTGTGAATTAATGATTGGATTAAATTTACATTCAAGTAAAGGATAAGTCAAAATTTTAAATACTACATCTTGGCTTACAATAATTCTGTATGCCAATGGATGATATAATTGACAACCTTTACTCTCACTAATATATCCAACAAATATACATTTCTTTGCCTTTTCATCAATTTGTGATGTTGTTGTGATGACACAAGAGCACATATCAAAAAAACTATTATAAGCTTTTGCTGCTCGCTCTTGCTCTCCTCAACGTTCGACGTACTCACGCGCATACACAGAGATTCCTTAGTTCGACCACCCAACCACGTCCGAGCTGCTCTATGTTCTCATCAAGAGTCTCCATACCTGAGATCTCCTCATAAGATACTTATGAGAGTAATGATCAACTCTCTCCTCTTCTCTTCTACCAACTAGTGGCATATGATACCCATATGTGTCAGATAATCCTTCAGTACCCATCCTCCTAACTGATGTTTGAGATTCAGATAATCCTTCAGTACCCATCCTCCTAACTGATGTTTACACATCATGCTCATGATGTAACACCAACTAAGAGTTTGGTACCTCCATAAGTTAGATACATCCCTATCTCCTGGAAACCCTAAAGAGAGAAGTCATAACTCTATTCCCAGTCTCACTAATGTCAATAACTAGATTATCTCATCTAGTCAAGGACCATCACTGGAAATAAACATAACTACTTCTCTCTAGAGTCTACAAGTGAGATTCAATCTAACCATCATGATTAACTAATCTCCTTTTTGCCTTGATCGAAGCGTGCCACTCCTAACAAGACAACCTAAATGAGAAAGTGAAACTCTCTCCATGTCTATCTCTGTAATCTCCTCCAAGGAAAAGAGCTCCGGTAGTGGAATCTATTCCACTTTCCCTTTCCCTTTGAAAGAGACTCTGTTGAATCCATTTACTCTGCTCATAATTTTTCCTTCCAAAGTAGTGGAGAATCATACTCCCATGTGAAAGAAAAATACACTGAAAAGTACAGTAAATGAATTCCTTCTGAAATAAAGATGTTTCCCAAACACCTCTTCCAACTAAAGGAAAACATACTCTATTCTTCTCCTATGAAGAAATCATATTTTCCTTTCCTTTTTTCTCTCTTCAAAGAACAGGAGCTAAAGTGAGACCACTGAAGTAAAGTGAGATCTGTCATCGATCTCTAAGCTGATTCCCACTTTCTCCTTTCCTTAAAGAGAGACTCATGAATTTATTTAGTCCTCTCTTCCATACTAATGCATAATCCTTCATTACACATCTTCCTATGAAGATGGAGAATAGATCTCCCCTAACCAATGAAGGTGTATGTAATGAAGAGTGGAGAAAATAAATTCCTAATAAGGGTCAAAGCCCCCTGCTAAAATGGTCAGCGATGATGTGACATGATACCGTAAACACATGTGTATCCATCGTAAAGAACTATGATGGAATTATCCTTCCTGAAAAACTCAAAATGAGTATGTGATACTAATGGTGATAAAATCACCTATCACATTCTCTATTGGAAGAATAAATCTTCCCTAAACTATGAAGGATAACTCCCAATCCTAAGGAGATGTCTACCTAGAGCTCTCCTCTGATCTAGTGAGACATGACGCCATGAATGATGAGTCCTTTTCTCCCTGGCCATAGAAGAAGAGTGCTCAAAGGGGAGTTGTTTCCACCGTCCCATACCAGTGGAACCTTCTTCCAATTCATGTTGCCATACCTACACTAAACCGAATATATATATTCCATACATATGTAATGGAATATATAGGTGGACTCTAATGAATCCCATATCCTAAAATTATGTAGGTGGACTCAAGTGAGTCCCATGTCCTCGAACTAGTTAGTTTGGTTCTAGTCAACAATGTGACAATGGATATCCCTTTTGTTCCAAACCAACTTGTTCCTAGGTACCAAGACTAAGCCTAGGTACCTCTCTGTAGATCCCAAGATACATATGTATGTATTGGGTACCCCAACTATTCCTGACTAAGGGATCTATGCTCTATACCATAGAGCTCGTGCCATGCCTATGGCCTTCCTAACCATCACTCGAATCACATACACACCCGTCGATGCTACTCATGAAACCCATCTCTGTGATCCCATCTTATTGGTTTCCTTAGTAGTGTAGTAGAAATGCTTCACTACTTGCTCAAGTGATGTGTATGAGTGAAACTAGTCACTCTTTGGGTATGCATCATGATACCCCATAGTCTCCTAATCATCATGTGAGACTCTTGTGAAGATAACTAAATCTTCACTAACTTGGAGATTATGATAAATGTATCTCCCGTGCCAGTATGAAACTTCCTAAAACCTAAAGGATTGCTTGTGCACATTACTAATGGTGAAGGTGTAGCTCCTTCCGTTAGCAATCCTATGGTCTAAATCCATAAGGATTATGTGTAGGGATCCTGCTACTACCGAAGTTGCCTTATATAAAATACTCTGATGGTCCTAAGTCCATCAAATACATGCTTATAAGCATGCCTAAAACTTATTGATGTTTGCAGAAAGGCATGTTACCATGCCATAACCTTCTTGCCTAAAGGCAAGTGCGTATATAACGCCATGCGGTAGGAAAAAATTCGACAGCATTTCCCCAGGAAATGGAATTCCAAAAAAATTTAAACCATAACTCAGTGGCACTCAGGCCACCCAAAAACATAGGGCTTGACAGGCCCATGGCATGCACGCCATAAACTTATATATGGATTCCATGACCTGCAAAAACACAAAAGTATTTGCTAGCAACCATTCCCGGTGTTGCATAGCCATATGGTTTCTGTAATCTTCTTTCCTGCAAACAATCAAAAAGTATACTTCCTCCATGTTGATCCATACTTTAAGAGCTTAAACAATGATCAACACTTGATGTATGCAATCCCATTCATGCATGTAGATACAAAACATGCCATAACATAGATAAAATGCCAGAAAGCATAAAATATACGTCCCTGAGTAGTCTGATTTTGGAATTGCATGCATCCAATTGCTCTCGATAAGCTTCGAGACCTCTGCAACTTCCTCCTCAGGTCCTAAAATACACTTTGAAGTGTCCGAAAATATCTGAGCACTCCTCAAAACATAAAGCATGGTCAGGTGATTACAAAAATAATGCAAATTTAGCTAAAAAATGCATTAGTAATCCTTCTTTAGACCTGAAAAAACCACTTTAGGACCTGCAAATTTTCATAAACTGAAATATGAAGCATGTGCAAATAGGTCTAAGTGAAATTACTCAAATTGCCTTCCCGGTTTGAAAAATATGGCTCCCGGAAGGTAGTCGCCAAAAACTGTTCAGACTTTGCAGACCTGTTCAGACCTGCAAAAATTTTTACTTTCCAAAATTTTTTCTCATAAACTAAAATTAGACCTTGTGCTCTCCGAAACTAGCCGTAGCACGTCCAATTTGGAGTTTCCTAGCCCAAGATATGGCCATTCCAAATGGGACATGTAAAACTAGTGGACTGTTGGAGGGGCTGGAAAAAGTGTGAAAATGTGATTTTTGGGATGCCCAAAAGCATTCTTCCATCAAGAAAATACTAAATTTTTCTCCATAACCTCAGAGAGGGGTATATGAAGATGCTTGGGCCTATTTTTACCTTTCCAAATCCTCCCTTCGTGCATGCTAATTCGCTCCCCAAACTAGGCCTAAATCAAGATTTTTGCTTTTATACAAAAACTTGAATGGGAGCTCTTAGCAAGCTTTTAATCCACTCTAAATGTGGATTTCTCTTGGATTATATACAATAATCCATGGGAAGCCTCTAAATGATCTTTTTCTTACTCCAAGAAGTGGAGTTTGGCAAAAGATTAATTTCTGAAATTTTCCAAAAAGTGCGGGAAGGGGGTCTTTGAGGAACTGAAACTCCTCCTTAACGTATCATTTTAATGAATCTAATGATTCGCCTAAGACTTCCACACACCATACTCTCAGTATACATACCTTTCCCTATCCATCCATAGCTATCGCACCTATTTTTCCCTCTTCCAAAATGGAAATTTCTTAGATTTAGGTGCTGAGATTTTTTGTCAAACTGTGATGGAAGGGGGTTTTGTGGAGCTTCAAACTCCCATCAAACTGAGGTATCTTATGGATTTCTTGATTGTATATGGAAGTCAATACACTAGACTATAAGTGTACATGGTTTTTTTCATAAATCTATGAAAAATACCTTCTCTTTTCCCCTTCCCAAAATGGCTATTTATAAAAATAACCCGTGAAATTTATGTATGAATCATGAAAGTAAGCTATTTTAGAAATGTCCAAAGCTTACTCTTGATTGTATTTTGAGGGAATCCTTGACTCTAGGTGAGAGTACATATCTCATTCTCTCCATATGCAAGATTTCCCTCCTTTTGTCTTCCGAGAGAGACGCTCTTGTCTCTTAATTTCTAAAAATAACAAAAAGGCTCATACCTGTGATTAACACGAAGCTCCATTGTCTTTCTCTTTGGAACCACGATACCGGAAAGTTCATGGGAGGAATTCTCTTCCTTCAGGAACTCTTCTTATGTGGCAGGTGCATCCCATCTGTATCTCTTTTTGTCTCTTCTCGATCTTCATTGGAAGGTTCTCTTTTACTCCAATCCTTCCACCATGGGTGATGTCGTGAGGTCGTGGGATCAACACCAGGTAGCTCCAATGCTTTCAAGGAGATGAGGGAACCCATGGCTCTCACATGTGGCCCTTATAGGAGTCCCTCCGTTCTTACATGCGCATGGGTGCACGGTCCGAACTTGAGCTCTTTGAGGCCGTTCGTGGGTGAGCTTGACCTGCTCTGATGCTTTCGAACTCATGATCATCCGTTTGAAAAGAGTACGTATACTGTTATGTCTAAAGTGACTTCAGCAAATGGAAACTGGTGGCGTGGGTAGGCCGTTTGACTCTCACACCCATTGCTTGGGTTCAAGTCTTGACTGGCGCAGCAGCGCAATATGTCCTGAAATGGACTGTAACAGGCTCTGATACCAATATTATAAGCTTTTGCTGCTCGCTCTTGCTCTCCTCAACGTTCGACGTACTCACGCGCATACACAGAGATTCCTTAGTTCGACCACCCAACCACGTCCGAGCTGCTCTATGTTCTCATCAAGAGTCTCCATACCTGAGATCTCCTCATAAGATACTTATGAGAGTAATGATCAACTCTCTCCTCTTCTCTTCTACCAACTAGTGGCATATGATACCCATATGTGTCAAGTGACACTCTCCTCATAAGAGGAGGCCCACTCCATGAGATATTGTGACAAAAACAAATATGTAAATAGGAATAACCATTGGCTTGCACCCATTCCAAGCCTCATAATGTGTAATGACTGTGAATGCTTTTGTAGGAAAATGATTCAATACATATTTTGCACAAATGACTGCTTCCATCCAAAACTCAAGAAGTGATGCAAAGATTCAAAAGCTTAATGCCATAAAAAAGTTTATTCATAGCTAAAAATATTTTATGGATTCTTGACTAACAAACATACATCAACATTTTTCCAAGTATACAACCTTCACATGCATGCTTTTCAATGGACTCGAGTGTTGGAAAACCAATAACCATAACATTATTTTGCTTGTAAAGCAAACATTGAAGTTCAAATGACCTGAATGAGCATGTCATAACTTTGTTTTAGCCCTAGAAACAGTATGTGTAAGCAAGGCATTTGAGGAAACCCTTTACATGTATCCAAGTGATACAAACCATTGCATAATCTCCCTAACATCATGATAATGTCAGTATTGTAGTGAACCATCCATTTGTTATGAACAAAGTGTACATGAAGTTCCATACTAGCAATAGTAGGAACCATAATCATATGTTTTTTATTTGATTCTAGGTACATACAATGGATTCTTAAGAGGAATAATGCCTCCATTTGCAATCGTAAGATGAATTTTTCCAACTCCAAAAATAGGATAAGAAGCATTGTTTGGACATACATCATATCCTCCCTTGGGTGCATCTTTCAAAGCTATTAAAAACCTTTTGCATGAAGTGATATGATTTGAAGCACCATTATAAAAAAACCAATCCAGATCAATCTCATTCACAATCATACAAGTATAATGTGATGATGAATCATAATGGTTTGTAACAAAACATGCCCAAACATCTTGAGCAACATTAGATTCATCATTCTTTGCATTGGATGTATTCTCAACAATAGACATGCTAGATTATTTCTTCTTTTCATCATGTTTGGCAAGATTTCTACATTCATCAATGTCATGTCCAAGCTTTAAACAATGTTTGCATATTTTCTTCTTTTGCATATTACCCTAAAGGGAAGAAAAGCTGGAGGAGGAAGGTTGGGTATTTGCTTTTGATGAACCCAAAGTTGAATTGTACTTGATTTTACCCTTTTGTGTAATAGCAAGTGTTTGTTTTTCCTCAAGAAAACCACTTTATTCATCCTTGATTGCTCTTCTTTCAAAATAAGATACACAACCTCACTTGGCAACCAAACAAAGTGTATTAAAGAAAAGCTTTTAAAAGATTCCGGCAATCCTTTGAGTAATGTAGAAATGAGTGATGCACCCAAAATGATTTCATCAATGTTTTCCAACTACTCTTTGGAATCCTTGATGCATGTGATATATATATCCACTAACTCATTTTTACCCATCTATGTATCTTCAACTTGTTTTCTTCAACAAGAAACACATTCTTCATTACACACAACATACAAAGAAGCAAGTGTATCCCAAGCTTGTCTTGAAGTGGTGCATGATGGGATGTATGGAACAATATGTCGCTTCATAAAAAGAGCAATCAATATGTGAGATTGATCATTCCATCCCATCTAAGTTTCTCTTGCATAGGTGGAAAAGGCATAGTATTCATTGTACTTGAAGAAGAACTTGAATCTATGACAATAGATTGCATAGCCAAAGAACCACTGAGTTGCTTGTCAACATCTGCTAATGGAGTTTGAGGCCTATGGAAGCACGTGAACAACACAAGGAAGAAGAAGAAGCTTGGATCACAACAAATAATACTGAATGTATTACCAAGAGAATATACAAAGATAATTAGGGTTATAGGTGTATATACAAGCTAGGGGAAAAAACCTCCTAGAGAGGGAAAAAAGTGCCCTGGTGGTCCTAGTGTGTTCACACACATCACTATTGAAATATATCAACAAACCCCCCCTTGGAGTGATGCGATGAACAAGGAGCTGGCACTCATGTATAAGGAAGTGCTATGCTATGTGGAATCGATCCCCGAAAGGAAGTAAGCCCAAAGATTTGCAGAAATCTTCAAACTTCTCCATAGGTAGAGCCTTTGTGAAAAGGTCTACTATGTTCTCTTGTGTGGGCACATATGCCAAACTGATCTATCTAGGAGAGAACCTCTCCTTGGCATAATGATACTGCACCTCAATGTGCTTAGCGCAAGCATGGAACACATGGTTCCTCGTAACTGCCAATGCACTCTCACTATCAATGAAGATAGTGGTGGCAGAAGATTGACCAACACCTAAATTAGCCATAAGGCATCTGAGCCACACACACTCAATAGTCCTTGTGAAAGCTGCCCTATACTCACCCTCACAACTAGAAGTGGCCACAATTGCGTGCTTCTTGCTCAACCAAGATATGCATGAGCTACCAAGCATGAAGACAAAACCACTAGTGGACACATGAGTGTCATAGCAACCAACTTAGCCATAGTCAAAATAAGCACATAAATTTGGAGATAGTGATCCCCCCTTGAAATAAAACAACCCAAGTAGCCAGATACTACTCAAGTAGCAAAAAATGCACTTAACCGCCTTCCAATGCTTGACACTTGGGCAATGCATAAACCTGATCATCTGTGAGATAACAAATTGAATGTCAGGCCGAATTATGCATAAGTAAATCAAGCATCCAACAACCTACTGATAGAGAACAACATCAAATGCATCCCTAGCATCATGAAGACTCAATTTTAAACCAGTTTCCATAGGCGTGGCCATAGGTTTGCGGTCTTCAAGGCCAAAATGCTACAACAATGTGTCAATATATTTTTGTGACACAAATCTATTCTATCAACAACTTGCATAAATTGAATACCCAAACAATGATGCAAGTGCCCCAAATATGACATCTTTAATGAGGCATGATATGCAAATCAGCCTTAAAATCAACAATATGCTTCTCTTTATAGCTAGTAAGAAGCATGTCATCAACATAGACAACAATAATAAGAAGCACATCATTTGCATGCTTAACATATAAGGTGATCTTAGTTGAATTGTTCTCAAAACCATGTGCAATCAAGTAGCCATGTATCTTTTCATACCAAGCATGTGGTGCTTCCTTCAAACCATACTGCCTTTTTCAACTTGCACACTTTGTTTACATGCCTTTTCTGCACAAAACCATGGGGCTAAAAAACATACACCTCTTGATGTAACTCACCATTAAAAAATGTAATTTTAATGTCCAATTGATGTACATTCCAACCATGATGAGCTACAAGTGCAAAAATGGTACAAAAAACAGTCATTCCACATCAATGGCTCTTTCTTGAGCATAACCTTTTGCAACAAGTCTATCGTTATACCTGTCAATTGTTCCATCAAGGTTATGCTTTAGCTTGTATACCCACTTAGTGCCAATGGCCTTCTTGCCAGGGGGCAAGTCACATAAAGACCATGTACCATTCTTCATAATAGCATCATGTTTTGATTGCATGGTAGGCATCCAATTTTTTGAATGTTATGATTCATCAACCAAAACATGCTTATTCTCATCACAAAGACTATAGGCAACCATCGCATAGCAATCTGATGCAAAAGAAGCACTATGAGAGCCTGAACGAGTACAATATGACATAGATACATCTAATTTGTTCTCTCATGAAGTTTGCACCTGGCATTTAGGCATAGTTTTTGCCTCCTCCATATCAACCCTCTCAGCAACAAGTGCATCATACAAATCTTCATAAAAAATGGAATGATCAGCATCATATGGATCCTGTATTGCCTCATTTGGACCATCACTCGACTATCCACCTATAAAAAGAGGAAGCAAAGTATCATACACAGCTTTGGAGCTAACAGAAGTCTCCTTAGTACATGAGTGTAATGGTTGTATTGCATCTTCCACAAAAATAGAATCACGGCTAACCAAAATGCATTTAGTATGTGGATGATACATATTGCCTTTGCTTTCATAACTTCACCCAACAAAAATACTTCACTGCTTTATCATCTGATTTCGTGCATTGTTGTTCACGCACTAATGCATATGCCAGACAACTAAAAACATGCACATGAGGAATAGATGGCTTGAAACTATGCCAAGCCTCATATGGAGTGATTGATTGCAATGCTTTAGTGGAACATCTGTTAAGAAAATATGTTGCACACATAACAACCTCAAGCAAGAAACTATGCGGTAAAGCCTAACTCTTGACCATACACTTGGACATTTCCATGAGTGACCTATTCCTCCTTTCAACAACTCCATTCTATTGAGGTATATGTGACACTATACACTGATGTTTTATCCCATGTTCAACCAGAAATGCATTAAAATAAGAAGACATATATTCCCCCTCTCGATCAAAATGGAGGGTGCCCATTTTACATGCTGATAGGCTTTTTGCCAAAATCAAAAACTGTTTGAAGCACATAAACACTTCAAACTTTGCTTTCAATGGATATACCCATGCATGCCTAGAAAAATCATCAATGAAATTCACGTAGTAAAGATAGTTTCCAAAAGAAGGTGTCTCCATAGGACCACAAACATCACTATGGACAAGCTATAATTTTTTTGTAGCTCACATTGAACCATCTTTTGGGAAGAAGGAACACTCCATTTTGCCCAAAATACAACCTTCAGAGACATGTTTACTAGGTGCCTCAAGTTTGGGCAGAGAGGACACCATTTCAGATTTCTGCAGGCATTGCAAACTAGCAAAAATTAGATGACCAAAGCATGCATGCCAAAGCTTTGCATTTGAAATAGCCTGAGAATCTTGAACTAGACATGCTTAATCATTTATAGATTTTTCATAATCTATGAGCTTATACATCCCATGACATAAAATTCCAAAAGCAATAATGATGTCACCATTTGACAGATCATGAATTGTACATCTATCATCAATAAATTTCACAACCAAGCTAATCTTGGCTAATGCTTAAATTGATAATAGATTTTTCTTAATCCCTTGCACAAATAAAGCATCTGACAATGTAAAACAACTACCATCAACAATAGTTAGAATGATCTTACCAACTCGCATGACAAGATAGCAGGAGTTGTTGGTGCATGTGACAATATTCCTTGTAGGGGCAGGCTCAAGTGAAGTGAAGAAATTGCACTATGAGGTAATATGTTTGGTTGTCCCACTATCAAAGTACCAAACATTTGAGTCTTTTGCAGACATACACTGTTCATGAGAAAATGTGTCATAACTGCAAATAGTGGTAAATGCACATTCTTCATTTTGCACAAGATTAGCAAACTCTCTTTTGGGTAAAGAGGCCTCTACAACAACCATTCCAACCTCTCTCTTCTTTGCCTCTTTTGCAGCCAATTTTGGACAACTCTTTATGATATGATCATTTCCTTTAGAGTATTTACAAAAAAATCTCCATAAATTATAATTTGTGCCATTCAAAGTAAACCCATGGGTAAAACATTGAACATAGGGATCTAATAGAGAAAGACTTACTGTTACCTCTTATTTGGCTAAAGAGAGAAGAAAAACCAAAAAAGAACCAAGTGGATCAAAGATCAAATCAAACTTTTAGTTTGTTGAGACGAGTCACACCACATTAAAAATAATTAACCAAATATTCTTGAAGATTAAGTGAGATTAATTATGGTCTATCCAAGCACCTTAGCATTCTCTCATAATTTGGTATCATAAATCGTAACATATAATTTAGAGAGCATTAAAGAGAATAGAAAAGGTGAAATACAAAGTATAGAGATGTAGTTATTTTGATTAGATAAAGAATTCACTAGGATGGGACAATGGGAACTGATTCCCATTGAGTACTTTTCCTTGATGGCAAGAAGAAAAAAGGGACATCATCCAATAGAATATATCAAGAAGGCAATATTTGGAAATGGATATTTCTTCACTTATCCTCTCAAAGGGAAGAAGAATTCTTCCATCAAGATAATAAAGGTTCTATCTCTCACTAAACTTCAAGTCTTGCAGTTCAGGGGGTCCCATGGGCACTAGTCCCATTCACTTGTAACCTGCTCTTTTTTATCTTCCTTTAATTAAAGTCTGGGAGATTAGGCCAAGGCTGAACTTCCTTTTGTAAAAAAAAAAGGGTATTGGAGTTCGAAATAAGGATAGGATTAACTTTTGGGATGTTGAAAGTAAAATCCAAATATTGAAGCTTTAAAACTTTATGCAAAAGTATAACTTGAATTCAAGGAACAGAAGGATGATCTAAACCAGGACTAGAAGAAAGTTCATAAAGATCATCCTTGCAACTTAAGGTTACTTGATAATTCAAGTCAAGAAGTAAATGAGAAGAAATAGAAAGATATTGTTAAGATGTTAAAGTAGGACATCTTAGATAGATCTAAAGTACAAAGGGAGAGAATTATGAAATCAAGAAGATCTCTATGGATTCATAAAAGTTGAGTATCAATCACAAGATTAAAGATTTGGTTAGAATAATCGATTCCTACGAATACTTGTGACCTTAAATATAGTAGATCTTTTCCAAAAACTATGAGTTCCCATCTTGGGCATAGTAAAAGGAAGTTATATAGATCTTAATATTTTTAGAAGAACAAGTAAAATTGGAAAATATCTCAATTAAGTGACGTCTTCGAAAGCGAGATTGATTTTTATGGACTTCGATTTGCTTAAGCGGACTCTCAAAACTAGGTAAAATTTTCGAGAGAACATTAAACCCACTATACATAATGTTGATATATTTAGGTAGTGATGTGTGTGAACACTCTAGGACCGCCGGGACACTTTTTTCCCTCTTTAGGAGGTTTTTTTCCCCCGGCTTGTATATACACCTATTGCCCTAATGGGGTACTTATCTTTGTACATTCTCTAGTAATACATTTAGTATTGTGTGTTGTGCTCCAAGCTTCTTCTCCTTCCTTGTGTTGTTCGTGTGCTTCCGCAGATGTCTATCTCCAACAATTGGTATCAAAACAGGTCGTCGCTTCATCTAGGGTGCCGTCGACACTCCTCTATTTGCAGTCTCAGAATCGCATGAATTTTGGTGAGCATACTCAACATGTTTCCGAGATCAAAACGGCTTCGCTTTGTGGTGCTGAAATCACGATCTGAGCTCGTTTCGGCCTCCAAATGCACTATCGCAGTGCTTGTGCAAGCTATTTTGTCTTTTTGTGCCAAAGGTATATACCAGTTTCTATTCGCCAGTATAAGCGTCTTGAAGTCTGCTACAATCTAGCAGAATTCGTCTAGGTAGTTCTGTTCAACTTTTTGAGATACAGTCAATTTTCTGCATCAAGGTATTTTAGTCACCGGCCATGGTTGAAAGTAGTGATGTATTTCGTATGTTGGCTGTTGAGGATAAGTTGGATGGTACCAACTACCCATTGTGGGCTTATATGATGCGACATGTATTGGTTGCAAAAGGACTGTGGAACATTGTGCAGGGTGTTGAAAAACGTCCTATCACACCTGCAACTGTTACAATTGCAGGTACTGAAGCTGATGCAGAAGGTGTCGAAGATGATGATATTCTGCATATTCCTATTCATGCTGCAGTTTTTGCTGCACCTACTGTAGAGCAGATTTGTTGGGATGGCAAAGATGCCCAGGCACATGCATTGATAGCTTTGTCTGTCAAACGTGCCATTATTCCTCACATTCACTCTTGCAGAACAGCTAAGGATGCTTGGGATACACTTACCACATTGTACCAAGCTAGGAATGAGGCTCGTGTTGCTTACCTCCGAAAACAGTTGGAGAGTGAGCACATGAATTAAGGTGATTCTATGGACAATTTCCTAAGGAAGATCAAAGATTTGAAGGAACAATTGATTTCTGTTGATGAGGTTATACCAGATAGCTCACTTGTGCAGAACGTTCTGAATGGTCTTCTTGATTCATATCAGAGTTTTGCCTCTACTCTTTGTTTGATGATGAAAGGCAATCCGAATGCCTTATCATTTGAGGAGTTAGTCTCTGTTCTAATGCAAGAAGATCAGTCGAGGCAGAACAGGTCCATTATGCGAGTTGCAAATCAAGCTTTCCTGGCTAGTTAGAAGGGCAAAGGAAAATGGATCTCTTCAACTAGTAAGCAGAAATCTGCTAATTCTGCATATTCGAAGAAGGAAGATAAAGATGAGAAGAAATCACAAAGCAAAAATTGTTTTGTAAGTACTGTAAAGGGAATGATCATATCATAAAGAACTGTCCAAAACTGGCTGCTAAAGAGGCAAAGAAGAAAGAGGCAAAGAAGAAAGAGGCTGGAATGGTTGTTGCAGAGGCCTCTACACCAAAAACAGAGTCTGCTAATCTTGTGCAGGAAGAAGAATGGGCATTTACTACTGTCTGCAGTTTTGACCCATCTTCTCATGAGCAGTGCATGTCTGTAGTAGACTCAGATGTTTGGTATTTTGACAGTGGGGCGACCAAACATATTACCTCGCAGCGCAATTTCTTCTCTTCCTCTTATCCTGTTATGGGAGTTGGTAAGATCATTTTGACTACTGCTGATGGTAGTTCTTTCACTTTGTCAGATGCTTTAATTATGCCAGGGATCAAGAAGAACCTGTTATCAGTTTCTGTATTAGCCAAGATTGGCTTGGTTGTGAAATTTGTTGATGACAGGTGTACAGTTCCTGATCTGTCAAATGGCGATGTGATTATTGCTTCTGGCATTTTATGTCATGGCATGTATAAGCTCATAGACTATGAAAGATCTGTAAATGATTTGGCATGTGCAGTAAATGATTCTCATGCTATGTCAGATGCAAAGCTTTGGCATGCACACTTTGGTCATCTCAATTTTGCTAGCACCTGCAGAAATCTGATATGGTGTCCTCTTTGCCCAAACTTGAGGCACCTAGAAAACATTTTTGTGTATTTTGGGCAAAATGCAGCGTTCATCCTTTCCAAAAGATGGTTCAATTCGGGCTACTCAAAAATTGCAGCTTGTACATAGTGGTCTGTGGTCCTATGCAGACACCTTCTTTTGGGAATTATCTTTACTTCGTGACGTTCATCGATGATTTTTCCAAGCATGCATGGGTATATCCATTGAAGGCAAAGTCCGAAGTGTTCATGTGCTTCAAACAGTTTTTGGTTTTGACTGAAAATCTGTCAGCATGTAAAATGGGCACCCTCCGTTCTGATCGAGGGGGGGAATATATGTCTTCTGATTTTAATGCATTTTTGGCTGAACGTGGGATAAAACACTAGTGTATAGTGCCATATACACCTCAACATAATGGAGTTGCTGAACGAGAGAACAGGTCACTCATGGAGATGGCGAGGTGTATGGTCAAGAGTCAGGCTTTACCACATAGTTTCTGGCTTGAGGCTGTCATGTGTGCAGCATATGTACTTGACAGGTGTCCCACTAAAGCACTGCAGTCTATCACTCCATATGAGGCATGGCATGATCGCAAGCCATCTGTTGCTCATCTGCATGTTTTTGGTTGTTTGGCATATGCATTAGTGCCTGAACAACATCGCAAAAAATTGGATGATAAAGAAGTAAAATGTATTTTTGTTGGGTACAGTTCTAAAAGTAAAGGCTATCGTCTGTATCATCCATAGACTAAACGCATTCTGGTTAGCCGTGATGTTGTTTTTGTGGAAGATGCTATTCAGCCATTGCTTTCATGTACTAAGGAGACATCTGTTAGCTCCAAAGACATGTATGATACTTTGATGCCTCTTTTTACAGGTGGATAGTCTAGTGCTGGTCCTAATGAGGCAACTTCTCAGCCTTTGCAGGTTTCATGTGATGATGCAGATCATTCCATTTCTGATGCAGATTTACATGATGCACTAGTTGATGAGAGAGTTGATATTGAGCAGGCAAAAACTATGCCAAAATGGTTGGTGTAGACTTTGCGTGACAACAAATTAGATGCATTGCTGTCATATCGTACTCGTTCAGGCTCTCATAGTGCCTCTTTTGCATCAGATTGCTATGCTATGGCTGCATCTAGTCTCTATGATGAGAATGAGCCTATTTCGTTTAATGAAGCACAAACTTCAAAAAATTGGATGGCTGCTATGCAATCTGAATATGATGCAATAATGAAGAATGGTACTTGGTCTTTATGTGACTTGCCTCCTGGCAAGAAGGCCATGGCACTAAGTGGGTATACAAGCTGAAGCATAAACCTGATGGTACAGTTGACAGGTATAAGGCTAGGCTTGTTGCAAAGGGTTATGCGTAGGAAAGAGGCATTGATTTTGATGAGACCTTTGCACCTACATGCCGTATGACTACTGTTCGGAGCATTTGTGCACTTGCAGCCCATCATGGTTGGAATGTACATCAGTTGGACATTAAAACTGCATTTCTGAATGGTGACTTGCATGAAGAAGTGTATGTTTTTCAACCCCGTGGCTTTGTGCAAAAAGGGCATGAAAACTAGGTGTGTAGGTTAAAGAAGGCATTATATGGTTTAAAGCAAGCACCACATGCTTGGTATGAGAAGATACATGCCTATCTGATTGCACATGGTTTTGAGAACAGTTCAACTAAAAGCACCTTATATGTTAAGCGTGCTAATGATGTGCTTCTGATCATTGTGGTTTATGTTGATGACATGCTGCCCACTGGTCCTCATGAGAGGCATATGGCTGATTTTAAGGCTGATTTGCATGCATCATTTGAGATGTCTGATTTGGGGTATTTGCATCACTATTTGGGCATTTAGTTTATGCAACTTGATGGTGGAATGGCTTTGTGTCAAACGAAATATATTGACACATTATTGTAGCGTTTTGGATTTGAAGACTGTAAGCCTATTGCCACTCCTATGGAGACGGGTTTACATTTGAGACTTCATGATGCTGGAGATGCATTTAACACTGTTCTCTATAAGCAAGCTGTTGGATGCTTGATTTACTTATGCATTACTTGGCCAGATATTCAGTTTGCTGTCTCATAGATGAGTAGGTTTATGCATTGCCCAGGAGTCAAGCATTGGCAGGCGGTTAAGCACATCTTTCGCTACTTGAGTGGTACTTGACTACTTGGGTTGTTTTATCCCAAGGGGGGATCACTACCGCCAGATTTGCATGCTTTTTCTTACTCTGATTGGGCTGGTTGCTATGACACTCGTGTGTCCACTAGTGGCTTTTGCTTCATGCTTGGTAGCTCATGTGTATCTTGGTTGAGCAAGAAGCAACCTACTATGGCCACTTCCAGTTGTGAAGCTGAGTATAGCGCAGCTTTCACAACTACTGTTGAGTGTGTGTGGCTCAGACGTCTTATGGCTGATTTGGGTGTTGGTCAGAATTCTGCCACCACCATCTTCACTGACAGTCAGAGCACATTGTCAGTTGCGAGGAACCCTGTGTTCCATGCTCGCATTAAGCACATTGAGGTGCATTATAACTATGTCAAGGAGAGGTTCTCTGTTGGGGAGATCAGCTTGGCATATGTGCCCACACAAGAGAACATTGCAGACCTTTTCATGAAGGCTCTACCCAGGGAGAAGTTTGAAGCTTTCCGCAAAGCTTTGGGCTTACTTCCTTTTGTGGAGTGACTTCCACATAGCTTGGCACTTCCTTATACATGAGTGCAAGCTACTTGTTCACCGCATCACTCCCAAGGGGGATTTGTTGATATATTTAGGTAGTGATGTGTGTGAACACTCTAGGATTGCCGGGGCACTTTTTCCCTCTTTGAGAGGTTTTTTTTCCCCGGCTTGTATATACACCTATTGCCCTAATGGGCTACTTATCTTTGTACATTCTCTAGTAATACATTCACTTTTGTGTGTTGTGCTCCAAGCTTCTTCTCCTTCCTTGTGCTGCTTGTGTGCTTCCACAGACGTCTATCTTCAACACGTAAGACATTCAAATTCTCCACAAAGAAAGAGTATACTATGGTTTTACTAGCACAAAGGTATAGAGCATATGTACATCTAGCAAAATGGAGGGAAAGTGATTTGGGCATGAATTATGGAAAATTCATAGTCTTCCCCAGATCAAGATAGGATCTAACTAGATAAATAAATCAAATAACAAAGTATAAAGCTAGCCAACAGTGCATAAAAATATACCAAGATAGCAAATTAATTAGAGATATTTAGGATCAACCTAGTTCACATGTTTATGCTATGGATTTGCACACAATTAAAACAATGAAATAGGAAGGAATGTTATGTTCCATGCTTGTCATTCTTTTCATACTTTGCACTTGATTTAACTTTTCACATGCAAAACTAGATAATGCTTTGAATGATTCGGGCAAGGATCATACTACACATGGATTGTCCTATTTTTAGTTCTAATGAAGACCATGATCGACGACATTTGATCATGGGGTATGGGGGATACCCCAAGGTATATATGTCCACTCATTTTTTATACGAAAATGCTTTTAAGGGGAGGGGAATGTTGTATAATTTCATGGGTCTAAGGGAGAAACCTTGGGTTTCTAGGTCTAAAAACCTTGGAATATTATTGATTATTTACCCCTATTTGAAGGTTTTTGAATATTGGGGTTGATTTCTCCAAGATTTAGTACCTTGGGTTTGATTGGAAGAAACCATTTGATCACCTTGGGCATCCATGTGATGGAAGGTACATATGTCCCCTTATGGTTTAGTTACCCCCTTTGCCTTGGAGCTATATATTGGAGGGGTTTTTGTTGGGTGTGTGAGTGAGTGAGGAAGCATGAATAGAAGTACACACAAGAGCAAAGAAGGAGATTGAAGCATAGAGACAAGTGATGACTAGAAGAGCTTTTTGTTGATAGATGATTAGTAATATGAGAATGGGTGAAGTGAGAGGTATAAGTGAATCCCTAAGTACAAAGTACCACCACATATGAGTATATCATGAATATGTGGTTACATGAGGAAAAACATCTAGCCAAGACTAGAGGAAAAAGTGCTCAATATAGGGAAATTGTTCACATCAAAGCTCTTCGAGGGACACATAAGTATAACAAACCCCCTAGATTGAATGATGTGAACACATACAAAGAGTGACAAATAAGCCCGCACAAGGTAATAAACCTAAAGCTTTGCAAAAAGCTTCAAACTTTTCCCATGGAAGAGCTTTGGTGAATATGTCTGCCACATTATCTTGTGTAGGCATATATACCAAATCAACATCTCCAACATGAAGGTTCTCCCTGACATAGTGATAATGAACCTCAATGTGCTTTGTGCACATATGAAACTGGATTTCTTGCAACTATCAATGCATTTTGACTACCATTGAGAATATGCATAGGTGCATCAATCCCCATGCATAGATTGATCAATAGGCATCTCAACCATATATAATCCGTTGTAGTTGTGAATACTTCCCTATACTCAGCTTCATGACTTGATGTGTCCATAGTAGGTTGCTTCTTACTCAACCAAGGTATGCATGATCCTCCAAGGAAAAGGCAATTACCACTAGTGGACACTTGTGTGTCATAACAACTAGCCCAATCACTATCTATAAAAGCATGCAAGCATGGCTGAGCATCTCTTCCATAAAAGAGACCCAAATTCAAGTGCCTTTGAGATATCTAAACACACATTTTTATCGCTTGCCAATGCTTAGTGCCAAGACTATGCATAAATCGATTCAATTGGGAAACTACATATTGTATGTCCGGCCTTATGCCACATGCATATATCAAACATCCCACCACTTGCTCATAAAGACAAGTATCAAATGCATTATTTGCATCCTCAATCAAGAGCCTTAATCATGTGTCTACTAAGATAGGCTTGCAATCATCAAAACCAAAACATTGAAGTAGTTTCTTAGTATACTTTGGTTGATGCACAACAATTCCCCTCTCAACGGATACAAATTGGATGCCAAGATAATACTCCAAAAGGCCAAGATCAATGACATCAAAAGTATTTTCAAATCAGCCATAAGCATGCCAATTTTCTCATCACATGGTCCAACCAAGAGAATGTCATCAACATAAAGAACAAGCACTATAATATCATTTCCATCTCTGTGTACATAAAGTGTGCTTTCAATTGGACTACATTTAAAAGCAAGAGTGATCAAGTGCTTATGCATTTTGTCATACCATGCACGTGTAGCTTGCTTAAGTCCATACAAAGCTTTACGCAAGCATCAATCCCTATGCTCTTGACCTTTGATGGAAAATCCAAGAGATTGCTTCACATGGACCTCTTCTTCCAAATCGCATGTTGAAGGAATATCTTTTTGAGAAAGAAATATTTTGTAAAACTATAATTTTGTAATCTAGAAAGTCCTGATGGATGTAAAAATGAGGAAGGATCTTCCTCATGAGTAGAAGTAACCTATGTAATTTTTTGAGAATTTTTAGAGCTCTTGGGTTAGTAGAAAATTAGATTCGAAGATCAGAGGACCTATTTTCAAGTGTGAAAAAGGCCACTTGAAAATGTATATAAGTTAACTTATGACTCATTGTAGAGGATGATCATTTTTGTATTGAAGTGATTAATGAGAATTTGGGAGCTCTTGATCTTCTTCTCTAAGTGTTTTCTCTTCGCTTTCATGGTGATTTGTTGATGAATTCTTGAGTGTTAGCATGGATAAGTTTTGTTGATCAGTCATTCTTTGAGTATTTCATGCTAGCCTATGTCTATTTCATCATCATAAGCCTTTACAATTTCACAAGATGTTGTTCAAGATGAATAACTAATTCCATCATAATCACAATTGTCTCATCTCTACGATATAGGTCAATGTCTTTCTCATGAAAAATGGCACACTTTAGGCACAAAAATGACTGAAAAAGCTTTCTCCTAACTCAACTTACAAGAAAACTTAGAATTTCCCATAACAAGTGTGAAATCTCTGTTAAGACTGATTTTGTTGACTAGCCTTGGAGTCCATCAATGAAGAAGGGGCTATGGTCTTAGAATTTTTCAGATGCTTTGTTTGTGCTAGGGATCAAGAAAAATCTGTTATCAGTTTTTGCATTAGCCAAGATTGGCTTGGTTGTGAAATTTGTTGATGACAGATGTACAGTTCATGATCTGTCAAATGGCGACGCGATTATTGCTTGTGGCATTTTATGTCGTGGGCTGTATAAGCTCATAGACTATGAAAGATCTGTAAATGATTCGGCATGTGCAGTACATGATTCTCAGGCTATGTCAGATTCAAAGCTTTGGCATGCATGCTTTGGTCATCTGAACTTTGCTAGTTTGCTATGCCTGTAGAAATATGAAATGGTGTCCTCTTTGCCCAAACTTGAGGCACTCGATAAACATGTATGTGAAGGCTATATTTTGGGCAAAATGCAGTGTTCCTCATTTCCAAAAGATGGTTCAATTCGGGCTACTCAGAAATTGCAGCTTGTTCATAGCGATGTCTATAGTCCTATGTAGACACCCTCTTTTGGAAATTATCTTTACTTCATGAATTTCATTGATGATTTTTGCAGGCATGCATGGGTATATCCACTCAAAGCAAAGTCGGAAGTTGAAGAATGGTACTTGGTCTTTATGTGACTTGCCTCCTGCCAAGAAGGCCATTGGAACTAAGTGGGTCTACAAGCTAAAGCGTAAACTTGATGGAACAGTTCAGAGGTATAAGGCTAAGCTTGTTGCAAAGGGTTATGCACAGGAAAGAGGCATTGATTTTGATGAGACCTTTGCACCTACATGCCATATGACTACTATTCCGAGCATCTATGCACTTGCAGCCCATCATGGTTGGAATGTACATTAGTTGGCGATAGAATTGCATTTCGGAATGGTGACTTGCATGAAGAAGTGTATGTTTTTCAGACCCATGGCTTTGTGTAGAAAGGGCATGAAAACCAGGTGTGCATGTTAAAGAAGGCATTATATGGTTTAAAGCAAGCACCACATGCTTTGCATGAGAAGATACATGCCTATCTGATTGCACATCGTTTTGAGAACAGTCCAACTGAAAGCACCTTATATGTTAAGCGTGCTCATGATGTGCTTCTTATCATTGTTGTCTATGTTGATGGCATGCTGCTCATTGGTCCTATTGAGAAGCATATTCTTGGTTTTAAGGCTGATTTGCATGCCTCATTTTAGATGTCTGATTTGGGGCATTTGCATAACTATTTGGGCATTCAATCTATGCAAGTTGATGGTGGAATGGCTTTGTGTCAAACGAAATATATTGACACATTATTGAAGCCTTTTGGCCTTGAAGACTGTAAGCCTATTGCCACTCCTATGGAGACATGTTTACGATTGAGTCTTCATGATGCTGGAGATGCATTTGATGATGTCCTCTATCAGCAGGCTGTTGGGTGCCTGATTTACTTATGCATTACTCGGCCAGATATTCAGTTTGTTGTCTCACAAATGAGCAGGTTTATGCATTGTCGAGGTGTCAGGCATTGGCAGGCGGTTAAGTGCATCTTTCTCTACTTGAGTGGTACTTTTGGGGTTGTTTTATCCCAAATGGGGATCACTACCGCTAGATTTGCATGCTTTTTTGACTCAGACTGGGCTGGTTGCTATGACACTCGTGTGTCCACTAGTGGCTTTTGCTTCATGCTTGGTAGCTCATCTATATCTTGGTTAAGCAAGAAGGAGCCTACTGTGGCCACTTCCAATTGTGAGGTTGAGTATAGGGCAACTTTCACAGCGATTGTTGAGTGTGTGTGGCTCAGACACCTTATGGCTATTTTGGGTGTTGGTCACTCTTTTGCCACCAACATCTTCATTGACAGTCAAGAGCGCATTGGCAGTTGTGAGGAACCCTGTGTTCCATGCTCGCACTAAGCACATTGAGGTGCATTATCATTATGTCAGGGAGAGGTTCTCTACTGGGGAGATTAGCTTGGCGTATGTGCCCATGCAGGAGAACATTGCAGGCCTTTTCACGAAGGCTCTACATAGAGAGAAGTTTGAAGCTTTCCGCAAAGCTTTGGGCTTAGTTCCTTTTGTGGAGTGATTTCACATAGCTTGGCACTTCCTTATACATGAGTGCTAGCTACTTGTTCACCTTATCACTCCTAGGGGGGATTTGTTGATATATTTAGGTAGTGATGTGTGTGAACACTCTAGGACTGCCAGGGCACTTTTTTCCCTCTTTAGGAGGTCTTTTCCCCCCCCCAGCTTGTATATACGCCTATTGCCCTAATGGGCTACTTATCTTTGTACATTCTAGTGGTAATACATTCAGCATTGTGTGTTGTGCTCCAAGCTTCTTCTTCTTCCTTGTGTTGTTCGCGTGATTCTGCAAACGTCTAAATCCAACAAGAATGAAACAAATATGGAAAGAAAGATTGCCATACCAAAATTTAAGAATGAAGCCGTTTTGGAGACTCACGCCATTAAGAGCAGAAGAGAAGCAAGAAAATACATAAAAAATGCATAGAAGAGAAATAATAAAACAAAGTGAAAAACAAAAATATAAATCAACTTGGTGTTGGAGGAGAAAGACACTAAACATATAGAACACAATTCAACATGGAAAGATGGATAATCAAAAGAAAACCTCACCACCAGAGATCCACTTAAGTCCATTACTTAAGACCTCACATTTGCACCATATAGATTATGAATTTTCAAAGTATGCATGTGTAGGGATACATTACAGAGTTGTGCATTCACCAAGCACAAAAAAGTTAATCCCATGAACAATGAAGAGCTTTTTCTCATCTCGAAAGAAAGAGCTAGGAGGGAAAGACAAATCAAAGGAATATTAGGACTCTCATGGAAAAGAAAAAATACATATATATAGTTATGAAAACATATGTATATACTCTTTGTTTTATCCAAAGCACAAAGAAGGACATGGAAGTATTTGTGAGTAGTATCTTTGTGATTTCAATTACTTTCGAATTTTTTAGAGTAATCATATTTACGATTATCTTTATGATATTCTGTATTCAAAATCCCTTCCAATTGCACTAGAAAAATCTTTCCACAGAGTGTGATGAGCACAAGAGTTCTTGGAATATGTGGTAATATTACTATGTGATGTTGAGTGGTGCAAAAATTATTTTTCTTTTTGGTGATTGATGTAAAACAAGTGATTTTTTGAGTCTCTTATTAATGTGCATGATGTGTATGAAGAAGATCCAAAATCTGTAGAGCAATTGGATGAAGAACCAGATGAGTTTGTGCAAGAAATGTCTCATAGATAGGGAAGCTAGGATGAGTTATATAAAAAAAATGCATGATCAATATGAGAACCAAATTGTTAAATTTGCTCTGGAGAATGGAGTCAACCTTGATCAACATCATTGGGCAACATATATTCTAGGAATACCAAAGCATGAAAAATTATCATACTGCTAAGGTAGGAGTACCACCTAATGTATATTTGGAATATGTTGAGGATTTGGCCATCACTAAAGAATTATTTGAAAAATCCAATCCTACATGGAGGAACAAGTGGTTGGATAAAAATAAGGATTGCAAAAAAATATGGAAGGAAGCTCCATTTCAATTGAAAATAAACCCAGCCTTCTATCCAATATCAACGAGAAGGGATTGGACCTTTTGGAAGAGAAGAAATGAGGGATAGATCCTAGCAAAATGGCTGAACTTTCCAAAGATTACATGACCCAAAAAAGAAGCTTGACCAACTAAGAATTACATGCTCACTACTTGATAAAATATTTTAATGATCCTGCTCGTATACTATTAGTTAGGGTTTTGAAACTCATAATAACCTGTATAGAAACCTTCACTGACACTGATGTAAGAACCCTTAACTACATATGATTTAATTCACCTTCATACGCACTTGTTTTTATCTGAGTGAAACACCTGATAGGATATGTTTAATGGCATACTATAGTAGAATTGTCTTTACGGGATGCCACTATGTACAAATATTTCAAGATGCTTTTGATTTTGGATTTTTTAAAAGGGAGTCAGAATTTTTCGGAAAACTCTCTCTTGTAATGACATCTTGATTGACAACATATGAAGTAGCCAATATATAATATATAAAGAAGGATGTTATAGACAACCTACAACAGCTATATAGTGGAGAAAAGCCCTTTTTGAAATGGTTAATGACTTGAACATCACAGAAGAAAAATTCATGATCTTGTGGCTCAAGTATACCAAAGAAAGAAGAAGCAATAGAAAAAGCAACAACATAGTTCTATCAAGGGTGACAAAAGGCAAGGAGGGGAAGGACGTTCAAGGAGTATCTTTTTGAGAAAGAAATATTTTCTAAAATTGTAATTTTGTAATCTAGAAAGCCATGAAGGATGTGAAAATGAGGAAGACTCTTTCGGGTAGAGGTAACTTATGTAATTTTTTGAGAATTTTTAGAGCTCTTGAGTTAGCAGCAAAATTAGATTCGAAGATTAGAGGATCAATTTTCAAGTGTGAAAGAGGCCACTTGAAAAATTTATATAAGTTAATTTATGAATTATTTCTACAGGATGATCATTTTTGTATTGAAATGATTATTGAGAACTTGAGAGCTCTTGATCTTCTTCTCTAAGTGTCTTCTCTTAGCTTTCATGGTGATTTGTTGATGAATTCTAGAGTGTTTATCATAGGTAAGTTTTGTTGATCAGTCATTCTATTTCATGCTAGTATGTCTATTTCATCATCATAAGCCTTTACAATCTCACAAGGTGCTAATCAAGGTGAATACCTAATTCTGTCAGAATCACGATTGTCTCGTCTCTGTGATATAGGTACTGAAATTAAATTTTGATGTTTCTAATCTCTTCCTCATGAAAAATGGTACACTTTAGGCACAAGAATCACTAAAAAAACTTTCTCTTAGCTCAACTTACAAGAAAACTTGGAATTTTTCATAAAAAGTGTGAAATCTTTGTTAAGACTGATTTTGTTGACTAATCTTGGAGTCCATCAATAAAGAAGGGGTTGTGATCTTCTTAGAATGCTTCTCGGATTGAAATTTTAAGTTGTTATTTCCTTTATACTAAAATGATTGGAGAGGCCAACTCCAAAGGACAACAAACACCGCCATTCAAGAAAGCTATCATTATATCCAATTGTTGCACTTTCCAACCATGATGGCAGCGAATGCAATCATAGAAGGAATGGTAGTCATGCGTGAAATAGCTATACAAGTCTTCTCATAATCAATGCCATATTTATTTTGCAAAAAATTTTGCAACTACTCTACGTTTGTAGCAATCAATACTACCATTTGACATTCTTTTATTCTTGTAAACCCAGTTAGTACCAATGGAGTTCTTATCTTTTGGAAATTCACATAACTCCCAAGTACAATTTTTTTGAATAGAATCCAATTCTAATTGCGTTGCGCTCATCCAATTTGAATCATCACATGCATCTTGAAAAGTGAGTGGCTCTTCATTATATGTAGTTGCAATAAAAGATACATCCACAAAGTCACTTGATGCATGGTGAGAGCTTGATCTTGTTCTACCAAGTAAAGGAGCTCTCAAATTACTACCTTGCAATGTTTTTTTTTGCAACCATTTTGGCATAGCTAATGCATCCTTGACAGAAATGTGTTCCTCATGTAATACAACATCAAAAGTGGGTTGAATATCATGCTAAACTTCAACCATGTGTGGCCACAAATTTTGCAAATTTATTGGAGTTTGAGGTCTACGAAAGCACGTGAATAGCACAAGGAAGAAGAAGAAGCTTAAAGCACAACACACAATACTGAATGTATTACCAAGAGAATATACAGAGATAAGTGACCGATTAGGTTTATAGGCATATATACAATCCAAGGGAAAAAAACCTCCTAAAGAGGGAAAAAAGTGCCCTGGAAGTCCTAGTCTATTCACACACATCACTACTTAAATATATCAACAAATCCCCCCTAGGGGTGATGTGGTGAACGAGGAGCTGGCACTCATGTATAAGGAAGTGCCAAGCTATGTGGAATCAATCCACAAAAGGAAGTAAGCCCTAAGCTTTGCAGAAAGCTTCAAACTTCTCCCTTGGTAGAGCCTTTGTGAAAAGGTCTGCAATGATCTCTTGTGTGGGCACAAATGCAAAAATGATCTCTCCAACATAGAGCCTCTCCTCGACATAATGGTAGTGCACCTCAATGTGCTTAGTGCGATCATGGAACACACGGTTCCTTGCAACTACCAATGCACTCTCAGTGTCAGTGAAGATGGTGGTGGCAGAAGACTGACCAACACCCAAATCAACCACAAGGTGTCTGAGCCACACACACTCAACAATCACTGTGAAAGTTGCCCTATACTGAGCCTCACAACTAGAAGTGACCACAGTAGGCTGCTTCTTGCTCAACCAAGATATGCATGAGCTACCAAACATGAAGCAAGAACCACTAATGGACATACGAGTGTTAGAGCAACTAGCCCAATCAAAGTCATAAAAAGCATGTAAATATGGATGTAGTGATCCCCTCTTGGGATGAAACAATCCAAGTATCTGAGTACCACTCAAGTAGCGAAAGATGCACTTAACCACCTACCAATGCTTAACACTTGGGCAGTGCATAAACCTCCTCATCTGTGAGACAACAAACTGAATATCTGGCCAAGTAATGCATAAGTAAATCAAGCATCCAACAACTTGCTGATAGAGAACATTAAGGTAATACTTATCTTCCAATCACGTACCAAGGTTACACAACCAAGGCTATCTTAGATTTAGGATAAAAACTCAATCATAAACCTGTTTCCATAGGACTGGCAATAGGTTTGCAGTCTTCAAGGCCAAAACATTGTAATAATATGTCAATACATTCTTTGACACAAAGCTATTCTGCCATCAACTTGCATAAACTAAATGCCCAAATAATGATGCAAATGCCCCAAATCCGAGATCTCAAATGAGGCATGCAAATCAATATTATGCTTCTCATGAGAATTAGTGAGCAACATGTCATCGACATAGACAACAATGATCAGAAGCACATCATTTGCAATCTTAACATATAAGGTCCTCTCAATTGGACTATTCTCAAAACCATGTGCAATCACGTAGGCATGTATCTTTTCATATCAAGCACGTGGCACTTGCTTCAAACCATATAATGCCTTTTCCAACCTACATACTTTGTGTTCATGCCCTTTCTACACAAAACCATGAGACTGAAAAACATACACTTCTTCATGCAAGTCACGATTCAAAAATGGAGTTTTAATGTCAACTTGATATATGTGCCAACCATGATGAGCTGCAAGTACACAAATTCTATGAATAGTAGTCATTCGGCATGTAAGAGCATAGGTCTCATCAATCCATGCCTCTTTCTTGAGCATAACCCTTTGCAACAAGACTAGCCTTATACCTGTCAATTGTTCCATCAGGCTTACACTTTAGCTTGTATACCCACTTAGTGCGAATGGCCTTCTTGCCAGGAGGCAAGTCACATAAAGACCAAGTACCATTTTTCATAATAGCATCATATTTTGATTGCATAGTAGCCATCCAATTTTTTGAATTCTATGCTTCATCATACAAAATAGACTCATTCTCATCACAAAGACAAGAGGCAATCATAGCATAGCATTCTAATGAAAAGAAGCACTATGAGAGCTTGAATGTGTATGATATGGCAGAGGTGCATTTAATTTTCTATCTTGCAAAGTCTACACCAACCATTTAGGCATAGTTTTTGCCTCCTCTATATCGGTTCTCTCATCAACAAGTGCATCATGTAAATTTGCATAAAAAATGGAATGATATGCATCATCATGTGGAACTTGCAATGGTTGAGAAATTGCCTCATTTGGACTAAAACTAGGGTGTTCACTTGTAAAGAGAGGCAGCAAAGTATCATACATGTCCTTGGAGCTAACTGATGTCTCCTTAGTATATGAAAGTAATAGCTGAATAACATCTTTCACAAAAACAACATCATGGCTAACCAAAATGCGTTTAGTCTGTGGATGATACAGATGATAGCCTTTTCTTTCATAACTCTACCCAACAAAAGTACACATTAGGGGAAAAATGGACTCTGCATGGGCCTTGTAAGGATTCCTAATTTTTAGGGATTAAAATGCTTAATCTAGTTGTTTGAGGGAGCATACAAAACCACTAGTGGTATTCTCAAATAAAATAGTATTTGATAGCTTTCATATTTAAATTACTAAATTGGAGTGTTTTGAGCCCTTGGATATTTGAATACAATGGCTTAGATTAAGTTGAAGGGCCTCTAGAGAGAGAAGGTAAAAAAAGTCGTGGGAGTTTTGTCCTATTCAAGCAGGCTTTTTTGGGCACTCTCTGCACAATCTTAGGCCCTTGGATTGACTCAAATCTGATGGATATCCGGATTTGGGGCTGATCTTCACAACGTGGGTCACGTGAGCCGTTGGATCATCTTTTGATCTAAGGGAGGAAAGACGCCCAACATCATCATGGGCACCCATCCTAGCCATTGGATCAAGGCTCCATCTAAAGGCCCAAATTGAAGGCGCTCAAATTCCATGGGCATCAATGAGAGCCCTCACATTTAAGCCCCATCCAAGGGTCATAAAGCAAAGGCGCCTATTTGAAGCTTCATTTGATCTTAGCCAGAAGATCTAAAGCCAATCCAAGGGTCATAAAGCAAAGGCGCCTTGACTTTTGTCCTTTAACCTCTATCTTTGGATTTTGGAGTCCATCCAAGGGCTAAAAATCATTTCCAAAAATTCGGAATCCATTCAAGTGGATAAAACCATGAGTTTTAGGTGGCTTTTTGCTCTTTGACCACACAAAAACAAGGGAAGACTAGGCCTAGCCTATGTGATTTAGGGACTATAATGTGGCCACCACCCTCTTCTCATTGGTTCGTCACTAATCCCTCGTTAATCTAAAAGGCCCATGCAGGGTTCATTTTTTCCCCTAATGATTTCATTGCTTTATCATCCAATTTCTTGCATTGTTGTTCAGGCACTAATGCATATGCTAGACAACCAAAAACACGCCGGACAACAACAGATGACTTGTGACCATGCCAAGCCTCATATGGAGAGATAGTCTGCAATGCTTTAGTGGGACAAATGTTAAGTACATATATTGCACACATAACAGCCTCAAGCCAAAAACTATGTGGTAAACCCTGACTCTTGACCATACACCTTGCCATCTCTATGAGTGGTCTATTCTTCCTTTCAATAACTCCATTCTCTTGAGGTGTATATGGCACTATACATTGATGCTTTATCCCACGTTCAGCCAGAAATGCATTAAAATCAAGACATATATTCCCCTCTCGATCAGAACGGAGGGTGCCCATTTTACAGCCAAAATTGTTTGAAGCACATAAACACTTCCGGCTTTGCCTTCAATGGATCTACCCATGCATGCCTAGAAAAATCATCAATGAAAGTCATGAAGTAAAGATAGTTCCCAAAAGAATGTGTTTGCATAGGACCACAAACATCACTATTAAGAAGCTTCAATTTCTGAATAGCTCATAGTGAACCATCTTTTGGGAAGGAGGAACGCTTCATTTTGCCCAAAATACAACCTTCACAAACATGTTTACTAGGCGCCTCAAGTTTGTGCAGAGACGACACTATTTCAAATTTTTATAGGCATAGCAAATTAGCAAAATTAATATGACCAAAGCGTGCATGCCAAAGAGTTGCATCTAACATAGCCTGAGAATCTTGAACTGCACATGCTAAATCATTCACAGATTTTGCATAAGGTACGAGCTTATACAACCCACATGACATAAATGCCATACGCAATAATAATGTTTCCATTTGATAGATCATGAATTGTACATCTGCCATCAATAAATTTCACAACCAAGCCGATCTTGGCTAATGCTCAAGCTGATAACATATTTTTCTTGATCTCTCGCACAAAAAAGCATCTGACATTGTAAAAGAATTATCATCAACAATAGTCAGAATGATCTTACCAACTCTCACGACAGGATAAGAGGAGTTTGGTGCATGTGACAATATTCCCTATAGGGGCAGGCTCAACTGAAGTGAAGAAAGTGTGTTGCAAGGTAGCATGTTTGGTTGCCACACTATCAAAGTACCAAACATCTGAGTCTATTGCAGACATACATTGTTCATTAGAAGATGGGTCATAACTACAAACAATAGAAAATGCCCATTCTTCATTTTGCACAAGATTAGCAAACTCTTTTTGGGTGTAGACACCTCTACACCAACCATTCCAACCTTTTTCTTCTTTGCCTCTTTTGCAATCAGTTTTGGATAACTCTTTATGACATGATCATTTCCTTTACAATATTTGCAAAACAAATTTTGCCTTTCTGTTTTCTTCTCGTCTGTGTAATCTTTCTTTGATTGTGCAAAATTAGCAGATTTCTACTTACTAGTAGAAGAGCTCCATTTACCTTTGCCGTTCTGACTAACCAAGAAAGCTTGATCTGCAACATGCATAATGGACCTGTTCTACCTAGACTGATCTTTCTACAACAAAACAAAGACTAACTCCCCAAATGTTAAGGCATTTGGATTGCCTTTCATCATCAATCAAAGAGTAGAAGTAAAACTTTGATATGAATTTAGAAGACCATTCAGAACAATTTGCACAAGTGAACTGGCAGACAAGACTTTATTAGCAAAAATCAGCTTCTACTTCAAATCTTTGACCTTTGAATTGTCCATGGAATCACCTTCATTCATGTGCTCACTCTCCAACTATTTTCGGAGGTAAGCAACACAAGCCTCATTCCTTGCTTGGTAGAAAGTGGTAGTGTATCCCTAGCATCCTTTGCTGTTTTGCAGGAGCAAATGTGAGGAATAATGATATGTTTGAAAAACAAGGCTATCAATGCATGTGCATGAGCCTCTCAACCATCCACCATCTTTAACACCATCTGCATCACCTTCAATAACTGTATTTGCAGGTGTAATAGGATATTTTTCAACATCCTACACAATATTCCATAGTCCTTTTGCAACCAAAACATGACACATTGTATAAGCCCATAATGGGTAATTGGTATCATCCAACTTATCCCCAATAGGCAACATACGAAATACATCACTGCTTTCAGCCATGACCACAAACTAACATACCCTGATGTAGAAAAATGATTATATCTCAAAAAGTTGAACAACACTGCCCTATCAAGTTGTATTAAACCTGTAGCAAACTTCGAGTCACTTATACTGGAAATCCGAAATATTTATATATCTTTGGCACAAAAAGATAAAATTGCTTGCATAGGCATTGCAATAGTATGTTCGGAGGTCAAAACAAGCTCAGATTGTGATTTTAACACCACAGAGCGAAGCAATTTTGAACTTTTAATCGACCCGAGTATGCTCACCAGTTTTCATGTGATTCTGAGACTATGATTGGAGGGGAGTCAATGACACCCTAAATGAAGCGATGACTTGCTCCGCTACCAATTGTAGGAGTTTGAGGTCTATGAAAGCACGCGAACAGCACAAGGAAGAAGAAGAAGAAGCTTGGAGCACAGCACACAATACTAAATGTATTACCAAGAGAATATACAAAGATAAGTGATCTGTTAGGGTTATAGGCATATATACAAGCCGGAAAAAAAAGCCTCCTTAAGAGAGAGAAAAAAAGTGCCCCAACAATCCTAGTGTGTTCACACACATTACTACATAAATGTATCAATAATTCTTAGCCATGTTTGACTAGATATTTTCAACCATCATTGATTGGAATTTTTCAACCACATCTCTACAAAATTTGGGAATTTTCAACATTGTTTGACTAGAATTTTTCAACCATATTTGGCTAAAAATTTCAGTTCTTTGAGCCTCATTTGGATGGCATACATGGACATCCTCAAGCACACCACTATGAAACAATGCCATGAGTGTATCAAACACATCTTGTGAGCTAATTCTTAGCTGAAATTTATATTCAAATAAAGGATTAGGTAAATTTTCAACAAATATTACATCTCAACTTATAGTAATTTCATTTGTTAATGGATAGTATAAGCAATAACCTTTACTCTCACTACTTTATCCAACAGATATGCATTTCTTTGCCTTGTCATCAAGTTTGAGACATTGTTGTGATGGCACAAGAGCCTATGCTAAAGCACCAAATATGCATATATAATTAACCATTGGCTTCTGCCCATTCCAAACCTCCTTAGGTGTACTGACTCTCAATGCTTTTGTAAGACAATAATTCAATACATAACTTGCACATATGACCGCTTTCATCCAAAACTTATTTGAAAGATGCTTTCTTTTAACTATACATCGTGCCATTTCAAGAGGTGTTCTATTCTTGTTCTCTGCAACACCATTTTGTTGAGGTGTATATGGCACTATACATCCGTGCACAATACCTCTATCAGAAAAGAAACACACTAAATTTATGTAACATGTATTCACCACCCCCATCTATGTGAACAATTAGAAGCTTATTTCCACAAAGACTCTTCATATAAATCGGGGTGGTGAATACGTGTTACATAAATTTAGTGTGTTTCTTTTTTGATAGAGGTATTCATAGATCGAGTCTTCATGATACTGGAGATACATTTGATGTTGGTCTCTATCAGCAAGCTATTGGACTCCTTATTTATGTATGCATCACTCAGCTTGATATTCAGTTTGTCGTCTCTTAGATGAGTAGATTTATGCACAACCCAATAGTTAAGCATTGCCAGATATACATATTTTTACGACTTGGATTGTGTTGGTTGTCATTACAATCATGTATCCACAAGTGGTTTTTTGCTTCATGCTTGGTATCTTGTGCATATCTTGGTTGAGCAACTATTGTGGTCACCTAGTTGTGAGGTTGAGTATAGAGAAGCTTTCAGACTTACTATTGAGTGTGGGTGGCTCAAATGCCTTATAAGCACATACAAGCTTTCATATTTCATTTCTCTCTTTTTCTACGCTGAGAATCTCTTTCCTAAAATCTAAATGATAACCCTTGAGTAATCACCTAACAATGAACCCCTATCTTGACCAGCTCTCTTTTGCGTAAACATTTCAACCTTTGATGGTGGGATCCACTAGAACTAAAAGATTGATTCTTCAAGAGACAATAGGTAATCTGAATTTCTATGGAATGATGCTATGGAAGCACAAAACCCTTGCATATCTCCATTTTTGCAACATTGAAATTACAACTATTTCAAGAGGCATGGCATTGATCTACTCTAGAATTCAAAAAGGGCCGATTCCTTCTCCAAATAGAACAATGATATGTAGTGAGGATATTTCTTATTTTCAAACCTTTACAGTATCTATCTAGTCTCTAATAAATTTAGTTGGCAAGTACAATATGCATTCTTTATATATTTCACTTTCATAAGCAACATACTCCTAAGTGACATTCTCATATGTATCACACATCATTCGTCCCTTCCTCAAAGTAAATTTCATCACTCTGTTGTCTTCAATCAATAACTCGAAAAGTGTCTATTTCATCTCAAAGAGGTGCATACCCATCTGTAATTCCCCATAACTAGTTGATTTTATCACGTTTGTAGCTTTTGTGAATGACATTCTCCACTGTTATCTCAAAAAAACTAAATATCAAACCATACGTGAAGATCTTTGGTAATCGGTACATTTTGTCACCTGATTTTGTACCTTCTATTTAACCAATAGCTTTCAAACGCATGGATTGTTTTCTCAAAAGCTGCCAGTAACAAGCCCACTTCTATCGTCAAACCAAGAGGGGTGGTGTGAGCCGATTAACAAGTGCTGAAGCACCGAAGGGGACCTGCATCTCATCTACTGGAAACATCACAATATTGTTACGTGGTTTTCATAAAATTCTTTCTTACAAAATTCATACAACCTTTAAATTGAATCAAACTTCCAAATAATAACTGGAAATGATCAAGGGATATAAGCTAACATTTTTCTGAATAGACAAATAAAGTGATAGTCACATAATTTTTCCCCTGTACTATGAGAATGCACAAGCACCTCTTTAACGTTTAAATATACACTGTGTACACAGTTGTATACTTAATTGAAATGGTTGAAATCCATTCCTGAGGTTCAAAATAGACAGTAGATTTATACCAGGATGAGTCCAGATAAACTCAAATCCACCGTCATATTAGAGTGCAACTACAAGCTCATGCTAGTCAACCCCAAGGCTTTATAAACACTACATCTATAAGTGCAACATTTCATAGCAAGAAACTTGTACTGATGAGAAACAACCGAAACATGTGCTAACAATGGTTGGCCATACGTCACGGAAAGAGGTCAGATTCCAAAATGGCCCTCAGAGAAGATATCAATACACATGTGCTGTTTGAACCCGGGGAAAGTTTGATAAATGCATGATCTTCTGTTGGTGACCTTTACAATCTTTCAATCATCACTCTCTTTCCAATCCTGGCTTGTTGCACAATGAGAAACCAAGCTACAGATAAGATTCTCATTCGGACCAATCTAAGGTAGCTCTTTTACCAGCCCCTACCCAAAAACTCACACGAGGACACTAGTAGAGAACAAAAAAAAAGGGGGGGGGATGTTCATAGCTGGTCAAGCATCAAAGTATTACTTTCCGCACTTGAGTTGGACCTCCCCCTCACATCTCTGGATTGCAAGTATTGTTGTGATCGATGCAGTTTTCTGGTTGGAAAGCACTTCCAATACTAACTCGCTACTCACCTCTGGTTTGGCTGGCACCCCAAATCGTCAAATTTCACTCCGAGTTTATGTCAGGCTGGTTAAGTCGATCCCTAGGCCACTGTTTCAATCACCAACTTGACCAACAGTCCTGTGTAAGCGGCGCCTTCCTGCAAGCATTGATTTTTTTTTTTTGACAGAGAGTACGATGAATTGGAAACACACTCACACAGCCAACCTCGTAAGGTAGAGGCAACCATCTTTGAGGAACTCAGACATATGTCCAACCATCTTTGAGGAACTCAGAGATATGTCCAGCCAAGACTTGAACTCAGGACTCCCTCCCAGAGACACAAGGCGTCGAACCACTAAGCATTGATTCTTATAAGAATATGTATTCGCAAATGAACTATGTTGTTGAACGAGTATTCCACAGTGCAGAAGGGACGAATTCGAAAAGTCACATTACTATTCCATAAAAGCATAAGATCACTGAGGTTGTGATCTAGATAATACAAACCGAGGAAAGTAACATTTACTTTTATGGCATACAATTCAACCTATAACTCTAGGTAGTTGCTTTTGAGCCCAAAAAAAGACTGTCTGGAAAAATGATTCAAACATACAGAAACACTCACTTGGCATAGATGGACCTCCCGTTCTTTGATTGGATCCATTGAAATATCGACGAAATGATCATGAAAATCTGCATGTGACTCCTCGACCCCAGGATTACGTGCAGGAAAACCAGATGCGTTAGGTTATGCATGTAGATATAGGCATGCACAGTGTATACTAAGTGCAGACACTTGCTTGTTACAAGCTCAATGTCTAGCATCTTGATTGAATCAGTGAACTCAACAAATTATACGCCATGGATTCCCATGCACTGTAATCAGATTATGACTGTGAGCGACACCTGCATAAAATGTTCCAGAGAAAAATACAGCACAACTCACAACGATCATGATTTGTACTCCAGACACTGCGTATCGATCACTCACCCTAACATCCATAACATGTTGAGAAAAAAAAACATCTTTTTTTGACAGTAATCTTACACTCCAATAATTCACTTATCCAGCACCATTGTACAATGAGGAAATAGGTTCGAAGCAGAAGAAACAAGAAAGGTAAGCATTGCAGCGAAATACCGCCTTGACCAAACGTTTCCCGCAGAAGAGGAGAAACCTCACTAGTGATCGTCAGATCATCGTAAAATAGCACATTCCATACAGAATGTCTGCTCAGCGACCTCTCGCAAGAGCTCTTTCTGCAATGTCCACCTCGTCCAGGATCTGGTTGCGGCGCTTAGGAGGAAGAGGTGCACCATCACCGTAGCTGATGTAATGTCCAGATACAGCATTCAACACAGAATACATGTTGCTGTATGAGGGTTTCCCTGCAAACCTTTTCTCACGGCGGTACTTCGCCACCCACTTGTTCGATGACTGCCGAAGTGCCTTGACAGCCTCTCCACGGGAAGGATCAGTTTTCTCTAGCCCTAATGTGTTGCGGACCAATACAATCACGCTCTGAGTATCTTCCTTGTACTCATCCTCGATATCAGCCAGAGCCCTGGGAGTCGATGCAAGGAGGTAGATAATTCCTGCTGCACCCGACAGTGATGTGAGGGATCGCCTGCTTACAACAAGAGGCACGTCGTTCCCTGTGGACGAAGAAGACGAAGATGACCCTGAGGCTGTTATTGAAATGGATGGAGAGACCGAAGCAGGAAGTTGTAAAACGCTATTCTTCGGAAAAGGTGAAATGAAGCTAGAGCAAACAGAAGATTGGAGCATCGCTGAAGACGACGAAGACGCCATAGCCTCACTCAGAATTTTTCGTTCTGCTTCAAGTCCTGTGCGATAGGAATGTAACGCCAGTTTACAATACGTGTCAAACTCTGATTAGTAGTTTCGCGCTTTAAGGCTTATCCTGTCGATCGACTCACATCATTCTCCAGACAATGCATCGGGGGGCCGCGTCCAAGGAAGATGGTTATGCCATTACAGGGTTCAATCTTTATCTCTGAGTTCTGGGTCCAACTGTGTCACACTTGTCCATGTCCTGTAGGACAGTTGGTTGAGCTTTGGCTTCTTGAGGTGGAGGTCCAGGGTTCAAGTCCCAGACTCGACATGTTATGGCTTAGGCCAGTTAAAACCCAGTTGTAACCATGTCTCCTTCAGTTGTAATCTTGTCTATCCCCTGCGTTGTGGGATACAGGGGGTCCCGTGGGTGCTATGCCCATTCACTTGTACAATTGCAATTTCAAAGTTAAAGTCCGGGGGAGTAGGCTTCGGCTGAACCTCCATTAAAAAAAAAAAAAAAAAAAAAAAAAAAAAAAAAAAAAAACTGTGTCGCACTTTCAATTTACTTTCAGGAGTTCGATTTTACTATCTACTCTTGTTATAGCTGAACATTTTAAAGAACAAACACACACAAAATTTGTAGGTACTCGAAATTTGAAATAGATGTTGATATATTTAGGTAGTGATGTGTGTGAACACTCTAGGACCGCCGGGGCACTTTTTTCCCTCTTTAGGAGGTTTTTTTCCCCCGGCTTGTATATACGCCTATTGCCCTAATGGGCTACTTATCTTTGTACATTCTCTAGTAATACATTTAGTCTTGTGTGTTGTGCTCCAAGCTTCTTCTTCTTCCTTGTGCTGTTTGTGTGCTTCCGCAGACGTCTAACTCCAACAATTGGTATCAGAGCAGGTCGTTGCTTCTTCTAGGGCGCCGTCGACACTCCTCCGTTGCAGTCTCAGATTCACACAAAATTTGGTGAGCATACTCAGGGTGTTTCCGAGATCAAAACAGCTTCGCTGTGTGGTGCCGAAATCGCGATCTGAGCTCGTTTCGGCCTCCGAACGCACTATCGCAGTGCTTGTGCAGGCTATTTTGTCCTTTTGTGCCAAAGGTATATACTAGTTTCTGTTCGCCAGTTTAAGCGTCTCGAAGTCTGCTACAGGTCTAGCAGAACTCGTCTGGGCAGTTCTGTTCAACTTTTTGAGATACAGTCAATTTTCTGCATCAAGGTATTTTAGTCACCGGCCATGGCTGAAAGCAGTGATGTATTCCGTATGTTGGCTGTTGAGGATAAGTTGGATGGTACCAACTACCCATTATGGGCTTATATGATGCGACATGTACTGGTTGCAAAAGGATTGTGGAACATTGTGCAGGGTGTTGAAAGACGTCCTGTTACACCTGTAACGACAGGTACTGCAAATACAGGTGTTGGAGCTGATGAAGATGGTGTCGAAGATGATATTCCGCAGATTCCTGTTCGTGCTGCTGTTTCTGTTGCACCTACTGCAGAGCAGATTCGTTGGGATGGCAGAGATGCTCAGGCACATGCATTGATAGCTTTGTCTGTCAAACGTGCCATTATTCCTCACATTCGCTCTTGTAGAACAGCAAAGGATGCTTGGGATATACTTACCACTTTGTACCAGGCTAGGAATGAGGCTCGTGTTGCTTACCTCCGAAAACAGTTGGAGAGTGAGCACATGAATGAAGGTGATTCGATGGATAGTTTTCTTACAAAGATCAAAGACCTGAAGGAACAATTGATTTCTGCTGATGAGGTTATACCAGATAGCTCACTTGTGCAGACCGTTCTGAATGGCCTTCCTGATTCATATCAGAGTTTTGCCTCTACTCTTCGATTGATGATGAAAGGCAATCTGAATGCCTTGTCATTTGAGGAATTAGTCTCTGTTCTGTTGCAGGAAGATCAGTCCAGGCAGAACAGGTCCATTATGCGTGTTGCAGATCAAGCTTTCCTGGCTAGTCAGAAGGGCAAAGGAAAATGGAGCTCTTCTACTAGTAAGCAGAAATCTGCAAATGCTGCACAATCGAAGAACCAGGATAAAGATGAGAAGAAATCAGAAAAGCAGAAATTGTTCTGCAAGTACTGTATAGGAAATGATCATATTATAAAGAACTGTCCAAAACTGGCTGCTAAAGAGGCAAAGAAGAAAGAGGCTGGAATGGTTGTTGCAGAGGCCTCTACACCAAAAACAGAGTCTGCAAATCTTGTGCAGGAAGAAGAATGGGCTTTTACTACTGTCTGCAGTTTTGACCCATCTTCTCATGATCAGTGCATGTCTGCAGTAAACTCAGATGTTTGGTACTTTGACAGTGGGGCGACCAAACATATTACCTCGCAGCGCAGTTTCTTCTCTTCACTCGAGCCTGCCCCTACAGGGAATATTGTCACATGCGCCAATAACTCCTCTTATCCTGTTATGGGAGTTGGTAAGATCATTCTGACTACTGCTGATGGTAGTTCTTTCACTTTGTCAGATGCTTTATTTGTGCCAGGGATCAAAAAGAACCTGTTATCAGTTTCTGCATTAGCCAAGATTGGCTTGGTTGTGAAATTCGTTGATGACAGGTGTACAGTCCATGATCTCTCAAATGGCGATGTGATTATTGCTTCTGGCATTTTATGTCGTGGGCTGTATAAGCTCATAGACTATGAAAAATCTGTGAATGATTCGGCATGTGCAGTTCATGATTCTCAGGCTATGTCAAATGCAAAGCTTTGGCATGCACGGTTTGGTCATCTGAATTTTGCTAGTTTGTTACGCCTGCAGAAATCTGAAATGGTGTCCTCTTTGCCCAAACTTGAGGCACCTGGAAAACATGTTTGTGAAGGCTGTATTTTGGGCAAAATGCAGCGTTCTTCCTTTCCAAAAGATGGTTCAGTTCGGGCTATGCAGAAATTGCAGCTTGTACATAGTGATGTCTGTGGTCCTATGCAGACACCCTCTTTTGGAAATTACCTTTACTTCGTGATTTTCATTGATGATTTTTCCAGGCATGCATGGGTATATCCACTCAAAGCAAAGTCCGAAGTGTTCATGTGCTTCAAACAGTTTTTGGTTTTGGCTGAAAATCTGTCAGCATGTAAAATGGGCACCCTCCGTTCTGATCGAGGGGGGGAATATATGTCTTCAGATTTTAATGCATTTCTGGCTGAACGTGGGATAAAACACCAGTGTACAGTGCCGTATACACCTCAACAGAATGGAGTTGCTGAACGAAAGAACAGGTCACTCATGGAGATGGCGAGGTGCATGGTCAAAAGTCAGGCTTTACCACATAGTTTCTGGCTTGAGGCTGTCATGTGTGCAGCATATGTACTGAACAGGTGTCCCACGAAAGCGTTGCAGTCTATCACTCCATATGAGGCTTGGCATGACCGCAAGCCATCTGTTGCTCATCTGCGTGTTTTTGGTTGTTTGGCATATGCATTAGTGCCTGAACAACATCGCAGAAAATTGGATGATAAGGCAGTAAAATGTATTTTTGTTGGGTACAGTTCTGAAAGTAAAGGCTATCGTCTGTATCATCCACAGACTAAACGCATTCTGGTTAGCCGTGATGTTGTCTTTGTGGAAGATGCTATTCAGCCATTGCTTTCATGTACTAAGGAGACATCTGTTAGCTCCAAAGACATGTATGATACTTTGATGCCTCTTTTTACAGGTGGACAGGCTAGCGCTGGTCCTAATGAGGCAACTTCTCAGCCTTTGCAGGTTTCATATGATGATGCAGATCATTCCATTTCTGATGCAGATTTACATGATGCACTTGTTGATGAGAGAGCTGATATTGAACATGCAAAAACTATGCCAAAATGGCTGGTGCAGACTTTGCGTGACAGCAAATTAGATGCACCTTTGTCATATCGTACTCGTTCAGGCTCTCATAGTACCTCCTTTGCATCAGATTGCTATGCTATGGCTGCATCTAGTCTCTGTGATGAGAATGAGCCTGTTTCTTTTGATGAAGCACAAAATTCAGAAAATTGGATGGCTGCTATGCAATCTGAATATGATGCTATAATGAAGAATGGTACATGGTCTTTATGTGACTTGCCTCTTCGCAAGAAGGCCATTGGCACTAAGTGGGTATACAAGCTGAAGCGTAAACCTGATGGTACAGTTGACAGGTATAAGGCTAGGCTTGTTGCAAAGGGTTATGCGCAGGAAAGAGGCATTGATTTTGATGAGACCTTTGCACCTACATGCCGTATGACTACTGTTCGGAGCATTTGTGCACTTGCAGCCCATCATGGTTGGAATGTACATCAGTTGGACATTAAAACAACATTTCTGAATGGTGACTTGCATGAAGAAGTGTATGTTTTTCAGCCCCGTGGCTATGCAGAAAGGGCATGAAAACCAGGTGTGCAGGTTAAAGAAGGCGTTATATGGTTTAAAGCAAGCACCACGTGCTTGGTATGAGAAAATACATGCCTATCTGATTGCACATGGTTTTGAGAACAGTCCAACTGAAAGCACCTTATATGTTAAGCGTGCTAATGATGTGCTTTTGATCATTGTTGTCTATGTAGACGACATGCTGCTCACTGGTCCTCTTGAGAAGCATATTGCTGATTTCAAGGCTGATTTGCATGCGTCATTTGAGATGTCTGATTTGGGGCATTTGCATCACTATTTGGGCATTCAGTTTATGCAAGTTGATGGTGGAATGGCTTTGTGTCAAACGAAATATATTGACACATTATTGCAGCGTTTTGGCCTTGAAGACTCTAAGCCTATTGCCACTCCTATGGAGACAGGTTTACGATTGAGTCTTCATGATGCTGGAGATGCATTTGATGCTGTTCTCTATCAGCAGGCTGTTGGATGCTTGATTTACTTATGCATTACTCGGCCAGATATTCAGTTTGCTGTCTCACAGATGAGCAGGTTTATGCATTGCCCAGGAGTCACGCATTGGAAAGCGGTTAAGCGCATCTTTCGCTACTTGAGTGGTACTCGGCTACTTGGGTTGTTTTATCCCAAGGGGGGATCACTACCGCCAGATTTGCATGCTTTTTCTGACTCAGATTGGGCTGGTTGCTATGACACTCGTGTGTCCACCAGTGGTTTTTGCTTCATGCTTGGTAGCTCATGTATATCTTGGTTGAGCAAGAAGCAGCCTACTGTGGCCACTTCCAGTTGTGAGGGTGAGTATAGGGAAGCTTTCACAGCGACTGTTGAGTGTGTGTGGCTCAGACGCCTTATGGCTGATTTGGGTGTTGGCCAGTCTTCTGCCACCACCATCTTCACTGACAGTCAGAGCGCATTGGCAGTTGCGAGGAACCCTGTGTTCCATGCTCGCACTAAGCACATTGAGGTGCATTATCACTATGTCAGGGAGAGGTTCTCTGCTGGGGAGATCAGCTTGGCATATGTGCCCACGCAGGAGAACATTGCAGACCTTTTCACGAAGGCTCTGCCTAGGGAGAAGTTTGAAGCTTTCCGCAAAGCTTTGGGCTTACTTCCTTTTGTGGAGTGATTTCCACATAGCTCGGCACTTCCTTATACATGAGTGCCAGCTCCTTGTTCACCGCATCACTCCCAGGGGGGATTTGTTGATATATTTAGGTAGTGATGTGTGTGAACACTCTAGGACCGCCGGGGCACTTTTTTCCCTCTTTAGAAGGTTTTTTTCCCCCGGCTTGTATATACGCCTATTGCCCTAATGGGCTACTTATCTTTGTACATTCTCTAGTAATACATTCAGTCTTGTGTGTTGTGCTCCAAGCTTCTTCTTCTTCCTTGTGTTGTTCGTGTGCTTCCGCAGACGTCTAACTCCAACAATAGATAGGAAAGAGTTTTGAGGCGCATATATATATATATATATATATATATATATATATATATATATATATATATATATATATATATATATATATATATATAATCAAATTCATTTTTAATATTCTCATGGACTAATGATATCTATTCCACCATGACTTTATTTTGTTACATGTGCTCGGAATCAAACTCACAACCTCTGGGTTAGGAGTACGATGGGCTAACCACTTGCCCCAAAAGCCATGGTTAGCCATGCTTAAAGATTACTTCCTAATCCTCTCTCTTAAGGCGTGCTTCAACCATCTCCTACTAGGATTATGTGACGTTGCTTCCCCTTTAGATTGAGCATTGTCCTCAATGCTCACTTGTGAACCCTTCTAACTCTCTTGGACCTACTTTCCATGCATGAGTGCTTCCACCAACCTCAAACTCTAGCACATGGATCAAATTTGGACCTATCCCACACTCTGTGGGTGCCCAAATGCCCATGCACCTTCATCCAAGGCCAGTTTCACACTCACCACGGATAAGTGCTTTTTCCAATTGCCCACGAATGAGGCGCGAACCTCCGTCTCACCCAATTTCTCAACTAAGCTCTGATACCAATGTTGAAAATCGAACTCACAACCTCCCGGTTAAGAGTACGATGGGCTAACCACTTGCCCCAAAAGCCATGGTTAGCCATGGTTGAGGATTACTTCCTAATCCTCTCTCTTGAGGCGTGGTTCAACCATCTCCTACTAGGATTACGTGACAACATGCTTTCCATGCATTACGCATGTCTTACGAATATGAATTTATGAATTTCAGAATATGAATTGTAAGTTCTTGATTCAATCATTCTTAGGTAATTTCTTTTTAATCAACTTCTATAAAAAGTGGATTGAACAATGAACGCAATACACACTAACGTAACCTTAAAGTTAACCAATGCATCCAAAATTTAGTACATAAAACCATGCAAGCACATTCATTAAGTGATTCAATGTCCTTTTCATTGCCATTTGGCAACGATTAAACATCTATTTTTTTTATAATTTAAGAATCACATGCCACAATGTATATATGAAGAGTAAAGGCACATGTGATTCTTAAGTCAAAGAACACACACACACACATATATATATATATATATATATATATATATATATATATATATATATATATATATATATATATATATATATATATATATATATAACAATATATGTATGAAATCGTAAACAAAACCTAATAAAGACATTCGAGAGTCTAAGAGACCAAAATTTAGAGTTGCAATCCATTATTCTATCAACGCATATATCGCAAATTGTGTCAAAAAAAACTAAAGGGACGAAAACTTATTCCGTGTATTTATGTACTTAATATGAACTTCTATGTACAAATCTCTCTCTCTCTCTCTCTCTCTCTATATATATATATATATATATATATATATATATATATATATATATATATATATATATATATATGCACTATGTATGCAAAAAATCAAGACATGGAGTGTTTAATTGACATTGGAGAATAATTTATATAATGATTTTTGAAGAACATTGAGGAAATCCATAGGACAAGGCATCAAAAAAATTGACACTAAAAAGTTTAACTCTCTCTAACGACAAAGCATCAAACAAATTAACACTAAACAATGCCACCCAGAAAGAGTGAATATTCTTAAGAAAAATATTCTCCACTTTTATAGAGATCCCAAGGGTAATTCCAAGTAGATGTTTCTCTTAATACATATATACACCTTAGAACTTTATAACCATATATATATATATATATATATATATATATATATATATATATATATATATATATATATATATATATATATGTGTGTGTGTGTTGATTCAATATATATAATAAATGAGAAAACATGTATTTACATATTACTATATAAATATATGTCTATACATAAACATATATATGGAAGAGTTGATGCAGTTTCACGATGTTGTGATATATATAACAATTATATAGGTAAATACTTAAGCATATATGCATTTTCACCGTATAAACCTACCTACAAACACACACACACACACACACACACACACACACACATATATATATATATATATATATATATATATATATATATATATATATATATATATATATATATATATACTCCTCATAATATATATATGCAATTCTATATATGTCACTTTATATATATTTGTATGTACAAATGCCTCTATAATATAGACGATGAAATTAATCAAGTATAGTCGCAATCATTAATGGGACACATGTTGATATATTTTGATAGTGATGTGCGTGAATGCACTTAAGACCGTAGGGGCACTTTTTTGTCCTCTTTAGGAGGTTTTTTTCCTCCAACTTCTATATACAGCTATAACTTTAACGGGTCACTTATCTTTGTGCATTCACTTGGTAAGACATTCTCTATTGTTTTGTGCTCCAAGCTTCTTTTTCTTCCTCGTATTGTGTGTGTGCTTTGGTAGACATCATACTCCATGAATTGGTGTTAAAGCACGTGATGACTTCATCTAGGGTGTCATCAACACCCCTCTGGTCGTAGTCTCGAAATCATGTGAAAATTGGTGAGCATACCCCAAGCGATTAAGAGTCCGAATAGCTTTGCTATGTGGCATCAAAATTTTGATATGAACTCGTTTTAGCCTCCAAATGCACTATCACAACAATCGTGGAAGCAATTTTGTGTTTTGTGCCAAACATATGTACATGTTTTGGTTTTCCAGGCACAAGAACCTCAAAGTTTGCTACAAGATTGGCAAAGCTCGGCAAGGTGTTTCTATTCAAGTTTTTAAGATATAACCAAATTTTTAAATTAAGTTATTTAGTCACTAGCCATGGCTAAAAGCAATGATGTATTCCATATGTTGGTTGTTGAGGATAATTTGGATGGTACTAACTATCCATTGTGAGCATATGTGATGCATCATGTATTGATAGCAAAAAGTCTGTGGAATATTGTGTAGGTGTTGAGAAACAACCTACTACACGTGCAAATATAGTTAAGGTGATGTAAATGGCATTGAAGATGATGGTCATTCGGTTGCAGTTCTTGCTGCACCTACTATAGAGAAACTTCATTGGGATGGTAGAGATGTTCAGGCACATGCATTGATAGCTTTGTTTGTCAAACATGCCATTAACCCTCACATTCACTCCTGCAAGACAACAAAGGATGCTTGGGATACATTTACAACTTTATACCAAGCAAGAAATGAGGCTCGTGTTGCTTACCTTGAAAACGAGTTGGAGGGTGAGCATATGAATGAAGGAGATTTTGCTAGTTTGCTTTGTGCACATAAATATGAAATAGTGTCCTCTTTGCCCAAACTTGAGGCACCTTGTAAAAATGTATGTGAATGCTGCATTTTGGGAAAAATGCAGTATTCCTCCTTCCCAAAAGATGGTTCAGTTCAAGTTGCTCATAAATTGCAACTTGCTCATAATGATGTTTGTTGTCCTATGTAGACACCTTCTTTTGGGAACTACCTTTACTTTGTGAATTTTATTGATGACTTCTCCAAGCATGCATGGGTGTATCCATTGAAATCAAAGTCCAAATGTGCTTCAAACAATTCGCAGTTATGGCCAAAAAAATTTTAGCATGTAAATCGGGCATCCTCCCTTCTGATTGGGGAGGGGGGATATATGTCTTCCGATTTTACTGCATTTATGGTTGAGCATGGGATAAAACATGAGTGTACAATGTCGTATGCACCTCAAAAAAATGGATTTGCTAAAAGAAGGAACATGTCTCTCATGGAAATGAGGAGGTGTATGGACAAAAGTCAAGCTCTACCACATAGCTTCTAGCTTGAGGTTGTTATGTGTGCAACATATGTACTTAATAGCTGTCCCACCAAAGCACTACAACTGATCACTCCATATGAGGCTTGGCATGGTTGCAAGCCATCTATTTCTCAATTGCATATCGTTCATTGTCTTGCATATGCAGTAGTGTCTGAACAACAACATAGAGAGCTAGATGATAAAGCAATGAAATGTATTTTTGTTGGGCACAATTTCGAAAGCAAAGGCTATTGTCTGTATAATCCACAAGCTAAACTCATTTTGGTTAGCAGTGATGTTGATTTTGTGGAAGATGTAATTCAACCATTACCTTCATGTACTAAGGAGACATCAATTAGCTCTAAAGATGTGTATGACACTTTTATGTCTCCTTTTATACACGAACAGCCAAGTGCCAATCCAAATGAGGAAATTTCTCAGCCTTTACAAGTTCCACATGATGACGCAAATCATTGCATTTTTTATACAAATTTACATGATGCACTTATTGATGAGATGGCTGACATCAAAGAGGCTAAAACTATGCCTGAATGGCTAGTGTAGACTTTGAGAGATAGAAAATTAGATGCATCTATGTCATGTCATACTCATTCAGGCCCTCATAGTGCTTTGTTTGCATGAGATTGCTATGCAATGGCTGCCTCTAGTCTCTGTGATGAGAATGAGCCTATTTCTTTTGATGAGCACAAAATTCACAAAATTAGATGGTTGCTATGCAATTAGAATATGATGCTATCATGAAGACTGGTACTTGGTCTTTACGTGATTTGCCTCTAAGAAAAAAGTCCATTGGCACTAAATGGGTATACAAGTTGAAATGTAAGCCTGATGGTACAGTTGACAGGTATAAGGCTAGGCTTGTTACAAAAGGTTATGTTCAAGAAAGAGGCATTGATTTTGATGAGACCTTTGCTCCCACATATCAAACGACAATTGTTAGTAACATTTGTGCACTTGTAGCTCATCATGGTTGGAATGTAGTTGGAAATTGCATATGATATAGCAACCAGATTGACCTAGTTATGTCAACAAATGAGATTACAAAAATCCCTAAATGATCTTTCTAACATGTTTTCTATATCACTCACTACAACATATGAGCCTCATACTGATGCTAGTCATACGGACTGTCGCCCCATGCATTGATATGACTATTGGAAATGTTTGGAAAAACTAAGCTAGTCATATGAATGTTCAATCTGGCATCGGTATGATCGTTGGAAAATTATCACCAGTATGTGCCTCAAAAAATGATGCCACCGGTATAGGCACCAATATAGGCATCAGTATAGGTGCCCATATAGGCATCGGTATTTTCCAATAATATACCAATGCTGATACCAACGCTTATATTGATGCTTATACCGATGCCTATATCGGCACCTATATCGACACCTATACTAACAATGTGTTTAATAACCCGAAAGTTGAAAGTCGACTAGTCCTTTGCTTTGAATTTTGATCAATTTTCTCAATTGAATTCACATGTGAGCATCTCGATCTCACCTGCATTGTGCTCGCCCTCGGCTTTTGTCTCACTCGTCACACATATCCACCCTCCTCTCTTTCCATACACACACACAAATCTCTCTCTCTCTCTCTCTCTCTCCAGACACACATAGAGATCTCTCTCTCACTCTCTACAGAAACACATCTCTCTCTCTCTCTCTCTCTCTCTTATTTTGGTAAGTGATGCACCCCCTCACCCTCTTTCTTTCTCTATTTGTTTTTGTTTCTTAATTTCTCCTTCATTTTGTTTTGTAGAAGCTTTTTGGCGTTGATTTTTTGTTTGATGAGATGCAATGTTGATTGTGCTTGGATGAGCGATTCAAAGGAAATTGCATCAATGTAAGTGATTTATGTGCATGCATGTATTGTTTTGTTCTTTATTAAAGAGAGAGAGTGAGAAAGAGAGAGATAGAGAGAGAGAAAGAGACAGACAGAGAGAGAAAGAGAGAGAGAAAGAGAGAGAGAAAGAGAGAGAGAAAGAGAGAGAGAGAGAAATAAAACAGAGAGAGGAATTGACACACACATATACATACACACACATATCCATACACACACATATGCATACACACACATATGCGTACACACAAATACATACACATATGCACACATATACACTCACATGCATACATACACACATACACTCATATACACACACCCACATACACACATATTCATACACACACTTCTTCACACATACACACATATATACATACACACATAGACACACAAACATATACACACACACACCCACATGCACACATCATACACACATATACACATACACACATTCATACACACACTTTTTCACACATACACACATAGACACACACATATACACACACACTCGCATGCATACATACACACATGCATATGCATGCATACATACACACACACATACACACATGTAGATACAAACACATATACATACACACATGCATATTCATACATACATACACATGCATGCATGCACACACATATACATACATGCATGCACACACATATAGATACATGCACATACATACACATGCACACACATACACTTACATGCATATATACACACACAAAAGAGGCACACATAGACACACATACACACATGTTGGAGAATTCCTCTCCTATGCATAGCGGACAGTGTAAAAGGCCTTCACCTATACCTGAAACTTAAAATGAAAATTCCTATCAACTGAAAAAAACAATGAGCTTGAGACTTTGGTCACTAAAACTAGACAATAATAGCTTTCAAATGAGCTATCAAACACTCAATTTGGAGTAGTTTTGGTTTGGAAATTCTTTGCCTCAAAACAAGCTGCATGTCCACTCAGTTAGGCTGAAAACTGGACTTCACAAAAAACTAAATAACTCACATAACATGGAGAATCCCAAAAAACTGTTTTAGAGAGTGGAAGTAAACAAGATAACCTTTGCAAAAAATATTTAAAATCTAAAAATGGATACATACGTTGAGAGGTATGAATCTTGCAATCAAGATACCCAAAAAATGGTATGCGGTTGGACATAGTCTGTGAGACTGTAGAAAACGAAATGACTAGAACCAAATGAACATCCTATAAGGGGACTTCAACCCCTTCTTCCTCTGTTATTGAGTGTCCTCCCTTGCCTCTTTTGTAGCCAAGTGACTACGAGCTCTCATGATGAGTTTGAGAGCTCTTCTGCATAACTCCTCCACTACTTTGAGCAGCCACTCTTCTCTTCCGATTCAGTTTTTGGATTTGATTCTTTTTTTATTGATTCTCTTTTAACCTCCACTACTTGCTGAAGTAAATGCTTTCATTTTTCATTTTTGTATTTGCCTTCTTTTTTAAGGAAATCCTTTTTGTGAAATATTATGATCTTGCTTCTTTATTTTTAACACTCCCCGTCAAGCTCATGTGAGCTTGCACCTTGAGCCATATCCTGCAAACTGATTTCATCCTTGAGCCTCTTTAGTTTAGAAGAATCTAAGGACTTTGTAAACATGTCTAAAACATGTTCATCAGTCCTAATGAACTTTATATCCACATCCTTGCTCAAAATTTTTTCTCAAACATAATGATAATGCACTTCTATGTGCTTACTTTGTGCATGAAACATCGGATTGTTTGTCAAGTGAATGCTTGACATGTTGTCACCATAAATTGGAATGGTCTCTACCTGCATATCAAGATCAACCAAGAGCTTCTTAATCCACATAGCTTCACAAGTTCCAAAGGCTAATCCTCTATATTTAGCTTCTATAGATGATAGTGCAACAATAGGTTGCTTCTTCGAGCTCCATGTGATAGGTTTACTGCCCATCATGAATACATAACCTGAAGTGGATCTTCTGTCTTCCTTCAAACCAGCCCAATTAGCATCACTAAAGCCCTTCACTTGCAATTCTTCATCATATCTATAAAACAAGGCATGATTGACTGTGTTCTTCACATATCTTAGCACTCATTTGGCTAAATTTAAATGTTCACTTGTTGGAGTTTGCATAAATTGAGAAAGAACTCCAACCATATAAAACCAATCTTGTATTGTGATCATAGCATAGATCAATGAACTTATAATACTCCTGTATGTATTTACATCATGTAACTTCTCTCCATCATTTGAGCATAGCTTCACATTGTGTCCATAGGTTGAGTGAGTGGTTTGCATTCACTCATTCCAAATATGAAAAGAACATCCAACAGGTACTTTCTTTGCATCAAGTAGATGGCATCTTTCCCATAGAATACCTCAATGCCTAAAAAATATTTCAGCTCACCAAGATCTAAAATTATGAACTCCTTACCGAGTTTTCTTTTTATCTTTTGTATTCTTGCAACATTACTTCCTGTTATGATGAGATCATCAACATATACGCAGATGTATAATTGCTTGCCTTCTTCTTTCTTCATGTAGAGAGAAGGATCTGCACTACTTGGACTATACCCACACCTTGTGAGGTACTCAACCAATCTTTGGTTCCAAGCATGTGGTGCTTGCTTCATCCCATACAAAGCTTTCATCAATCTGCAAACAAAATTTGGATGCTTTTTATCTCCAAATCCAGTCGGTTGACTCATATATACCTGTTCTTGAAGTTCTCCATTGAGAAAAGCATTTTTTATGTCAAATGGTACAATGGCCTCTCCTTGCTGCACTCACTGCAATCAAGGATCTAATTGTTCTCATCTTTGCAACCGGGCTGAAAGTCTCTTCATACTCGATGCCGTGAGTCTGCTTGAATCCTTTTGCTAATAGTCTAGCTTTATGCCTAGCTAGAGATCCACATTTCTCTTTATTTTAAACACCCATTTATTTGGAACAATCTTCATACCTTCAGCCTTTGGAACTAGCTCCCATGTGTGATTGTCCTTGAGAGCTTTCATCTCTTCTTGCATAGCTTTCTTCCATTCTTTTTGTGTACATGCTTCTTCATATGCATTTGGTTCTTTGTCTTTGACCACTTGTGTCATATATGCAAAATGCTTTGCAATAAAACTATCATAGCTCAACCTTTGAATTGGATACCTTGCTCTTGAAAACCTCCTTTCATTTCCTTTTGAATATTGCTTCTTCAACCGGTTCAACTTTACCTTTGGTGTAATCACCTCTTCATACTCTTCTTCACTTGCATTTGAATCACTATTTTGGGCAGCACTTTTTGCTTCAAATATTTCATAACCTGATGTTGGTGACGAGGAATGAATCCTTAGTCTCCCCTTACATGTTGAGCTTTCTCCATGTAATGTAGAAGCTTTTGGACTTGACATTTGAGTGCTTGTTTGCTGAAATTCTTCTTGGATAGTAGTTCCATCATCTTCATAATCTTGTTTAAGAATCTTCTCTTTCCCTTTGTCTCCAAACCATTGTCTTAGCTGATCAAATACCACATCTCGTGAGACTCATAACTCCTTTGTCGCCAGATTGTAGCACATATATCCTTTTTGCTCCAATGAATATCCAATGAAAATACATTTTGCTGACTTTGGCTCCATCTTTGTCCTTAGTTCTTGAGGAATGTGAACATAACACACACATCCAAAAAGTTTGAGATGTGTAAGGTCAGGTTTCTTACCAGAATAAACCTCCTTAGGAGTTAAGTTATGCACTCAAGCTATTGTGCACTTGTTCATCAAATAAATAGCCGTACTAGCTAATAGTTTAGTGGAACCTTCATCTCGTTGAACATGCATCTTGCAACTTCTATGATATTTCTATTTTTCCCTTTAGAAATTCCATTTTGCTGAGGTGTGTACCTACATGTAAATTGTTGTTTGATGCCATTTTCATGAAGAAAATTAGAAAATTCTTTGGAGAAATATTCTCCTCCCCATCAGACCTCAAAGTCTTTATGTACCGTCTTGTTTCCATTTCTACCTGTGATTTAAATCTCTTGAACATAGAGAACACATCTCACTTTTGTTTTATGCAAAACATCCATACTTTTTTTGAATGATCATCAATAAAAGTGACAAAATATATATTACTAGCCATCGATGGTTGTTGTGTTGGTCCCCATACATCCATGTGTATCAAGTCTAGGACATTCCTTGCCACATAGTTGCTCTTCTTGAATGGTTGTCAAGTTTGCTTTTCTAGTTGGCAGTGCTTCACAAAACTCATGTAGTCCAGCATCATTGAGTCTTGGAAGACCTCTTACCACTTCATGGTTGCTCATGTCCTTGAGCTTGGGAATGTTGATATGTCCAAACCTTTTGTGCCACAAATCAATTCCAACAATCCTCTTGTTTCCAAATCGAATATACATCAACTTTCCATATGGTTGTTGAATGTCCAAAGTGAACATCCTACCTTCTTTCCTTCCTTGAGCAACAACCTTGAATGCTTCTTTTGGATTCTTTATAAAGCAGCCTTTTTCATTGAAGATAACATGATATCCTTTCTCTACCATTTGTCCTACTGAAATCAAATTCTTTGCAATAGTAGGAACATGAAGAACATCAATCAATATCTTTTTGTCTCCAATCTTGATTTCTCCAACATGCTCAATTGTGTGTTGAGTTTCATCACCGGTCTCTACACATCCATTTCCACTTGGAGCTTGTAGATTTGTGAATAGAACTCCTTGGCACGTCATATGATTGCTGCAACCTGAATCTATAGACCATTTTTTATCATCACTTCTTGGGCTATTGTACTCATGCTTCATGGCAAACATGGTTTGCTTTTGTCTCTTTCACTTGATGTATAATTATTTTGGCTCCTTGACTTCCTCCATTTGCCCTTCCATTCTTTTGCCAACAATCATTTGCATAATGTCCTACTTTACCACAATGATAACATGTTATACCTTTATGAGGATTGTATGAACCTTGACCTCTTCCTCTATTTGTTCCTTGAACTCTTCCATGTGTGTTGTCATTTGAGTTATCCTTGTTGTCCTCTGAGTTGTGTTGGCTGAAATTTGTGTTGTTGTAGCTTCTTCCTCTTCCTCTCGAGCCTCCTCTTGAGTTTCTTCCTCTACCTTGACCTGAATATAACATTTAGCTATGGTTGTCCTTACCTTTATTGCCTTCTCTTTGCTGAGTAGCCTCTCCAGCTACAAGATTTGGTATAATCTCCTCAAATGTTGGTAGAGGATCTCTATAAAGAATGTTTATGATGAGGGGCTTCCACTTTTCTTCACTCCTCAAGCCATTGAGGGCTATTTGGACGATGCCTTCCTCTTCTATCTTGCATCCAACTGATGCTAGCTGATCTTGAAGCTCCTTGATCTTCAACATATACTCACTAATGCTTTGGTTTGAGCTTTTCTTCATATTGTTGAGCTCGTTTTGAGTTGCATCTTTCGAGACTTTATTGAGGTAGCATACATCTTCTCTAATGCTTCCCAAACTTTCTTGGCTATCTCTAGGCTTTGCACATGACCAATCATAGTGTTATAGATATCTTGTGAAATGAGGAACACCACCCTTCGATTCCTCTCTTCCCAATGAGCAAATTGTCTCCTTTGTGCTGGAGTAATGTTGGGATCTTGAAGGTCCGTCCACTAGTTGTGGATCATCTCGAGTAACTAGACTCCATAAACCTTTACCATGTAAGTTTTCATTCTATACCTCACACGACACCTTCTACACATGGGTGTGTGTATACTTGGTGCAGCAACAGACACAAAATCAGTGATATCTCCTAGCTCTGATAATTAAATGTGGTGAATAGTGGTTCGTTTCAAAGATCTCAGTTTGATCCATCTAGTGATGTTATTTTCACCTCTATCGGACTACTTTGCTCTAAGTTGCACCCAAAAATCTAAGTATTGGGAATCACCTAACGACTCCTTACATTTTACACACACATGGCATCAACGAAAAAAGCTGGGGAAGGGATAGACAACACCTCCAAGAATAGATTCCATGCCTGAAACACACATACAAGCTCACAAAGAAGAAGATACACAAGAAAGAAGAAGGAACTATGAATTTCACAAGTTAGTCTTGGTATTATGACAAAAATTCTTTTCAATTGTGTCACCAAGTGACTGACATACAAGTGCCCTAAGTTTGGTCCTTTCACACAAGAGACTGGCACTTTGTGTAGAAATCCATAAATCCTAATACTTTACATGGATATTGTTACACGCTTCAAGTAATATGCATCTAGAGGACTCCTCTAGTGCATTTACAAGGTTTTTGAGTGTTCCATGATGGCATAAATGAAAAGAAAAATGGTAACTTCTTCAAACAATTTGCGGGCCTACTCTTCTTCTCTCTACTTCTTTCTTTCTCTCATCTTTGATTCTCCACAACACTCTCCCCCTCTTTGTCTTTTTTGCCCCTGACAAGCTTCATTTGGATTTTCTTGGCATGCCACAAGTGGTTGGAGTTGGCCAAAAGTCTGCTTGATGAAGGACCTTCTTTGCAGCAGACTAATCTTCCAAAAGCTTCCCTTCTTACTTTTGATGTTCACTCACTAGGGCTTGCTGCATTATTGTTGGCATTCATTGTTCTTGCCTGACATGCCGCAAGTGGTTGAAGATGAAGTTATAGAGGTTGGGAAGTGCGGTCTTGCAACTATTCGGGAAAGCATTATGTCTTTCCAATTTTCGGTCCTCCTAGGTGGTGCTTCAAAGGTCCCGTTTGTAAATCTTGAATTGCATCCACTAGGAACTGCTTCATTTACTTTGGCCTGTGTCTTTTTCCTCTTATATCTCCTATCACCTCATGTGTGCCCCTAGAGGGCTTTGGGTAGAGGGTAAGATTATTCTTTAAAGATCAATGATTTGTTACCTTTTTCTTTGATCTTCTTCTTCTTCTTCTTCTACTTGATTCTCCCTCCACATGTCCCTCGTCCTGAATTTGGTCATCCCCGACGGGCTTTTATTCACGACATGTGTAAGTCTGATAGACTTGTTGTTCCTTGGCATTGAGCAGATTTGCCTCATGGATCATGAAATGTTACCATTGTTCCAACTTGACATCATCATCTGGAACCTATCAATGATCAACATAGAAATGCAGTTCATAATCTACTAATTAGGCATATAGATTTAATGAAATCTTTAGGAAAAATTTGAAGTCCATTTCAAAAAATCCTATGAAAAATGGCTCTTCAAAATTTTGTAAATATGGACTTGGCAAAAACATGGCTCGACTAGCTGTGACTGATAAATCAAATATAAGTGGGGCTACTCCTTGGTTTATGCCTATGAAGTTGAGGATTGTGTATTCTGTGAACTTAAAAACCTTCAAAACTATCAATACCATACCAAAGATCTTAGTTATGAGCTAGATAGTTAAGTTGAGGATATGGGCATGTTTTGATAGCCAAATTCCATTGTCTATATCATATAAGCTTTGATAGGGAGATAGCCATGTGGTGGGCTCTAAAGTAATGAAAAATTGAGCCATTGCTTATTATTATTTCCTTTGCTTTGTTCTTCCCAATAATCTAACCATTGTCTTTGTAATGGAATTGGACAAAAAGAAAGATTTACCTATAAAGAATACAACGCCTCCTGCCACTGTACGCTTAAAGTTGGGTTTGTCTCCAAAAAGCATTTTCTCCAGACATAGTTGGCCTCATTGAATTGTTCTTGTGTATAGTTGAATGTTGTAACTGTGAAATTGAAGTTGCGGTCTGGATCCTTATGTGTGATCTTTCCAATATACCTATGAGTTTGTTCCTTCATTATACCATATGGAAGGTTGAATGGCTTCATTATTCTATCAATATCTTTACTAAAATTTTTTGCTTCCTTCAGAACATGTATCACTGCTTCTTCAAAATCTTGTGTCATGTGGAACACTCATAGTGCCTACTGTTTTTAAACTAGATCTATGGTGTATGGCATTAAAACCTCATCAAGAACATCCACTCATTGTTCTTGGATAGGAGAATGAATGATGGGGGGAGAAAGAAGATGTACGTCATTCTCCTCAGTAGCCACATCATGTTTGGGCATTAATGATGTCCCCATGTTCTTCATTTGCATCCTCTTCTCATTCTACAACTCTGTTATCTATTCCAGAAGTTCAACTATGATTTGATCTCTTTCTTGTAGTTTTCTCTTTACTCCATTTAATTTCATCTTGCTTTCATATATCTTCTTTACTTGTTTGGTATCTTGGCCACATTGCTCCACATACTTCTTAATTGACTCATTCCAATTCTTTTTCAGTTCATTCGTATCCCTTACGTACTTGTCTTCTAACTTTCCTTGATCTTCTCTCTCTATCCAAGTGTGGAGCATGATCTTCTAGTTGCTTCTTCAATCTTTCTAATATTTCTTCATCATTTTGTACTTGAATTTCATGACTCAATCAATTTTGTTCTATGAGCCATGCATACCTTTTTTGCCTTAACTAAAGCATACTTGCTTTGCAGATCAACATTCTCTTTCTTTGTGTTCTCTGATTACTGAGTGATTTCCTTCACTTTGTATTTCCATGTTGCATTTTTGGAAATCAATGTATTTATTTTTACAATGGCTTCTTCTAACTCTCTCTTTGTCTTCTCGAGTTGATTTTGTGACTTCATTAGTTGCTCTGACAGTTGCTCGCTCAATACTTTGAATTTGTTTTTTTCAATGTGCACTTGTTGTTAGCAGTGCATTCGGTAGTCACCATAGACATTGGTGCAGAGGAAGCATGTAAAAGGGAAATACATGAAGTTCAAGGGACCAGACCCATTATTTTTCAAAGAAAGATGTTTTCATTATAATTTGGACAAATCATTAACAGTGATTTTAATCACTCATGTAACATATGTACTATAGAAAATTCAATCTTGTAATGAGCCACTCCCATTTTTGCAAGTCGAGGAGTCCTCAAGCTTGAGGAGCTTAGATAGAACACTCATACCAAATTTTGTGATTTTTGGACTTCACTTGGACCTCCAAATGACCCTTAGAACCTATTTTCTAACTAGACTGGACACTAAGTTTGAAAAAACTATAAAAGAGAGCTAGAGAACTCTTTATAGATTAGAAGGATTAGAGAAAGTTACATCGTAAGAGTGTGAGCTATTTTGAGTAATACAAGTGTGATTCTCACCTTCCATTGTGTCCCCTCTTGTCTCTACCTAGTGTGTGTGTGCACGTGTGCTTCTCACATTCACCTTTGTGCACATCTAACCCTACCTCTTCTATGGATTGTCAATTAAGGAGGTGGATCTTCTTGACATGGTACTTTCCACACTTCTCTCCTCATTTCCCTCATTTGCGAGAGAGTGAGCAAGAGAGAGAGAGAGAGAGAGAGAGAGAGAGTGAGTGTGTGCATTTTCATGTGTTTTCGATTTTTCTTTGCAGGAAATTACTTCAATACAAGATTACAATACTTGAGAGGTAAATTTTTGAGTTTTTCACCATTTTGCCAAATGCCTCAGACCATCGCAATGGTCTGGGAAGTTCGTGCTTTTGTGAATGCATCATATGCATGGTGTAGAGCATCTTAGCACTTAAAGGAATTCATAGCTGCATCTAAAAAAATTGCATTTTTTTGAACCATTGCAGTTGGTTCACTCCATCACGATGAGGCATCACCATCACGATTGGCTCATGCCATTGCGGCGACACCAGACCATCGCGATTGGCTCGCGCCATCGTGACAATGTCTGACCATCATGACAAGCCTTGGCCATCATGAAGACTCGACCTTACCATCACGATGACCACCCCAACCACACCATCATGATTGGTTCATGCCATTGTGACACTTCAAGATCATCTTGACTTTTGACCATCACGATGGGTTCATGCCATCATGATGACGTTTGACCATCATCATGGGACTTGGCCATTGTGACGATTTGACCTTACCATCGTGACGACCACCTTGACCATGCCATCGTGATTGGTTCATGCCATCACGATGCTTTGAGATCATTGTGCCTTTTGATAATCACGATGAGTTCATGCCATCGCGACTATATCACATCATCAGGATGGGTTCATACCATCACGAAGACTCACCTGACAATTGACTATGCACCATCGCAATGATCTTAGACCATTGTGCCATTGCACACCATTGTGATGACCTACCATGCCATCGTGTTTGTACCACACCATTAGGATGAGCTCACACCATCATGACAGTTCATCACCATCACAATCTTGCGAGACCATCGTGATGGTTCAAACAAGAATTAGGGTTTTGATTTTTTGATAATTTTGCACCAATTTTGGGTGATTTTTTCATGCAAATTGATGCATCTTAAGGGCCCGTAGCAAATGTTTGAAGAGTTCATGATTGCTTGTCAATAAAATTTTGAGCTAAACTTAAGAGTTTTTAGGTCTATTAAGGGCATCCAAAGAAAGGCAAAGTGCGGAGCGAAGCAAGGCTTGGGAAGCACTTCTTCTTGGGCATTAGAGCAATCAACAAAGCATCGGACTTGAGGTTGGAAGAACTTTCAACCCCCTTAGTCAACTACTAGTACAAGGTAAGCACAATTAGTGTCATTGCTTAATTAGGGTCATGTTAGGAATGCTATAAGTGCAAGAGACCTTAATTACTCAAGTTCAAGCACAAATTCAGATATTGTGGTGACAACCCTAAAGAGAAAAGGAACTTAAAATTCAATGATACGATAACTTAAACACACAACGAAAGAACGATACTTGACATACATAAATTGACAAGACAAGAGATTAAAGAAAATAAAGATGAATCAAGTAATTGAGGACGGAAGAATTCATGTGACGACAATTCACATCAAGTGCTTGAGGGAAACAAATTCATAAACCTCAAATCAAGAAAGCACATACGAAAGGCCGATCAACGTAGTGTTACATCCTTTGAAGCTAGTGTTAGAACCACAACATGATCTTGGTCTCAACAACTGAGTGGTTACCCTTACAAACTAAGCTGAGAAACAAGGGAACCAGAAATGTCTTATAACATGGAGATAATAGAGGGTGGTTCAAGGTTAGCGTACTTGGAAAGAACCAAAGGACCATATAGAACTCAGTTAGAGTACATTTGAACCAACCAATTAGGTGCTCGCATCTATGAGGACAATTTAAGGAGGTCTGTCGTTCGATTGAGAAACCCAGATCAACCCATTGGATTGGAACATCCCGTGGTTAAATTTGAGAGAGATGCATATATTGATAAGGAGGGAACCATGTACATAATTACCAATGAACCCGATGGGACCAATGAATTTGGGGTGGTAATTCCCAAAGCGAAAAGGGGTGACATAGAACATGAATAGTTGGATGGTGAACCTAGAACACTGAAAGGTAAATTAGTGTTGACATGAATACTAAACCCAGAATGGATCCCTCAAGATAGTAAAGGTATTGAGTTATTTCTAAAAAGGGATACTAATGAGGCATTATGGAGGTATAGGTTTGAACAACCAAGTGAATTAGGAACAATCACGATGAATTCAAGGATCTAGAGACCCCTAGAAAAGTGGTGTACTTAGGCAACACTTTAGAACGAGTGTTTGTGGTGTCAGAGCATGGGAGGCACACCTATACATGGAGGGTTAATTGGTTTTTTACCCACCATGAGCCGATGTTGCCTTTTGACACTAAGGGGCAGGAACATCCATGGCTCATGGTTCTCACAGAGAAAAAGGCAATGAGAGACCTGAAGTGAGCTTTGCTAACTTGATAGGAAGAGATCGATCAGCAATAGAAACAGATAGGATGGAGATACCAAGAGAACGAAGACTCCAACAAGGTAGAGATGACTTTCCTCTACCTAGACCCAGAGAGCACCCAAGAATATTGAGACCCACCCAATAAGTGAAATCCATGAAAAACTATTTTGATAAGACAGGAGATCCATATGACCATGTTGTCGAGTTCAAGCACGTGCTATGAGCCGAACAAGAGGATGACATGTTCACCTAGTATAATGCATTTGGACTCGCTTTGAAAAACACTACATTAACCTGGTTCCAACCTTTACAACAAAGAAAATTTAGAGACATCCATCACTTATTAGAATCATTCATCACTGAGTTCTCTAAACGTGGATCATGCACAATACTTCTTTGATTCATAGTTTCAAGCAAACCCCTCAAGAAACTGTCCGACTAGCTAGACATAGGTTTAGAAAATACATCAAGAGATGCCCAATGCCAGAGTTACCCACTCAGGCTAAACAAGTATCTTTGTTCTTGGATGGGCTCTTGGGCTCTAAGCTACGATCATATGTATACTTGAAAGATCCCATAACACTAGAGGAATGTGTGAGGATCTGTATAGACATTGAGGATAACTTAGGAGACAAACTGGAACTTTCCAAGGTCTATAAGGACACATATAGGTCTACTCAATTATCCTCTAAAAATTCTAGTTCCATACAAGATCTAGCCAAGAAGGTAGCCCAAAAGCTAAGAGTCTCAAGCAAACAGACACCTAGGATAACCTCAGTCAAATGTTATTATACCTGCGGCAGTGATCATATGGAAAATGCTTGTCCGAACATGACCCAACCTCAAGGCAACCTTAGTAGCCAATATTGCATGGTTGAAAGACAATACACCTATCCGTACAACAAGCAGGTGGTTAAACAGAACTACCCACATGCATATCAACAACCTGGTAGATACCCAACCCAATACAACACTCAACCTCATTATTATAGGCCCCAAAAAAACTACCAGGTACCATACCAGACACAACCTAGACCTCAATCAATCCTAGGCCAACAACCACCACCCCCAGCCAATGTAATCTTTGTCAAATATGCTACTGCAAAAGAGAATCTCAGTAGAGCGTTAGTACCCTCATCTCCATTGATCACAAAAAATGATCTCAATTCAGATAGTTTTGATTCTACACATGTAGATAGTCCACTCGCATACTACATCGAGTCACCCAAACATATGGAAACATACAAATATGAGAGTCCACTGATCGAACCTAGGTGAGAGCTAGACTCTAATATCATGTATGCCAATCCCAACCCGTAGCCCCAGTTGAGACAGACAAGACCACAAGGCCCTAAGGAGCATGTTTTAGGTGATAAGGAGATCATTACATAAGGGAGTGCCCACATCCTCCAATAGCGGGACAACAAAAATATTATAGCTTTCAAGGTTTTTGCACTGATTATGGTAAAGAGCATGTCATACGAGAATGCCCTAAAAACCTAGCCAATGCCTCTAAGGTGACCCCCCATCAATGTGATAGGTATTTTGCATGCTTCAAATGGATCCACACCAACTTATGTACCTATCCAAGCTGTGATGAGAGCCTAGGCATTATTGCAAAATAAAAAACCAAGCCTTGATAAGATAGCTAAGAATAGCAAAGTCGGAGAGTCAAGTGGAAGAAAAACTAGATCTTGGAAGGATTAACAAGAGAGACTTAAGAGAAAATTGAGTAAGAAAATAAATGAACTAGAAGGAAGCTTAAATGGTACTAGAGCCAGAATCTTAGAATTAGCATTGCAAGAGTCAAATTCGGTAAAACAAACACCGAGACCAAGATCTATTCTAGTTGAGCCTATCCTCGAGAATCTAGACATGATGTTCAAAGCATACCAAGCAAGGCTAAAAGAAGGACCCTAGGTAGTAAAATTAAGTAAGAACTATCCTAGAAAAGACCTAGAAATTGAGAGAACCAATCTTTGCATGAAAATGGTAGAATTGGCTCAAACCATGTTTGAATCATCTTAGTATGTCAATTGGGGTAACCTAGTGAAGCCAGAGCTACACTTTCAAGGATTAATAGAGACATTAGAACATTTGATTTCTAACAATGAAAAGAACAATCCAAAGAGACCCCTACTATCCAAAAGACATAGGAAGATACGACACCTTCCTTATCACAAGTGTCTAATACTATGAACTGGGAGAATCTTTCTTCTCTACACAAGTACTCATAAGGATTTTTGAGAGGAATTCAAGAATAGAAATGGAAGTTGGAACAAGAATCTCACCCACTTATTCAAGAGATAGACGATCTACAAGAACAATTTCCCCAGGACATACCCTCTATATATGAGGAACCAAAGGAGGAGCAATCGAGTGAACTGACTAATTTTGAATCTAATTCTTTGCAAGAATTACCTCATTTCATTGGTCCCTAGGAAGCGAAGTCGATTAGTATGAGAGCACCCACCATACTAATAAGAAATGAAGAGTTAGTAATTCCTAGGAACAAAGATGTAATAAAGAACACTAGAGTGCAATGTCATCTCATTTTAGAAGAGTTATTGAAGGTTAAACCCGAGTCATGGAAGCATGTAGAAAACCTGTTAACAAAGATGGCTACTGCCCACTCTCAAGAAAAGTCACACAAGAGAGTACCAGAAATACCCTTTGAAAATATTGGAGACATGAGTGAAGGAGAAGAGGGTAATACCTATCTTCCAATAACCTACCAAGGCTACTTCATCAAAGCAATCCTGGACTCAGGTTCTAGAGTAGACATTGCCACCACTTCCCTATGGAAATGATGGGGCAAGCTAGCCCTGAGACACACAAGAATGAAGCTACAAATGGCTGACGATCATATTGAGAAACCATTAGGTCTAATAGAAGGAAATCTCTTTCTACTTGTGTAGAATTTGAGCACACCTTTTCCATCTGTGGTTTGGAAAGAATCATGCATATGAGATGATTTTGGGATGTCCTTTCATGTGGCAATTGCATATCGTACAAGACTAAGGAATGAACTCTTTGTACCTGCAACATTTGGGAGTGACTACCAAAGTCAACCTCAAAGACTATTCCCATCATGATCTACCCCCACTACAGTGGAATACCATCCATAAAGCTCCTAAAGAAACTGAGTCAATTCAATCTCTAGAGTCAGACCCTTCGTGGTTGCACAAGCACACTCATTTATGGATGTGTAAGGTGGCTCAACAAGAAGAAGAATGATTAAAAGCTGAAACTTTAGGCTCTGAATCACACTAGTGTACCCTCCAAGATGCTACCTATGCACCTATAATATTTCCAAACGAGGAATTTGAGCCTCATGGTTATGTAGAGATCCTAGTCACCATGGAAATAGTGGTAAATGAAGAACAATGGATGGCTATGACTTTTGGGTGTGTGTAGAAGTGCGAGAGACACACGAGAAGCACACATATGGAGCACAAATGCAACAGGACACACGGAGAAGACGAATGGCTCGAATAGATCTCTCTATTGATGATGAACTGAACTGAAGTAAGAGCTGAATAATATCCCTAACTACAAAATATCACCACATATGAGTAAATCATGTATGTGGTAACATGGGGAAAAAACCTCTAGCTAGCACTAGAGTAAAAAGTGCTCATGTATAAGAAAAAGGTTCACATCAACCCGAGGAACACATAAGTGTAACAAACCCCACCTGGAGCGAATGATCTGAACACATATAGGGAATGAAAGATCAACCCCCACAAGCTAATAAGCCTAAAGCTTTGCGAAAAGCTTCAAACTTTTCCCGTGGAAGAGCTTTGGTGAATATGTTTGCCACATTATCTTGTGTAGGCACATATAACAAATCAATATCTCATGCATGAAGGTGCTCTCTCACATAGTGATAATGCACCTATATATGTTTGTTCTATGCATGAAACACTAGGTTTTGTGCAACAACCAAAGCACTCTGATTATCAGTGAGAATATGCATAGCAACATCAATCTCCATGCAAAGATCCATCAATAGGCATCTCAACCATATACACTCCACTGTAGCTATGAAAATTTCCCTGTACTCAGCTTCACAACTGATGTCACCACTGTAAGTTGCTTCTTACTCAACCAAGATATGCATAAGTCTCCAAGGAAAAGAAATTATCACTAGTGGACATGCAAGTATCATAACAACCAGCCCAATCACTCTCTGTAAAAGCATGCAAGCATGGCTGAATATCTCTTCCATAAAAGAGACCTAAGCTCAAAGTGCCTCTGAGATATCTAAACACACGTTTTACCGCTTGCCAATGCTTAGTGCCAGGGCTATGCATGAACTGACTCAACTGGGAAACTGCATACTGTTTATCCGGCCTTGTGTTGCATGCATATATAAGACATCCCACAGCTTGCTGATAAAGAGAAGTGTCAAATGCATCACCAGAATCCTCAACTGAGAATCTAACACTACAACATATCGAGGGTATATCGAGGCTATTACCGAGGAAAATGAGCAGGCCTAATTTTTCCGTGACGTCCATGTCATAGTCGGTATGCGCATCGAAAACATAACGCCGGTATAGTCGCCAGTATACGCGTTGGTATGAGCGTCGGTATACTTGTCGGTAATACTGGTGCTTATATCGACGCTCATACGGACGACACTGCTAGGTGTATCGATGCTAATACCGACGACTCCGCTGGGTGTACTGACGCTAATACCGATGACCATATCTACACAAATTTTTTGGGCAAAGTGTGTTGTCTTTTGCTATAGCATGATGTTGTTTAGCAAAAGACAATACACTCTGCCCAACTCTATACAGAGTACATGTATGTACTCTAATGGCAACAAAAACATGATTTTATATGAGCAAAAGTGAACCATGAATCATTTACAAAAAGTTGTATATTCCATAAATGAAGGATGTACAAGAGTGGCAAAGCACTTCCATATACGAACCAAATACAAAATGTGACAAAGCGCTTCCATATAGGAATCGGATACAAAATTATGGTACATCATTGCCACATAGGAGTGTAATACAAAATTGTGGCAATGTTATAAAGCACTTCCATATAAGAATCGAATACAAAATTATGGTACATCATTGCCACATAGGAGTGTAATACAAAATTGTGGCAAAGCACTACCATACATATATGCAAGGGGATCAAAACATTTACACCTACAATCCTGAAACAAAGCATATGTGAAAAATGAAACAAATTGACATGACATTTATAAACAACAACTAAAAATACAAAACCAAGCTATAAGTTTACCTAGTCATAGATTCTCCCATGAAATGATTGCACCGCGTCCCTCTAAGTCCTGCAATAGTGCAGCCAATCCATGACGATATCCATAAGCTTCTTCGGTTCGCGTCGGAGGACGACCCACTGCCAACTCCTATAATAAATATGCAAAATGTTAGATGAACATACATGATGTGCTTAACACAAACAAATTCAATAATTAAAATGATACTTACAAATTGGTAGCGCATACTATCGTATTCGCCACTACCTAAATATGACGTTCCAACTGTATCTAAACGTGTGGCCGCCACATCTCGCTATTGACGATATCGATTAGGAGTATGTTGCTGCTCATCTTGAATCGATTCCCACTCTTCAACATCTAACCATACAGGTTTTGGTAAGCCTACTCTGAAAGCATCGCGAGCTTCGGACCGTCGATGAGACATCACCTCGTGTGCCGTATGCTGAATCCATTCCAAAATCACAACAAGATGCCCAAGTGCTGGCCGGTACTCTTCATATATCGATTGTGTGATATAATTTTTGAAATCCTTATCCTGTTCGCTCCATTTTAACATTACAGAATGTTCAAATTCTATGGAGCAAAGTTGTCGAATGCACTGATGCATGGACTTTCCGGCTGCATCCATGACTAGAGCTCCATTATGTATGTGATATATTTTGGAGTCGTCATGATCATGCACTCCCCAAGGTGTACGTGGAGATCCCATCTGATCCAATGTGGAGATGTTTGTATGCATATGCATGTGTGTATGCATACACATGTTTGTATGCATATGCATGTGTGTATGCATATGCATGTTTGTGTGCATATGCATGTGTGTATGCATATGCATGTGTGTATGCATATGATTGTGTATGCATATGCATGTTTGTATGCATATGCATGTGTGTATGCGTATGCATGTTTGTATGCATATGCATGTGTGTATGCATACACATATGCATATGCATGTGTGTATGCATGTGCATGTTTGTATGCATATGCATGTTTGTATGCATATGCATGTGTGTATGCATATGCATGTGTGTATGCATATGCATGTGTGTATGCATATGCATGTGTGTATGCATATGCATGTTTGTATGCATATGCATGTGTGTATGCATGTGCATGTTTGTATGCATATGCATGTTTCTATGCATATGCATGTGTGTATGCATGTGCATGTTTGTATGCATATGCATGTTTGTATGCATATGCATGTGTGTATGCATATGCATGTTTGTATGCATATGCATGTGTGTATGCATATGCATGTTTGTATGCATATGCATGTGTGTATGCATATGTATGTTTGTATGCATACACATGCATATGCATACACATGCATATGCATATGTGTATGCATATGCATGTGTGTATGCATATGCATGTGTGTATGCATATGCATGTGTGTATGCATATGCATGTGTGTATGCATATGCATGTGTGTATGCATATGCATGTGTGTATGCATATGCATGTTTGTATGCATATGCATGTGTGTATGCATATACATGTGTGTATGTATATGCATGTGTGTATGCATATGCATGTGTGCATGCATATGCATGTGTGTGTGCATGTGTATGCATGTGTGTGCATATGCATGTGTATGCATGTTTGTATGCATATGCATGTGTGTATGCATATGCATGTGCATGTGTATGCATGTGCATGTGTATGCATGTGCATGTGTATGCATGTGCATGTGTATGCATGTGCATGTGTATGCATGTGCATGTGTATGCATGTGCATGTGTATGCATGTGCATGTGTATGCATGTGCATGTGTATGCATGTGCATGTGTATGCATGTGCATGTGTATGCATGTGGATGTGTATGCATGTGCATGTGTATGCATGTGCATGTGTATGCATGTGTGTATGCATATGCATGTGTATGCATGTATGCATATGCATGTTTGTATGCATATGCATGTGTGTATGCATATGCATGTGTGTATGCATATGCATGTGTGTATGCATATGCATGTGCATGTGTGTATGCATATGCATGTGTGTATGCATATGCATGTGTGTATGCATATGCATGTGTGTATGCATATGCATGTGTGTATGCATGTGCATGTTTGTATGCATATGCATGTGTGTATGCATACACATATGCATATGCATGTGTGTATGCATGTGCATGTTTGTATGCATATGCATGTGTGCATGTGTGTATGCATATGCATGTGTGTGTGCATGTGTGTGCATATGCATGTGTATGCATATGCATGTGTGTATGCATATGCATGTGTATCCATGTGTGTATGCATATGCATGTGCGTATGCATATGCATGTGCGTATGCATATGCATGTGTATGCATGTTTGTATGCATATGCATGTTTGTATGCATATGCATGTTTGTATGCATATGCATGTGTGTATGCATATGCATGTGTGTATGCATATGCACGTGCATGTGCATGTGTGTATGCATATGCATGTGTGTATGTGAGTGTGTGTGTATATGTGAGTGTGTATGTCTATGTGAGTGTGTTTATACATATGTGAGTGTGTATGTATATGTATATGTTTCTCTCTCTCTCTCTCTATGTCAATTGAAAACTAAACAATCACTTACATTGATGTAATTGTTTGAATCGTTGTCGTCAAAATCCACTTGAAGTTGTACTTCATCGAATTTCCAAAGACTTGATCCCAAAATCTCTTGCAAAACTAAAGAGAGAACATATTAGAAAAGGAAAAACATAAACAAAGAAAAAAGAGTGCTATAGTATGTGCGATATACTTACCAAAACTCAGATCTAGAAAAATAGAGGTGTGCTTAGAGAGAGAGAGAGGGAGGGGGAGAGAGAGAGAGAGAGGGAGAGAGAGAGAGAGAGAAAGAGTGACAAACAGAGATAGGTTGTTCGCACATGCAAAGTCGACAGTAGAAGATCTAGTTTCAAAATGCCCAAAATGTCGAATTTTTTCTCTCGGGCCTGGTTAAAATAGGGCATCGATATAAGCATCGATAATTTCTAGTAAATTATCGATGCTTATACTAACACTCATACCGATGCAACTATATCAACGTGTCCATTGCCTAGTCGGGTTTCCAAAATGTTTCGATGGTCATACCGACGCCGACCTGTGACCGTCAGTATTCCGATCGTCGATATGCCCTTGACGTGTTGTAGTGTAAATCCTGTCTCAACTGGTGTGGAAACTGGCTTGCAATCCTCAAAGTCTAAACGTTGAAGTAGTTTTTCAACATACTTTGCTTGATGCATAACAATTCCCCCCTCAACGGATACAAACTGGATGCCAAGATAGTAGCTCAAAGGACCAAGATAAGTGACATCAAAAGTATGCTGCAAATTAGCTGTAAGAATGTCAACTTTTGCATCACATGACCCAATCAATCAGTATGTCATCGACATAAAGAACAAGCACTGTAAGATCAGCCCCATCTTTGCATACATAGAGTGTGCTTTCAATTGGACTACATGTGAAGCCAAGAGCAATCAAGTGCTTATAGATTATGTCATACCATGCACGTGGAGCTTGCTTGAGACCATACAAGGCTTTATGCAAGCGACAAACGACATGCTCTTGCCCTTTCATGGCAAGTCCAGGAGGTCGCTTCACATAGACCTCTTCTTGCAAATCACCATTCAAGAAAGTTGTTTTTATGTCCAACTGATGTACTTTCCAACCTCGATGGGCAGCCAATGCAACCAGGGTATGAATGGTAGTCATGCGTGAAGTAGGTGCAAAAGTATCCTCATAGTCAATGCCATATTGTTGCGCATATCCTTGGCAACCAATCTAGCTTTGTAGCGATCAATGTTACCATCACACTTTCTCTTAATCTTATAAACCCACTTTGTACCAATGGCATTTTTTCCTTTTGGCAATTCACATAACTCCTAAGTACCATTCCTCTTTATGGAATCCATTTTTGATTGCATAACACTCATCCATTGTGGATCATCACATGCATCTTCAAAAGTAAGTGGCTCTTCATTACATGCTGTTGTAATAAGAGAATAATCCACAAAATTACTTGATGCATGGTGAGAGCTTGATCTTGTTCTACAAAGTAAAGCTCCACTTAATTTGTTTTGTCGTGCAAAGTTTGTTTCAGCCACTTCGGCATAGATTGTGCACTCTTGATAGACATGTGTTCATTATGTAATACATCTTCAACATGTACATCATGCGTGGGCTGAATTTCATGCTCATTTGAGTCATATTTTGATGCAAATGTTCAGCCATATGTGGCTAGAAATTTCTAGCAGTTTTGATAATTTTTGGCTGAAAATTTTCAGCTATGTTTGGCTGGAAATTCTCTACATTTTTAGCCCTATTTGGTTGGAATTTTTCAGCCCTTTGAGCCTCAATTGGCTGGTCTACATGGCCATAGTCAAGCGCACCATTTTGGAAGAAAGGCATGAGTGTATCGAACACATCATGTGAGCTAACTGTTGGCTGTTTTTTGCATTCAAGTAGAGGGAAAATTGAATTTTTAGCAAATACCACATCTCGAATCACAATAATTGTGTTCGTCAATGGATGGTACAAATGATATCCATAACTTTCAGCACTATTAACCAACAAATATACATTTCTTTGCTTTGTCATCAAGTTTGTGACGTTGTTGTGATGTCACAAGAGCATATGCCAAGCACCAAACACACTCATACGACTAACCATGGGCTTATGTCCATTCCAAGCCTCATAAGGAGTGATGAATCTCATGCTTTTGTAGGGTGGTGATTCAACACATAGTTTGCACACATGACCGCTTCCATCCAAAACTTATCAAGAAGGTGCTTTTCTTCAACCATACATCATGCCATTTCAAGTAGAGTTCTACTTTTATGCTCGACAACACCATTTTGCTGAGGTGTATATGGCACCGTACATTGGTGTGAAATACCTCTTTCATGAAGAAAGGCACTAAACTTGTGTGACATGTATTCACCACCATGATCGGTGCATAGAGTTAAAAGCTTTTGTGAAGAAAAATTTTCAGCCATAGCTAAAAATGTTTTGAAGCAAGAAAATACCTCATTCTTTGCTTTCCTAGGATACACCCATGTATGGCGAGTAGCATCATCAATGAAGGTAACAAAATATACATGCTTCCCAAAAGATGGAGTCTTGAAGGGACCACATACATCGCTATGAAAATCTACAATTTTCTTGTAGTGTGTATATGACTATCTTTTGGAAAAGAAGCACGATACATTTTTCCAAGAATGAAACCTTCACATGCATGCTTTTCAAGGGACTCAAGTAAAGCAAACTATTGAAGTTCAAGTGACCAAAACAAGCATGCCAAAGCTCGATTTCAGCCATGGAAGAAGTATGAGCAACCAAGGCATTCAAGGCAGCCCTCTTGTATGTATCCATGCAATACAAACCATTACATAATGTAATGGACATAACAATAATATTACCATTGCTGAAATCATGAACCATACACTTATCATCAATAAAGTGTACATGCAGTCCAACTTTGGCAATCAACGGAACTGAAATTAAGTTATTCTTGATAGTGGGCACATACAATGCATTTTTCAAGAGAATCAAACCTCCATTTGTATCCGTAAACTCAATTTCTCCTACTCCAATGATAGGATAGAGGCATTGTTTGCACACACCACATGTCCTCCTTTGGGTGCATCTTTCAAAGAGGCAAATAATATTTTGCATGATATTATATGTTTTGAAGCACCACTATCAAAGAACCAATCCGAATCAGCCTCACTCACAACCATACATTTAGAATGTAAAGATGCATGACATGTAACAACACTGCCCAAAAATCTTGAGCCATGTTAACTTCATCATTTTTTGCATTTGCTGAATTTTCAGCAATAGACATGTCGGATTCCTTCTTCTTTTCATTGTGCTTAGCAAGCTTTCTACACTCATCAATAGTATGATCAGCCTTTCGACAATATTTGCATCTCTTCTTCTTTTGCAAATCACCATCATTAGAGGATTGAGTGGAAGAGGAAGGTTGAGGCTTTGGTTTTGATGAAATCAAAGCTGAACCATACTTGCTTTTCCCTTTTTGTGAGATAGCAAGTGCTTGTGTTTCCTCAATCAAACCACTCCTATTCACTCTAGATTGCTCTTCTTGCAAAAGAAGAGACACAACCTCATCAAATGCATACATATTGGGATTCCTTTTTGCAACCAAACAAAGTGTAGTAGCAAAGCTTTGAAAATATTTTTGTAATCCTTTCAACAATGTAGAAATGAGTGATGCATCTAGAATAATCTCATCTATGTTTGCCAATTGCTCTTTCAAGTCCTTGATGTGTGTCACATACACATCCAAAAATTCATTTTCAGCCATACATACATCCTCAAGTTGCTTCCTCAAGTATGCAACATGTGCTTCATTACACACGGCATACAAAGAAGCAAGAGTTTCCCATGCTTGTCTTGATGTAAAACATGAGTAATGTGTGGAACAATATGACGCTTCATAGAAAGCACAATCAATGCATGAGCTTGGAAATCTTTTCCATCCCATCTAAGCTGCTCTTGTGTAGGTGGAGAAGGAGAAACCACTGTACTTGAAGAAGAAGATCCATATGTGACAATAGAGTGTGAAGTAGAAGAACCTGCGGGTCTTCGATCTACATCTGCCACTATGTTCCAAAATTGTTTTGCAACAAGAACATGCTTCATCATGTAAGACCACATTGGATAGTTGGTCCCATCAAGCTTATCTTCAGCTTGAGGCATGCCAAACAAGTAATTGCTGCCTGCCAATTCACTAAGGAAAAAAAATGTGACAAAATCTTTACTTCGATGAATGCTGAAATGAATGCTGAAATTTCATATCACAAACCATCACTATGATGGCAATTCTGGCTACATGAATGGCTTTGAAATGGGGGTAAAACCCCAATGCAACTGGTGGAAATGTTTCTTGGCTGTTGAATTTCACTATTCTATGCTCCGAAGTCAATTTGCAATGTTAAAAGTGCATGCGTGCCATGACACAAAAAATCGAAACTTGAGAAGGAGCTAAACCTACTATAATACCATGGTCGAGTGTGTGTAGAAGTGCAAGACACACACGAGAAGCACACACAAGGAGCACAAATGCAGCAAGACACATGGAGAAGATGAATGGTTGGAATAGATCTCTCTATTGATGATGAATTGAACTGACGTAAGAGCTAAATAATATCCCTAAGTACATAGTACCACCACATATGAGTAGATCATGTATGTGGTACATGGGGAAAAAACCTCTAGCCAGCACTAGACTAAAAAATGCCCATGTATAGGGAATAGGTTCAGATCAAAGCTACTCGAGGAACACATAAGTGTAACAATGACATCTCTATCTTTATGATAGAACCCATGGAAGAAGAGCCTATTTTAGAACTATGCACTGAAATGACCGAAGAGCCAAACAAGACAAGCGACAAAGATATCCATTATTATGGAACCCTTTTGTTATTCAAAAGAAGAATATCTTTATTTTGTAGAAGCCACCACCCCTGAGGTAGGAAAGGAGAATCAAATTGAGAAGCTCATATTACTCCCAAAGGTCAAGGAGAACAAGCCTAAGAAAGAAAGAAAGAAAGAATTCCCCTAGACTAGAAGGAGAAGAATCTATATTGGAAGTACCAAAGAACTTTAGGAAATATGAAATAGAAGATAGAAGAATCATGGTAATAATTCCTAAAAGAGAAACAAGAACAAGAGAATCATATGACAATCGAGAGAAGACTAAGAAGATTGTAGTGACAGTCGAAGAAGGAGAGGAAAAATGCACCTATATAGGGCATGACTTGATAGAAGAAAAGGAAGAAGAACTGATTGCCCAGTTAAGAGAATATAGAGACATGTTTGCATGGAGCTAAAAGGATTTGAAAGGAGTAGACCTTGACATATGCTCCCATAGAATTGCCATGACTCAAGAGGCCAAGCCTTCAAAATAGAAACCATACTCTTATAATGATAATTATGCTGCCAAGATCAAGGAAGAGATAGATTGTTTGATAGAAGCCGGATTCATCTGTGAGATTGAGCACACCAAGTGGGTATCACCCATTGTGGTAGTGCCCAAAAAGAATGGGAAGCTATGTGTGTGCATTAACTTGAAAAAAGTTAACGCTGCCACTATTAAAAATAGTTATCCACTTCCTATCACGGAGCACCTACAAGAACGAGTAGCGAGAAAGGAAGTTTACAACTTCCTTGATGGATTCTTTGGCTACAATCAGGTGGCCATTGCTCTTGAAGATCAGCATAAGATGGCTTTTGCTATAGAAAGGGGCATATTTGCATTTCGTCTGATGCCTTCAATGTCTGATGTGTCATGTCTTTAAGGAGTTCTTAAGAAAGAACTTGGAAGTCTATGTGGATGGTTTATGCGCTCATTCCAACATTAGGAAAACCCACATCCGTGAATTGAAAATAAGTCTTTGACAGATCTTTGGGTGCTGGCACTAGCACACCAGCTGTGGATTTTGAGAACCTACTGGTAGAGGCCCATCTATCAATGAGACCTCCAGTGTTTCAGGATTTCAAGGGGCCAATGTCAATTGATGATCCTCCTATAGGAAGGAATGAGAAGGTACACAGCAAATTCCATTGGCCAGTGTTTCAGGATTTCAAGGGGCCAATGTCAATTGATGATCCTCCTATAGGAAGGAATGAGAAGGTACAAAGAAAATTCCATTGGTTTCAAGGATTGGTAGGATCTTTGGCAGATGCAGATCATATTTATGAGGCAAATATGTGCTTCACCAGTGACACATGGGGAAGATATCAATTCTTCTCTAGGTATTTTGAAGTCCTTTAGAATTTAGAGGAGTTACAACCAATTTGGGCAAGGGCAAGATTTACAGAATATTTTAGTGCCCCCCATCCCAAACCTGATTTTTATTGCTGCTACTATCTGGTCACCACTCTACAACCCCAAGTCAGGAAGGAGCTTCTAGGTATGTTCATATTTCCATCTTTAGTTGCAGACCCACCTAGAAGTTTTATCTCTCAGTGGACCTCATCAAGGCGGCTACATTGAAAATTCATGGCACACATACGCTGACAAAAAAGGAAAGGCTTATACCTGAACCCATGAAAAAGGGAGATGTTTTGAAGTGCACCGATATCTCAACCATTGCACCTGAATAGTCAAAGCCGCTTTGAGTTTGCATGCGGCATTTCACTTTCCCTGCTCAAGTTTGCTTTTCACTACCACAAAAACGCATATGGTTTGGGATATATCTAGCAAATACTAGACCCCAAACTATTGACCTAGCCAGTTGGATGTTTGGCAACCCAAAGATGGGCCAGAAAAAGAGTTATTCATGGTTGTTGTGCAATTACTAGGATATTATATATGTGCTTAGCTTATGACATTCTAGTTGAGTGAGCCCTCTCTAGTGAGGAATTGAAAAGATTTAAAGGATCTATCAAGTCTCATAAAACACCCAAGTCAAGAACTCGAAACCGCATGAGGGGCACAATCCCATGTCTACAAGTACCTACTTCACTATCCCCTCAACCATCACCCCAACAATTACCTACAAAACCTCCCATGGTAGTTCCTCCTATCAGAATCCGTTTGTCATGACTGATCACATCTGAAGGAACCTCGAGTGCAGCTATAACCTATCAAGCAACTACAGTGACCACCACAATTGCTACAACTACAGAAGCAAGAGAAGCCACAACTATTGTTGGCGTAGAGGCATTTGCTTTCCCTATACCTAACTTAGAGGCACTTAATACAAAATGTGACTTTGAAATGTAGGATGCTTTTTCACTTGAGTTTCAATTTCAGAGGCTCAATTCTTCTCACAGGAGTACAAACACCCAAGCTATCCTAGCTCCCCACTAGAACATGAAGGCGACCAGCCTGTGTCAAGTTCGGATGAGGACAATAGAATAGTCATGGAGGATGATGATGATGAAGGAGATAATGAGAGTCATCAGAGCCAAGAATCACAAGCTGAAGATCAACAAGGTCAACATGAGTAGCAGACGAACACTCAAGGTGACACAAGCACCAGAGAGGAGGACACGCTGAGGCAGCCGCTTACACTATTACAATCCAAAGATTATACAAGAATATGCAAGTAGTTTGGTCAAGGAGTCAGATAACAAAACAATAAAGTAAGGACATTTTGCAACACAAATCGGCAAATAGTGGAATCAAGACTTCTTTTGTCAATATTTTCAATGAGCTTGTTCAGAGCAGTGGAAAACATTGAAGTGCGACATTTCCTAAAGCAAAAGCCCCTACCACAGTTCGACCCTCAACATGTTTGATTAATGCCAAGGCCTGGTGAATTCATCCACGTACCAATCGAAGACCAATCCTCCACTCAACAAGAAGCAAGGATAGTTGTAGATATGCCACCCTAGGGTGATACCATTATCATTGATTCGCCACCACATCCATTGACATCCCCCCCCCACCACCACTGTGGACCTTGCCTCTACATCCAAATCCACCCTCCAATTGCCTGTACATCTAGTTTCACCCACGCACCATAGCTTCTCTTCACTCAACCCCCCAATCTCTAGTATAGTATATCTAGCAACATTTCCTCCTTTTCATACCCCATCCATAACACCACTCACATCCATTACCACCTAAACTTTTCCACCAATTCCTGTTAACCCTTTCCTAACTCCTATTGTTTCATCTATCCCCACACCCCAACAACCTTTATTCACCCCACGGAGTCCATTTAACCTTTCATCCGTGTTTATCATGTAACATACTCATCAACCTTTGTAAATCCTATGTTTACACCTACAAAATCACCCACAATCACACTACTATTCACCATCAGTTCACTAGAGCAAACCTCTAGCAACATGGATATTTCACACCCACTGCACCCCCACTCATGTCCACTTCCACAACTCACCCACTCATGTCCACACACTTCTCCATGATCACCACAACATCCACACTCTGTCACCCAACCCCTATCCCCCTGCATTACACACCGAACAACACACATTTTTTAGCATATCATGATTATTTTCATCGTCCAATGTAGATACTGTGTTTTAGCAAATGTTCTCATGTATGCATCAAGTTCATGAAGAGTTCTCCTAATTAGGAAATCACTATCAGGCTGTACAACAGACAACCACTCAACTCCAAGCAAACCTCAATTCATTAACAATTGAGAATGCATCATTGAATGCATGCCATCAGGAACTTTGTACCGCTTATCATTCGATGGAGTTGGGGTTGGTGCAAAAGACCAAGCAAGCTATTGCAGACACTGAAGAACACTTGTGGTAACATGTTGTCAGAAATGCTCAACTCACACGCAACATGGGACTCCTAAGACATTGTTGATATATTTAGGTAGTGATGTGTGTGAACACTCTAGGACCACCGGGGCACTTTTTTACCTCTTTAGGAGGTTTTTTCCCCTGGCTTGTATTGCCTATTGCCCTAATGGGCTACTTACCTTTGTACATTCTAGTGGTAATACATTCAACATTGTGTGTTGTGCTCCAACCTTCTTCTTTTTCCTTGTACTGTTCGCGTGCTTCCGCAGATGTCTAACTCCAACAATTGGTATCAAGGCAGGTCATCGCTTCATCTAGGGCATCGTCGACACCTCTCCAATTGCAATCTTAGAATCGCATGAATTTTGGTGATCATACTCAACGTTTTTCCAAGATCAAAACAACTTCCCTTTGTGGTGCTGAAATCGTGATCTGAGCTAGTTTCAACCTCCGAACGCACTGTCATAGAGCTTGTCTAGGCTATTTCATCTTTTTGTGCCAAAGCTATATACCATTTTTGGTTCACCAATATAAGCGTCTCGAAATCTGCTACAAGTTTAGCAAAATTTGTATGGGTAGTTCTGTTCAACTTTTTGAGATACAATCAATTTTATGCATCAAGGTATTTTAGTGATCAACCATCCCTGAAAGTAGTGATGTATTTTGTATGTTGGCTGTTAAGGATAAGTTGGATGGTACCAACTACCCATTGTGGGCTTATATGATGCGACATGTATTGGTTGCAAAAGGACTGTGGAACATTGTGCAGGGTGTTGAAAAACGTCCTATCACACCTGCAACTGTTACAACTGCAGGTATTGAAGCTAGTGCAGAAGGTGTCGAAGATGATGATATTCTCCATATTCCTGTTCGTGCTACGGTTTTTGTTGTACCTACTATAGAGCAAATTTGTTGGGATGGTAGAGATGCCCAAACACATGCATTGATAGCTTTGTCTATCAAACGTGCCATTATTCCTCATAGTCGCTCTTGCAGAATAGCTAAGGATGGTTCAGATACACTTACCACATTGTACCAAGCTAGGAATGAGGCTCTTGTTACTTACCTCCGAAAACAGTTGGAGAGTGAGCACATGAATGAAGGTGATTCTATGGACAATTTTCTAACAAAGATCAAAGACTTCAAGGAACAATTGGTTTTTGCTGATGAGGTTATACCAGATAGCTCACTTATGCTGACCGTTCTGAATGATCTTCCTGATTCATATCAGAGTTTTGCTTCTACTCTTCGGTTGATGATGAAAGGCAATCCAAATGCCTTTTCATTTGAGGAGTTAGTCTCTGTTCTGTTGCAGGAAGATCAGTCCAGGTAGAACAGGTCCATTATGCGTGTTGCAGATCAAGCTTTCCTAGCTAGTCAGAAGAGCAAAGGAAAATAGAGCTCTTCAACTAGTAAGCAGAAATCTGCTAATTCTGCACAATCGAAGAGGGAAGACAAAGATGAAAAGAAATCAGAAAAGCAAAAATTGTCTTGCTAGTATTGTAAAGGAAATGATCATATCATAAAGAACTATCCAAAACTAGCTGCTAAAGAGGCAAAGAAGAAAGAGGCTGGAATGGTTGTTGTAGAGGCCTCTACACAAAAAACAGAGTCTGCTAATCTTGTGCAGGAAGAAGAATGGGTGTTTACTATTGTTTGCAGTTTTGACCCATCTTCTTATGAGCAATGCATGTCTGTAGTAGACTCAGATGTTTGGTACTTTGACAGTGGGGCGACCAAACACATTACATCACAACATAGTTTCTTCTCTTCACTCGAGCCTGCCCTTACAGGGAATACTGTTACATGCACCAACAACTCCTCTTATCCTATTATGGGAGTTGGTAAGATCATTTTGACTATTGCTGATGGTAGTTCTTTCAATTTTTCAGATGCTTTGTTTGTGCTAGAGATCAAGAAAAATCTGTTATCAGTTTCTGCATTAGCCAAGATTGTCTTGGTTGTGAAATTTGTTGATGACATATGTAGAGTTCATCATCTGTCAAATGGCGACATGATTATTGCTTCTAGCATTTTATGTCATGGACTATATAAGCTCATACACTATGAAAGATCTGTAAATGATTCGGCATGTGCAGTACATGATTCTCAGGCTATGTCAGATGCAAATCTTTGGCATGCATGCTTTGGTCATCTGAATTTTGCTAGTTTGCTACGCCTGCAGAAATCTGAAATGGTGTCCTCTTTGCCCAAACTTGAGGTACCCGGAAAACATGTTTATGAAGGTTGTATTTTGGGCAAAATGCAGCATTCCTCCTTTCCAAAAGATGGTTCAGTTCGGGCTACTCAGAAATTGCAGCTTGTACATAGTGATGTCTGTGGTCCTATGCAGACACCTTCTTTTGGAAATTATCTTTAGTTCATGACTTTCAGCGATGATTTTTCCATGCATGCATGGGTATATCCATTGAAGGCAAAGTCCGAAGTGTTTATGTGCTTCAAACAATTTTTGGTTTCGGCTGAAAATTTGTGAGCATGTAAAATGGGCACCCTCCGTTCTGATCGAGGGGAATATATGTCTTCAGATTTTAATGCATTTCTGGCTGAACGTGGGATAAAACACCAGTGTATAGTGCCATATACACCTCAATAGAATGGAGTTGTTGAACGAAAGAACAGGTCACTCATGGAGATGGCGAGGTGTATGGTCAAGAGTCAGGCTTTACCACATAGTTTCTGGCTTGAGGCTATCATGTGTGCAGCATATGTACTTAACAGGTGTCCCAGTAAAGCGTTGAAGTCTATCACTCCATATGAAGCTTGGAATGATCGCAAGCCATTTGTTGCTCATGTGCGTGTTTTTGGTTGTTTGGCATATGCATTAGTGCCTGAACAACATCACAGAAAATTGGATGATAAAGCAGTAAAATTTATTTTTGTTGGGTACAGTTCTGAAAGTAAAGGCTATTGTTTGAATCATCCACAAACTAAATGCATTCTGGTTAGTTGTGATGTTGTTCTTGTGGAAGATGCTATTCAGCCATTGCTTTCATGTACTAATGAAACATCTGTTAGCTCCAAAGACATGTATGATACTTTGCTGCCTCTTTTTACAAGTGGACAGTCTAGTGCTGGTCCTAATGAGGCAACTTCTCAACCTTTGTAGGTTTCATATGATGATGTAGATCATCCCGTTTTTTATGCACATTTACATGATGCACTTGTTGATGAGAGAGCTCATATTGAGGAGGAAAAAACTATGCCAAAATGGTTGGTGCAGACTTTGCGTGACAACAAATTAGATGCACCTCTATCATATCGTACTCGATCAAGCTCTCATAGTGCCACTTTTGCTTCAGATTGCTATGCTATGGCTGCATCTAGTCTCTGTGATGAGAATGAGCCTATTTCATTTGACAAAGCACAAAATTCAAAAAAATTGGATGGCTGCTATGCAATCTGAATATGATGCTATAATGAAGAACAGTACTTGGTCTTTATGTGACTTGCCTCCTAGCAAGAAGGCCATTGGTACTAGTGGGTTTACAAGCTAAAGTGTAAGCCAGATGGAACAGTCGACAGGTATAAGGCTAAGCATTTTGCAAAGGGTTGTGCACAAGAGAGAGGCATTGATTTTGATGAGACCTTTGCACCTACATGCCGTATGACTACTATTCGGAGCATCTGTGCACTTGCAGCCCATCATGGTTGGAATGTATATTAGTTGGACATTAAAACTGCATTTCTGAATGGTGACTTGCATGAAGAAGTGTATTTTTTTCAGCCATGTGGCTTTGTGCAAAAAGGGCATGAAAACCAGGTGTGCAGGTTAAAGAAGGCATTATATGGTTTAAAGCAAGCTCCACGTGCTTGGTATGAGAAGATACATGCCTATCTGATTGCACATGGTTTTGAGAACAATCCAATTGAAAGCACCTTATATGTTAAGCATGCTAAAGATGTGCTTCTGATCATTGTTATCTATGTTGATGACATGCTGCTCACTGGTCCTATTGAGAAGCATATTCCAAATTTTAAGGCTGATTTGCATGTGTAAGGAATTGAACTCACAACCTCTTGGTTAGGAATGTGATGGGCTAACCACTTGCCCCAAAAGCCATGGTTGAGGATTACTTCCTAATCCTCTCTCTTAGGGTGTGGTTCAACCATCTCCTACCAGGATTATGTTACATTCTTCCCCCCTTGAACTCCCTCGGGAATGTACCCTGACCAGCTATGGGACTGGTAGGATGTACCCTGGATGTACCCTGGCAGGATGTACCCTGACCAGCTATGGGACTGGCAGGATGTACTCAATCAAGTTCCATCCAAGGATTCCCAAGGAATTCACACATTGCAAGCTAGCTCATTGGAATGTTCGGTCCGAGAGCTTTCCAACGGTATATTACACGCCTCAATCCGACCTACGGATTGAGAGATACACCCCAATCATTGTAAGGTCCATCATTGAAATCGACGCGCGCCTTCCACAAATCCTACCCTTTCACATAGAGGATGCCCAAGCGCCTTTTTTAGAGGCCATTGGATCATTCCACCTTGCCCAAGCCTACTTCCTAGGCTCTGATACCAATGTAAGGAATTGATTGAACTCACAACCTCTTGGTTAGGAATGTGATGGGCTAACCACTTGCCCCAAAAGCCATGGTTGAGGATTACTTCCTAATCCTCTCTCTTAGGGTGTGGTTCAACCATCTCCTACCAGGATTATGTTATAGCATGCCTCATTTGAGATGTCTGATTTGGGGCATTTGCATCACTATTTGGGCATTCAGTTTATGCAAGTTGATGGTGGAATAGCTTTGTGTCAAATGAAATATATTGACACATTATTGTAGCATTTTGGCCTTGAAGATTGTAAGCCTATTGCCACTCCTATGGAGACAGGTTTATGATCGAGTCTTCATGATGCTTGAGATGCATTTGATGGTGTCCTCTATCAGCAGGCTCTTGCATGCCTGATTTACTTATGCATTGCTTGGCCAGATATTCAGTTTGTTGTCTCATAGATGAGCAGGTTTATGCATTGCCCAGGTGTCAAGCATTGGCAGGCGGTTAAGCACATCTTTCGCTACTTCAGTGGTACTCGACTACTTGGGTTGTTTTATCCTAAGGGGGGATCACTACCGCCATATTTGCATGCTTTTTCTGACGCAAACTGGGCTGGTTGCTATGACACTCGTGTGTCCACTAGTGGCTTTTGCTTCATGCTTGGTAGCTCATGTATATCTTGGTTGAGCAAGAAGCAGCCTATTGTGGCCCCTTGCCTTATGGATGATTTGGGTGTTGGTCACTCTTCTGCCACCACCATCTTCACTGACAGTCAGAGTGCATTGGAAGTTGTGAGGAACCCTGCGTTCCATGCTCGCACTAAGCACATTGAGGTGCATTATCACCATGTCAGGGAGAGGTTCTCTATTGAGGAGATCAACTTGGCATATGTGCCCACGCAGGAGAACATTACAGACCTTTTCACGAAGGCTCTACCTAGGGAGAAGTTTGAAGCTTTCCACAAAGCTTTTGGGCTTACTTCCTTTTGTGGAGTGATTTCCACATAGCTTGGCACTTCCTTATACATGAGTTCCAACTACTTGTTCACCGCATCACTCCTAGGGGGGTTTTGTTGATATATTTAGGTAGTGATGTGTGTGAACACTCTAGGACTGTCGGGGCATTTTTTTTCCCTCTTTAGGATGTTTTTCCCTTGGATTGTATATATGCCTATTGCCCTAATGGGCTACTTAGCTTTGTACATTCTAGTGGTAATACATTTTGTATTGTGTGTTGTGCTCCAAGCTTCTTCTTCTTCATTGTGCTGTTTGCATGCTTCCACAGACGTCTAACTCCAACAGACGTCACCTAGCAATAGCCAAAGAAGAGAATCAACATCTACAAGAACAGAACAAAGAAAATTTTGAAGCTGCATTGGACAACCCAATGAATCGATCAGTCCAAGTCGTTTTAAGGTGATTCCTTCAGAAACCATGTAGATGCTGCCAGATGATCATGTACATATATTAGAAGACTATGACAAACTGATCGAGGAGTGTCAGACACTTAAAAACAACAATGCAAATTTACAACTCAAAGAACTTGTCCACCCACCTATGATCCAAGAAGTCACACCACCCAAAATCTTGGAAGAATTGAATACAGTCAGGGTGCATGTATTAGAGCTTCAAGCTCAACTACCTAATCCCTCGGAGATCCCTAGACTGGACTCATCACCGGACATACTTGTGGCAGAAGAAACAATCATTATCCTTGTGGAAGCCTCCTTTGAAGACGAATACAAACCTCAGCTTGCTCTTGGTGGTCGAATGATAGAGGAAGGGTAGGATACATTCGAATTACCCACACATGCATGGATGAATCCAGTAGAAGAATTAGGTAAGACTCTTTCAGTGCATGTAGAAGCTCAGTTATAGGTGATGGCAGTAACTGAGGAGATAATTCTTTAGTCTCCCTAATTTGCACAAATGGTGCCACATAGGTACATTTCCATAAATGAACTACAATATAAACCATACTTCATATAAATGGCTGAGTATAATTTTTCTATCAAGAAAATCACGGGCAAGAAGCCAACACACGCAACACAATTTGAACCGTTGATCTACCAACCGACACCCAATGAGGAAATATCTTTCAACCTACCTAGAGGAAGGAATTACTGCAAGAATATCGTGAGGTCATGTATACTTGGACAAAGGCCCCCTTTCGCTTAAAGTACAATCCATGCTATGGTCCTCTACCTCATCATTATTCCTAGATAATGTTTGCAATCAAAGTACATAATAATAAGTCGTGCCAGGATTGGCTTAATTATCCATATTTTGCACCACCATCGGGTCCCCCTACAGTTGGTTATATGATGGCTGCTATTTGACACTTGCTCCCATGTCTTCATCGAATGATTGATGTGGCCGCTTAGATGGCCGTAAAGATTTTCGATCTGATGTTGACAATGTTTAAAATCTTCAGATGCATGTGACCCCCACATGTGTCCACCCTCATTTTCAAGCATGGTAATGGTGACTTGGTTTATGATATGAGTACGACACCGTTGCTCTGAGTATGTTATGCTTGGCACTTCTAGATTAATTATTTACCAGCATGCTAATGTTTGAAGAAATGTTTACCACGGGCTTTTAGCAATATCATTCAGAAGTGTTCATAAGCAGGCCTACACACTTTCTACAACTTTTCACTTGTGAAAAGATGATGTAGTGAATGCATTACAGACTCCCACCCCACGATGAGCCTCACATAGTTGACTGGGAGAAGTTAGAAGCCGATTTAGCACGAGGCACTTGAATCATAGAACAAACCCTCACCACCAACTTTTTGCAAAATTACATCACCCAAGTCCTACAACCAGGATCGATTGGTGAGAAAGACGCGAGAGGGAGGGGGTGTTAGTAGTGCATCTGGCAGTAGCCACAAACATCGATGCATGTAAAAAGGAAATGCATGAAATTCGGGGGAACAAACCCATTATTTTCCAAAGAAAGATGTAAAACTAGGTTCGAAACCGATCAAAACTATTAAAAAATCTATAAAGAGAGCTAGAGAGATCATTCTGAGAGGTTAGAAGGATTAGACAAAGTTACATTATAAGAGTGTGATCTATTTTGAGTAATACAAGTGTGATTCTTGCCTTCCATTGTGCCTCCTCTTGTCTCTAACTAGTGTGTGCATGTGTATGTGTGTGTGCACTTGCTTCTCACCTTCACCTTCGCACACATCTCTCATTCATAATCTTCACATCACCCTATCTCTTCTATGGATTGACAAATTTGGAGCTGGATCTTCTTGATGTGGTACTTGCCATTGTCTAGAATAACACTTGCTCATATTCTTTGCTTGTGTCCATCAACTCTTGTTGTGTGTCCATAGCACTCTCTATCATATGTTTGACCACCAGTTTCAATTGTTGATCATCAATGTTTAACCATGTTTTGGGAATTATTGGTGATTCTCCTATTTCTACTTGTTTTCCTTGAATCATATGTAGTATATCATTGAATGGTTTTCTAATCTAAAGATTCACATTTTTATATCCTTTTTTTGCATAGGACTTACCTTGGAGCTACTTCTGGCTATATTGACATTCATGTTAGAAGGTTTTGCAACAAGCCTAATAGGTAAAATGGGCTCTTCACTCTTGTCTTGTTGTTGGGACTCTTCTTCATCCACACCTCTAGTGTCTAAAGACAACGCTTCTTTATAGGATTGATTTGAATTGTAAAGTCCATGTGAGGTCTAGGAGTATGAAGTACTTCTACATATTCCTCCTCTTGTACCTTCTATTGGCTCATAACTTCTTGGCCATTGAGCATCTGATTCAACTCATCCCAAGCACGATTGTCATTCTTATTGGTTAGTAAGCCAATATTCAATATTGATTGTTTTTCCTCCTGTTGAGAGGATGAATAGGAGCTAGAGTCCTCTAGTCCCAATTTTGCATATTTACACATTCCAGAGATCCTTTTGCCTACCCTCTACTTGCCTTTGGCTTCACTTATCTATCAATAATGGTGGCCTTGTACATTGAGATTTACTTGGCCCTCTGTGAATGCATGGGTGGCCTGTAGAGCCTCTTTCAATTTCTCTTCTGTGATTGGCAGTGGTTGAACCAGAGTAGAAGTTGGTAATGTATGAGCTCTCTTGGCAGATGATATATCTGTCGCTTCCTCATAATCCCTTGATCTCTTTGATCCTCTCATCTGTGGCGTTGTGCTACTACCATCTTTGTCATTAGAGCATAACACCTTTTTTGCTTGGGAACTAATGCATATTTTAACATATTTGTCATCTCTAATGTAGAAGGCATGGGTCTTGGTTCATCATGAATCTTCAATGCATGATAAATTAAAATGATTAATGTAGTGCTTCCATTCAAGAATTTATTGATTCCCCATTGCTTTTTTTTGCTTCAAACAATCTCTCTTGAACATAAGGGGTCAAATTGATTTGGTTCCCCACTTGTTTTACAACATGTGACAATAACTGCACTACAACCTTCTGTGGAGCTGTATATCTGTTCATACTAGGGAAGAAAAAATGTTGGTGTACGAAGCCCAGTTCCTCTTCAATGTCAATGTGGTTTATATCCAAGAAGTTCTTCTTCTTTGCATCATGATTTTCATCCTTTAGGTCTACTATACCATCCTTTATCCATGTGAAAACATCCTTAATGAGCAGATGTGTGAATTAAATACTTCTCAGCTTTCCTTGCAAATCTATGACTTGAGCTTCTGGAATACAGGGTCTTTCTATAGTTGGGTGTAATGTGTTCACACTTTAGTACATCTCTCAAAATTTGGCTTATAAATAGGTAACTTGAGATATGTGTCAATGGCTAGTTTTTCCATGTTTCAATAGGCATGTTGTTGATAATATGAAAATCCTAACTCATAACGAGGAAGTGATGATCTCTTTCCATGATCTGAATGGTAACCAGGAACAAATATTCCTCATTGCTTGACCATCTTTGAATCAATGTCCTCTCACTTTTATAGCACACTCCAAAGGAAATTCTTCCACTTGAAGTGTCTCTTGGTGTTTTTAGAAGTCATCTACAATCAAATCATCAAGACTTGATTAACATGAGAGAGTATGAAAGCCATGAAGAGTTTCATAATGCTCATGCATGATTTGTCCTTCCGCCAAGCAGTTCCCCTCTTGCATTGATTAGATCATCACCTTGTTGTTCCCTAAGACTTGAATACCATTTTTTTAAATGTTCTATGAAAAGAAAACAAATGAATTAGTAATAGTCAAAGCAAATAATTAGTTAAGGTTAGAAGTCCTAAACTACGATGGTGCAATTGAATATATATTCCCCTTTTGAGGAAATGTGCACCACTAGACAGTCTTGGAGAATCCATGTGCTGAATATGACCCCTTGTAGTGTGGCCCTATTGTACATACTCTAGATGCATTCAGCTCAGCATGTGTGCAAGAATGACATTGCTTCTCAAGATGTTTCTTTGATTGATTTTCCTTTGGCTAGCACCTTCTAGATTTGAGAACTCAATCATTGGCATACTCCACTTTACCACTGGTATTGTAGAATAACAAAAAGATGAATGCTCATCAGGTGAAGAGACTTGGCATATATTGCAGTTAGACACATATTTATGGATATCTTTTGGCATATCTGGCCAATATACTCCTAACCTCTTTAGTTTTTTTGTTGTTCCACTTCTTTATTAACTTTCCATTTATTCTCATAAGCTTGTTGAATAAAATTTGTTCTGTCATCATCTTCTATACATATTAGAAGCTCTCCATTAGATTCTTTGAAATATAAGCTACCCACCACAATGTGAAGGTTCCTTACTCCTTTCCTTTTACAAAATTGATTCCATGTGGTGATCCATGTGTAAGCATAGGCACCAATTTTTCAGCCCATGATGGACATACTTTCAAGTTGGATAGGTGAGTGTCGGGCAATTCATTAGCTACTCATGTCTGTGGTTCTCCATGATTCATTCTAGACAAATGATTGGCTCTAATCTGTGTGTCTATCATGATAGAAAAAATTGACAATCGTCACCAGTATATTACAATAGACACCAATCTATCACGATAAACACCCATCTATTGTAATAGGATGAAATCCATGACTGACACTCGTTTATCGTGATGGACACCTATCTATAACGATAGAGAGAACATGACAGACACCCATCTATCACGATAGATAGAAGGCCATGATAGACACAAGTCTATTGTGATAGACACAGTCTATTGCCACAGACATAAGGCCATGATAGACACCAATCTATCACCATGTGCACTATCATGACAGACATGTCTATCATTATAGACACCCATGCACGATAGAGACCATCTATCACAACAGACACCTATCTATCGTGATAGATAGGTCTATCATGATAGACACTATCTATCGCAATAGACAACCACTTTCAACCAATAATTAGGATTTTTTATTTTTCTGTATTTTGGAGCTATATTTGGAAATTGTTTCAAGCAATTGAGGTGTCTTGGAGTGCTAGAGAGATTTTGTTTGCTTGTTTGACCCCAAGAGCCTGATCTGACATAACTTTTTCATAGAAAATCCTTTTTTTTGAGCTTTGGAGTGTGTTGGAAAGCAAAGGAACTCTAGAGAGTTTTTCATCAATTCAAAGGGGGAAAAAAGAGTCTTTAAAAATGATTGAATCAAAATTGTTTATCAATTAGAGTTAAAATATTGAGCTAAACTTGGTATTTTTACAGGTCCATCAAGAGTCAATCAAGGGTGTCAAAGCAAGGTGCAAGTGTGTGAAAGCTTGGGAATGCAAGTCCTGATCTTTGAAGTACAAACAAGGAGAAGTGACTTGAGGTTGGAAGCATTCTGAACCCCTTTTGTCAATTCTTAGCCTAGGCTAAGCATGTATAGTGGTATTAACTAATTAGGGTGACGATAAGCATGACATAAGTACAAGAAACCCTAATTACTCAAGCATAAGCCTAAGTAGAATATTTTTGTGACAAGACTTAAGGGAAAATGATATAAATTGTTTCACAAAAACTTCAAGTGCGATAAAAACTCAAAGTATTCCTCACAACGTGAACTATTGGACAAGAACTAACAATCCAAGTAAAATAAAAAGAATAAGTGTTTGATACAAAAGGACATTGCAATGTGGTTGTACTAAGGAAGTCGGGATTAATCGATAAAGGCTTATGAACCTTAGATGAGGTAGACATCTAAGACATGATAGAGAAAGCACTAGATCTTTTGAGGTTAGTGTCAACATATAACTAGGTTTTGGGCTCTGCAACTCAGTGATTACCCGTACATGCTAAGTTCAGAGACAAGTGACTCAGAGATGTCGTTTAGCATGGAGAGACCTACAGGTAGTTATGGTGTTGCTGTTGATATATTTAGGTAGTGATGTGTGTGAACACTCTAGGACTGCCGGGGCACTTTTTTCCCTCTTTAGGAGGTTTTTTTCCCCCGGCTTGTATATACGCCTATTGCCCTAATGGGCTACTTATCTTTGTACATTCTCTAGTAATACATTCAGTATTGTGTGTTTGTGCTCCAAGCTTCTTCTACTTCCTTGTGCTGTTCGCGTGCTTCCGCAGACGTCTATCTCCAACAATTGGTATCAGAGCAGGTCGTCGCTTCTTCTAGGGGCCGTCGACACTCCTCCGTTTGCAGTCTCAGATTCGCACGAAATTTGGTGAGCATACTCAAGGTGTTTCTGAGATCAAAACTGCTTTGCTTTGTGGTGCCAAAATCGTGATCTGAGCTCCTTTCGGCCTCCGAACACACTATCGTAGCGCTTGTGTAGGCTATTTCGTCCTTTTGTGCCAAAGGTATATACCAGTTTCTGTTTGCCAGTTTAAGCGTCTCGAAGTTTGCTACAGGTCTAGCAGAACTCGTCTGGGCAGTTCCGTTCAACTTTTTGAGATACAGTCAATTTTCTGCATCAAGGTATTTTAGTCACCGGCCATGGCTGAAAGCAGTGATGTATTCTGTATGTTGGCTGTTGAGGATAAGTTGGATGGTACCAACTACCCATTATGGGCTTATATGATGCGACATGTACTGGTTGCAAAAGGACTGTGGAACATTGTGCAGGGTGTTGAAAGACGTCCTGTTACACCTACGACTACAGGTACTACAAATACAGGTGCTGGAGGTACTGGAGCTGATGAAGATGGTGTCGAAGAGGATATTCTGTAGATTCCTGTTCGTGCTGCTGTTTTTGTTGCACCTACTGCAGAGCAGATTCGTTTGGATGGCAGAGATGCCCAGGCACATGCATTGATAGCTTTGTCTGTCAAACATGCCATTATTCCTCACATTCGCTCTTGCAGAACATCAAAGGATGCTTGGGATACACTTACCACTTTGTACCAGGCTAGGAATGAGGCTCGTGTTGCTTACCTCCGAAAACAGTTGGAGAGTGAGCACATGAATGAAGGTGATTCTATGGACAATTTTCTTACAAAGATCAAAGACCTGAAGGAACAATTGATTTCTGCTGATGAGGTTATACCAGATAGCTCACTTGTGCAGACCGTTCTGAATGTTCTTCCTGATTCATATCAGAGTTTTGCCTCTACTCTTCGGTTGATGATGAAAGGCAATCCGAATGCCTTGTCATTTGAAGAATTAGTCTCTGTTCTGTTGCAGGAAGATCAGTCCAGGCAGAACAGGTCCATTATGCGTGTTGCAGATCAAGCTTTCCTGGCTAGTCAAAAGGGCAAAGGAAAATGGAGCTCTTCTACTAGTAAGCAAAAATCTGCAAATGCTGCACAATCGAAGAACCAGGATAAAGATGAAAAGAAATCAGAAAAGCAGAAATTGTTCTGCAAGTACTGTAAAGGAAATGATCATATTATAAAGAACTGTCCAAAACTGGCTGCTAAAGAGGCAAAGAAGAAAGAGGCTGGAATGGTTGTTGCAGAGGCCTCTACACCAAAAACAGAGTCTGCAAATCTTGTGCAGGAAGAAGAATGGGCGTTTACTACTGTCTGCAGTTTTGACCCATCTTCTCATGATCAGTGCATGTCTGCAGTAGACTCAGATGTTTGGTACTTTGACAGTGGGGCGACCAAACATATTACCTCACAGCGCAGTTTCTTCTCTTCACTCGAGCCTGCCCCTATAGGGAATACTGTCACATGCGCCAATAACTCCTCTTATCCTGTTATGGGAGTTGGTAAGATCATTCTGACTACTGCTGATGGTAGTTCTTTCACTTTGTCAGATGCTTTATTTGTGCCAGGGATCAAAAAGAATCTGTTATCAGTTTCTGCATTAGCCAAGATTGGCTTGGTTGTGAAATTTGTTGATGACAGGTGTACAGTCCATGATCTCTCAAATGGCGATGTGATTATTGTTTCTGGCATCTTATGTCGTGGGCTGTATAAGCTCATAGACTATGAAAGATCTGTGAATGATTCGGCATGTGCAGTTCATGATTCTCAGGCTATGTCAGATGCAAAGCTTTGGCATGCACGCTTTGGTCATCTGAATTTTGCTAGTTTGTTACGCCTGCAGAAATCTGAAATGGTGTCCTCTTTGCCCAAACTTGAGGCACCTGGAAAACATGTTTGTGAAGGCTGTATTTTCGGCAAAATGCAGCGTTCTTCCTTTCCAAAAGATGGCTGAGTTCGGGCTACGCAGAAATTGCAGCTTGTACATAGTGATGTCTGTGGTCCTATGCAGACACCCTCTTTTGGAAAATTACCTTTACTTCGTGACTTTCATTGATGATTTTTCCAGGCATGCATGGGTATATCCACTCAAAGCAAAGTCCGAAGTGTTCATGTGCTTCAAACAGTTTTTGGTTTTAGCTGAAAATCTGTCAGCATGTAAAATGGGCACCCTCCGTTCTGATCGAGGGGGGGAATATATGTCTTCACATTTTAATGCATTTCTGGCTGAACGTGGGATAAAACACCAGTGTACAGTACCGTATATACCTCAATAGAATGGAGTTGCTAAACGAAAGAACAGATCACTCATGGAGATGGCGAGGTGCATGGTCAAAAGTCAGGCTTTACCACATAGTTTCTGGCTTGAGGCTGTCATGTGTGCAGCATATGTACTGAACAGGTGTCCCACTAAAGCATTGCAGTCTATCACTCCATATGAGGCTTGGCATGACCGGAAGCCATCTGTTGCTCATCTACGTGTTTTTGGTTGTTTGGCATATGCATTAGTGCCTAAACAACATCACAGAAATTGGATGATAAGGCAGTAAAATGTATTTTTGTTGGGTACAGTTCTGAAAGTAAAGGCTATCGTCTGTATCATCCACAGACTAAACGCATTCTGGTTAGCCGTGATGTTGTCTTTGTGGAAGATGCTATTCAGCCATTGCTTTCATGTACTAAGGAGACATCTGTTAGCTCCAAAGACATGTATGATACTTTGATGCCTCTTTTTACAGGTGGACAGGCTAGTGTTGGTCCTAATGAGGCAACTTCTCAGCCTTTGCAAGTTTCATATGATGATGCAGATCATTCCATTTCTGATGCAGATTTACATGATGCGCTTGCTGATGAGAGAGCTGATATTGAGCAGGCAAAAACTATGCCAAAATGGCTGGTGCAGACTTTGCGTGACAGCAAATTAGATGCACCTTTGTCATATCGTACTCGTTCAGGCTCTCATAGTGCCTCCTTTGCATCAGATTGCTATGCTATGGCTGCATCTAGTCTCTGTGATGAGAATGAGCCTGTTTCTTTTGATGAAGCACAAAATTCAGAAAATTGGATGGCTGCTATGCAATCTGAATATGATGCTATAATGAAGAATGGTACATGGTCCTTATGTGACTTGCCTCCTGGCAAGAAGGCCATTGGCACTAAGTGGGTATACAAGCTGAAGCGTAAACCTGATGGTACCATTGACAGGTATAAGGCTAGGCTTGTTGCAAAGGGTTATGCGCAGGAAAGAGGCATTGATTTTGATGAGACCTTTGCACCTACATGCCGTATGACTACTGTTCGTAGCATTTGTGCACTTGCAGCCCATCATGGTTGGAATGTACATCAGTTGGACATTAAAACAGCATTTTTGAATGGTGACTTGCATGAAGAAGTGTATGTTTTTCAGCCCCGTGGCTTTGTGCAGAAAGGGCATGAAAACCAGGTGTGCAGATTAAAGAAGGCGTTATATGGTTTAAAGCAAGCACCACGTGCTTGGTATGAGAAGATACATGCCTATCTGATTGCACATGGTTTTGAGAACAGTCCAACTGAAAGCACCTTATATGTTAAGCGTGCTAATGATGTGCTTCTGATCATTGTTGTCTATGTTGATGACATGCTGCTCACTGGTCCTATTGAGACACATATTGCTGATTTTAAGGCTGATTTGCATGCCTCATTTGAGATGTCTGATTTGGGGCATTTGCATCACTATTTGGGCATTCAGTTTATGCACGTTGATGGTGGAATGGCTTTGTGTCAAACGAAATATATTGACACATTATTGCAGCGTTTTGGCCTTGAAGACTGTAAGCCTATTGCCACTCCTATGGAGACAGGTTTACGATTGAGTCTTCATGATGCTGGAGATGCATTTGATGCTGTTCTCTATCAGCAGGCTGTTGGATGCTTGATTTACTTATGCATTACTCGGCCAGATATTCAGTTTGCTGTCTCACAGATGAGCAGGTTTATGCATTGCCCAGGAGTCACGCATTGGAAAGCGGTTAAGCGCATCTTTCGCTACTTGAGTGGTACTCGGCTACTTGGGTTGTTTTATCCCAAGGGGGGATCACTACCGCCAGATTTGCATGCTTTTTCTGACTCAGATTGGGCTGGTTGCTATGACACTCGTGTGTCCACCAGTGGTTTTTGCTTCATGCTTGGTAGCTCATGTATATCTTGGTTGAGCAAGAAGCAGCCTACTGTGGCCACTTCCAGTTGTGAGGCTGAGTATAGGGCAGCTTTCACAGCGACTGTTGAGTGTGTGTGGCTCAGACGCCTTATGGCTGATTTGGGTGTTGGCCAGTCTTCTGCCACCACCATCTTCACTGACAGTCAGAGCGCATTGGCAGTTGCGAGGAACCCTGTGTTCCATGCTCGCACTAAGCACATTGAGGTGCATTATCACTATGTCAGGGAGAGGTTCTCTGCTGGGGAGATCAGCTTGGCATATGTGCCCATGCAGGAGAACATTGCAGACCTTTTCACGAAGGCTCTACCTAGGGAGAAGTTTGAAGCTTTCCGCAAAGCTTTGGGCTTACTTCCTTTTGTGGAGTGATTTCCACATAGCTCGGCACTTCCTTATACATGAGTGCCAGCTCCTTGTTCACCGCATCACTCCCAGGGGGGATTTGTTGATATATTTAGGTAGTGATGTGTGTGAACACTCTAGGACTGCCGGGGCACTTTTTTCCCTCTTTAGGAGGTTTTTTTCCCCCGGCTTGTATATACGCCTATTGCCCTAATGGGCTACTTATCTTTGTACATTCTCTAGTAATACATTCAGTATTGTGTGTTTGTGCTCCAAGCTTCTTCTACTTTCTTGTGCTGTTCGCGTGCTTCCGCAGACGTCTATCTCCAATAGTTGCATACCTAGAGAAGCAAGAAGGGACATATAAGACTCAATTAGAGTACATTAGGACCAATCGATTAGGTGCTCACATCTATGAGGATGTTCTGAGAAGATATGTTGTCCAACTTAGGAATCCAGATCAGCCAGTTGGACTAGAACACCTAGTGGTCAAGTTTAAAGAAGGCTCATACATCGCTAAAGAGGGAACCATGTATGTGGTCATGATCTTACCTGAGAGAATTGCTGAATTTGGAATTGTGATTCTAGAAATGAAGCTTGAAGACATAGAACAAGGAACCCTAGGAGGAGATTCTAGGACCCCTAGATGCAAATTAGTCTTGACTAGAGTGATCACCCCACAATGGATCATTGATATATTTAGGTAGTGATGTGCACGAACACTCTAGGACCATCGGGGCACTTTCTTCACTCATTAGGAGGTTTTTTTTCCCTCGGCTTGTATATACGCCTACTACCCTAATGGGTTACTTATCTTTGTACATTCTAGAGGTAATACATTCAGTTCTTTGTGTTGTGCTCCAAGCTTCTTCTTCTTGCTTGTGTTGTTCACATGCTTCCGTAGACCTCAAACTCCAACAATTAGTATCAGAGTAGGTCGTTGCTTCATCTAGGGTGTCATCAACACTCCTCTGGTTGCACTCTTAGAATCACATGAAATTTGGTGTGTATACTCAAGGTGAATAGGAAATCGCAATCTGAGCTCGTTCGGCCTTCGAACGCACTATTGTAGTGCTTGTGTAGGCTATTTTGTCTTTTTGTGCCAAAGAGATATACAGGTTTCAGTTCACCAGTATAAGCGTCTTGAAGTCTGCTACAAGTTCTGTTCAACTTTTTGAGATACAGTCAATTTTTTGCATCAGGGTATTTTAGTCAGTGGCCATGGCTGAAAGCAGTGATGTATTCCATGTGAAAAATGAGGAGTTGAGATTAAACACACTCTCAAAGAATATATGAGAGGAGATATGAGAGACAAATAAGTGAGCAATCCTTAAATCAACAAGAATACAAAGTTCAGTAGTAGAAGCTAACTCAAGCTCAAACTACTTGAAAAGAACAAAGCTAATAACACTATCAAATGAGCTCAATGATACACATGAAGCCAATGTATAATGGTCAAGAGTGTGTGGTATACACCATTCCACTTCACTCCCTAGGATGCACTCCACAACTACAACAAATGAGTCGACTGTCTCTCAACTCCAACCGTCTTCTGTCTGCAGAAAATGCTTAGAAGCTTCTGTTTAACTAGGCATAACTCTCTAATGTGTGGGAGTTTCGTGAAAGTGTTTTAGAGGGAGATTCTCCATGATATGGAGAACAATTTTTCTGAAGAAATCATTTTGAGATGACGCATGTAGCTCAAGATACAAGCTTCCAAAGTTGGCCTACTGGCCGTTTTCAGCAATCTGCCAATTCTCTACCTACCAACTTGTGGCCAGCATAACTTGAGTTTGGAGATGATTTTGTGGGAGATTTTTGGTGATCTGATACCTGATATTATGGATAACATTTTAGCTTCTAGATCAACCAAAAAGGATGCACGGTTAGCGAGATATGATCCGTGCAAAACTGCCTTCAGAAAAGGTGTGCTGCTATCTTGAGATTTTTCCTAAATTATAGGAACACTTTTCCAACTTGGCATTGACTTCAAATATGCTTTATTCATGACTATGGCTGATGTGGAAAACATAATAAATCACTCTAAGAGTATAATGAACTTTAATAAAGAGTTCAACCTATAATAATACTTCGAAGAGATGATGTGGACTTGCATATTCCAACACCTTCCCTCAAGTCCAACATCTTCAAAATAATAAGAACTTGAAATAAAATGCATGCTAAAGGCATGTGAAGATGAGCCTTCCCTTATTTGTTGAAGATGCATGATGAGCCTTCCCTTACTCATGACTTCCTTCCCTTAAGGGGAGCTCCATCATGCCAAGTGATGATCTATGCTTGATGAATAACTCCTTGTCGAGAGCTTTAGTGAAGAGGTCAGCCACATTTTCCTTTGTGTTGCAATGGATGATATCACCACTTTGTATCTTGTCTCTGATGAAGTGCTCCCTCACTTCAATGTGCTTGGTTTGTTGATGCATGACTAGATTCTTTGCCAAAGATTTAGCTGAGACATTATCACAATGAATGGTGGTAGGTTGGTTTTCACCGAAACCAATCTCATCCAAGTATCTTCTCAGCCAAATAGCTTCGCAAGCTGAGGTTGTGAGAGCTTTGTATTCAGCTTCTGTAGAGGATAAGCTGATCGTACTTTGCTTTTTGGAACTCCATGAAATAGCTCCATTGCCTAGGAAGAAGGCATTTCCACTTATGCTCTTTCTATCAACCAAGTTTGCTGCATAATTTGAATCACTAAATCCATGAAGATTCAATGTATCTCCTCCATAGAGAATTCCAAGTGAAGAAGTACCTTTCAAATATCTTAGTATCCTCTTGGTTGTATTCCAATGAGATACTTTGGGAGCTTGTAGATATTGGGAGAGAGAGTTCACTGCAAAACAAATATTAGGTCTTGTGATGGTCAAATAGAGGAGAGATCCTATGAGTTGTCTATATAGTGTTTCATCATATGGAACACCATTCTCATCCTTCGTGAGTTTGAGAGTTAACTCCATAGGTGTAGAGATTGGCTTAGAGTGAGACATCTCAAACCTATCAAGAATGGAAAAAAGGTACTTTTGTTGAGAGATAAATATATCGCCCTTCTCTAGTCGAGAGACTTCGATGCCAAGAATGTAGTGTAAGTCACCAAGATCCTTCATTTCAAACTCTTTAGAGAGTTTTCTTTGCACATCTTCAATCATTGCTTCATTGCTTCCTGTCAACATGAGATCATCCATATATAGAAGAACAATAACAATATCTTTTCCCTTGACTTTATAATACAAACTATGATCAGCGTTGCTTCTTTGAAAGCCTTGAGAGCAAAGATGCTCATCAATCCTTGCATACCAAGCTCGGGGAGCTTACTTCAAACCATACAAACTTTTGAGAAGTTTGCATACCATGTGCTCTTTACCTTTGACAATGTATCCTTCCGGTCGTTGCATGTAGACTTCTTCCTCAAGTATGCCATTGAGGAAGGCATTGTTGACATCCATTTGCTTCACCTTCCACTTGAATATGGAGGCAAGGGAAAGCAATAACCTAACTGAACTCATCTTTGCTATTGGAGCATATGCTTCATCATAATCCAATCCATATTGTTGAGAATATCTTTTAGCTACTAACCTTGCTTTGTGTCTATCTATCTTCCCTTCCTTGTCGAATTTCAGCTTGTAGATCATTTGCATCCGATTGCTTTCTTGTAGGGAGGTAATGGACATAACTCCCATGTCCCATTTTGATGAAGAGCAGCCATCTCTTTGTCCATAGCTTCTTGCCATTCTTTTTGAGTATTAGCAGCCTTGTATGTTGGCGGTTTGTCATGATGTAAAATAGAGCTAAGCAAAGCAACATTACTTTGCTCAAAACTTGAGGAATTACCTCGTTGATATGTAAGTCTTTGAGGTTGTGTTCTGATTCTTGAAGACCTTCTAAGAGTTGCACGGTGATCTTCATCTTCTTCCTCTAATTGTTCAATGGTTTCCTCATGTGTAGAAGAGGGAACTTCAACTTTAACTGTTGTTGAAGAGCTTTTATCCAAATCTGAAATTGATGCTGAACTGAAGCTTGCATTCTCATCAAAAATCACATCCCTTGATAGGAATGTCTCCTTCTTACATGGATCATAAAGTTTGTAAGCTTTGCTTACATCACTATATCCAACAAAGATGCAGTTCCTTGACTTGTCATCCAACTTCTTCCTCTTTTCATCTCGAATGTGAGAAAATGCGAGGCAACCAAAAACTCTTAAATGATGTACCTTAGGCTTGATGTTGTGAAGAGCTTCATAGGGAGTAATTCCCTTCAAGACTTTGGTAGGAGACCTATTCATCAAATAGCATGAAGTGTTGATTGCTTCAGCCCAAAAGATGTTGCTCAGACCTTTGTCTTTGAGCATGCATCTTGCTGCTTCAAATAATGTCCTATTCTTCCTCTCTCCCACTCCATTTTGTTGTGGAGTGTAGCTGCACGTAAGTTGCCTTCAAATGCCATTCTCAAGTAGATAATGGCTGAAATCCTTCGACAATAATTCTCCCCCATTGTCAGACCATAGAGTCTTTAGTCTTTGTCCTGTCATCTTTTCCACCATAGCATGAAAGTGTTTGAAAATCTGAAATACATTAGCCTTGGACTTCATAAAATAAACCCAAGTATATCTAGAGAAATCATCCGTGAAGGTTAAAAAATAAATATTCCCTCCAAGTGAGGGAGTGTGGGATGAATCACATACATCAGCATGCACCACATCAAGTATATCATGTGCCCTTGAGCTTCTCTTTGAGAACTTACTCCTAGCATGCTTTCCAAGGCAGCACGCTTTACACACTTTTCCAATCCTTTGTAAGGATAGAATTCGAATGACCATGCCTTTCTTCTTCAGCATACACATACTATTGAAGTTCAAGTGACCATACCTCTTGTGCCATAACTCGGTAGGCAAAATGGGGGCTGCTTTGTCCTTTCCCATTGCTGAAAATGCTGAGACTTCTCCTTCTAACTTGAAAAGCTTTCCTTGCTTTCTTCCTCTAGCAACCACTTTGTAGGAATTCTTTGGATCTTTAATGAGGCATTGTTGGCCTTCAAAATCTATTTTGAGTCCCTTCTCAGTCATAGCTCCAACTGAAAGTAGATTCTTGGTAAGCGATGGTACAAAGAGAACATTGTCGAGCGTCTCTTTCTCCCTCGTTCCCAATCGAATGGGTATGTCACCTTTCCCTGCAATAGAATTTGGAGTACTATCTGTTGTAAAGATAGTACCATTATGAGAATCATCAATATTAGAAAATTATTGAGCATGAGAAGTCATATGAGAACTTGCTCCGCTATCGATCCACCATGGTTCCTCTTTGGGATCATGTGTATGGGCTGCTATCTCTTCTAATGATACAAGTGAAGAATCTTCTTCAAAATGAGTGGACTCTCGCAATCTTCATATCCATCTCGCAATCCATGGATGATGATTGCAGAGAGGTCATTGTCAGACATCTTATCTCCAACAGCCACTAGTTGTTGATGTAGATCCTTGACTCTCTTGATGAAGCTTGAAGCATCCTCTCCTTGCTTCCTCGTACAATTGGTAAGTTCAGCCCTCAATGCCACTTGCCTCGAGGTGCTCTTGGACTCGTAGATATTCTTCAATGTCTCCCATGCCTTCTTGGGAGTCTTCACATCAAGGAGATGGCTGAGAATGTCATCTTTGACACTCAACCTTATCATATGAACTGCAAACATGGCCTTCTTATCCCATTTGGATAATTCTTCTTCACTTCCAATCGGTCTGTCCATCGAAATTAAATCCCAACAATTTTGAAAGAAAAGTAAGGACTCCATCTTTACCTTCCATGTAGCATAGTTGTTGCCATTGAGCTTCTCAACTCCTTCTAAGTGTAGGTTATGGAGACTTGGTGCCATCTTCAGCTGCGACAAGTTGAATCGAGACTCTTCCCTTTACTCAAATATGCTCACACTAGGCACTTCTAAACTAGGTGCTCTGATACCATGTGAAAAATGAGGATTTGAGCTTAAACACACTCTCAAAGAATATATGAGATGAGATATGAGAGATAAATAAGTGAGCAATCCTTAAATCAACAAGAATACAAAGTTCAGTAGTAGAAGCTAACTCAAGCTCAAACTACTTGAAAAGAACAAAGCTAATAACACTATCAAATGAGCTCAATGATACACATGAAGCCAATGTATAATGGTCAAGAGTGTGTGGTATACACCACTCCACTTCAGTCCCTAGGATCCACTCCCCAACTACAAGAAATGAGTCGAGTGTCTCTCAACTCCAGCCCTCTGTCTATCTGCCGAAAATGCTCAAAAGCTTCTGTTTAAATAGGCATAACTCTCTAACGTCTGGGAGTTTGGTGAAACTGTTTTAGATGGAGATTCTTCATGATATGGAGAACAACTTTGTTGAAGAAACCATTTTGAGATGATGCACATAGCTCAGGATACAAGCTTCCAAAGTTGGCCTACTAGCCGTTTTCAGCAATCTGCCAATTCTCTACCTACCAACTTGTGGCCAGCATAACTTGAGTTTGGAGACGATTTTGCGGGAGATTTTTGGTGATCTGATACCTGATATTATGAAGAACATTTCAGCTTTTAGATCAACCAAAAAGGATGCACGGTTAGCGATATATGATCCGTGCAAAACTGCCTTCAGAAAAGGTGTGCTGCTGTCCTGAAATTTTTCCTAAATTATACAAACACTTTTCAAACTTGGCATTGACTTCAAATATGCTTTATTCACAACTATGGCTGATGTGGAAAACATAATAAATCACTCTAAGATTATAATGAAGTTTAATAAAGAGTTCAACCTATAATAATACTTTGAAGAGATGATGTGGACTTGCATATTCAACATTCCATATGTTGGTTGTTGAGGATAAGTTGGATGGTATGAATTACCCATTATGGGCTTATATGATATTTCATGTATTGGTCACAAAAGGATTGTGGAATATTGTACAGGATGTTGAAAAACATCCTATTTCACCTGCAAATACAAGTACTGAAGCTGATGCAAAGATGGTGATATTCTGCAAATTCTTGTTCGTGTTGTGGCGTCTGCTACACCTACTGTAGAGAAAATTCGTTGGGATGGCAGAGATGGTCAGACACATGCAAAAATCTGCAAATGCTACACATTCAAAGAAGGAAGACAAGATGAGAAGAAATCAGAAAAGTAGAAATTGTTTTGTAAGTATTGTAAAGGAAATGATCATGTCATAAAGAACTATCCAAAATAGGCTGCAAAAGAACTTATCGTAAGCAAAAATCTGCAAATGCTACACATTCAAAGAAGGAAGACAAGATGAGAAGAAATCAGAAAAGTAGAAATTGTTTTGTAAGTATTGTAAAGGAAATGATCATGTCATAAAGAACTATCCAAAATAGGCTGCAAAAGAGGCAAACAAAAAAGAGGTTGGAATGGTTGTTTTAGAGGCCTCTACACTAAAAACAAGGTCTGCTAATCTCCTAGGGGGGAATTGTTGATATATTTAGGTAGCGATGTGTGTGAACACTTTAAGACTACCGGAGCACTTATTTCCCTCTTTAGGAGGTTTTTTTCCCCTAGCTTGTATATATGCCTACTGCCCTAATGGGTTACTTATCTTTGTACATTCTAATGGTAATACATTCAGTATTGTGTGTTGTGCTAAGCTTCTTCTTCTTCCTTGCATTGTTCATGTGCTTCCATAGACCTGGAACTCCAACATGGATCCACCAAGATAATAAGAGCATAGAGTTATTCTTGAACAGAGAAACAGATGAGGAGTTGTGGAGGTGTAAACATGACTAGCATAACGAAGTTGGGATTGTCACCATATATAAACTTAAACATCTTGATACACTGGGAAAGGTGGTCTACTTAGTCAACACCTCAGAGAGTGCTCGGTATCGGAGCATCATGGTAGGCATGCGTACACTTGGAAGGGTGAATTTTTTTTTTCCCAACCAAGATCAAATGTCTCTTTGGCCACTAAGGATCTTGAACATCTCAAGCTCATGAAATTCAGAAGGACAAGAGTAGAGATAGACCTGAAGTTAGTTTTGCACTCGAAAGAGAAAGAACTTGAGTAGAAACGGGTAGAATAGATAATGAGAGACATAGAGACCCAAGACTTCAAAGAGGCATGGATGAGTTTCCGTTGCCAAGGCCCAAAGAAAATCCTAGGATCTTGAGGCCTATAAAATTGGTTAAGTCAATGAAGAATTGCTTGAACGGCAGAGGAGACTCGTATGATCACGTAGCAAAGTTTAGGCAAGTTTTGAGAGCTGAACAAGTTGAAGACTTGTTCACTCAATACAATGCTTTTGGTATAACTCTCAAGAACAGTGCCTTGACTTACATTGACCAACTATTGGAAGCCTTCATAACTAAATTTTCTAAAAGTGGCATTAGGCACAACATCTCAAGTCTGATACATAGCTTCAAAGATAACGCCTCAAGAAATAGTTTGACTTGCAAGAAGATGATTTAAACAATACTTAGAGAGATGCCATACTCCAGAGTTAGCTACACTAGCCAAATAGGCAGATCTATTCCTAGATGGATTGTTAAGTACCAAATTGAGATCTTATGTGTACTTGAATGACCTGAGATCCATAGAACAATGTGTGCACATGTGCATAGACATTGATGATAATTTGGGTGATGAATTAGTGCTTCCAAAAATCTATAAAGATTCAAATAGCTCTACTAGCCTCACCTCTAAACCATCTACATATATTGAGGAACTTGGAGAGAAGGTAGCTCAAAAGTTAGGAGTCTCTAACAAGCAGACGCCTAGATTTGTCTCATTCAAATGATGCTATACCTGTATAGAAAGGAGGTATACTATCCACACCGCACAAGGTTGTCCATATAACAAGCAAGTGGTTAGGCAAAATTATCCATAATTGTATCCACAACAGGGGAGATACCAAAATCAATATCCACCATAGCAGTATGTTATGCCCCAACAACCCTACTAGCCACCCTATCAAGCTCAACCAAGGCCTCAACCAATGTTAGTTCAACAACCTCCACCTCTAGCTAATGTGATCCTAGTGAAGTATGCAACTGCTGAAGAAAATTTGAATAAAGCCTTAGTGCCACCATCACCATTGATTTTAGAAAGTGACCCGAATAATCGTAGTTTTGACTTGGCTCACATGGATAGTCCACCGGCTTACTATATGGAGTCACCATAGCATAATGAGATTTACCCTTATGAAAATCCTAGAAAACCTAGTTGGAAGCTAAAATACTCTAATGTCATGTATGCAAATCCTAACTCTAGAACCCAACCTAGACAGATAAGATCCCCAACACCTAGAGGACCATGCTACAAATGCCAAGGAGATCACTTCATTCGTGATTGCCCTATACTTGGACCTATGCAACCCCAATCAGTGAAAATTCAAGGTTTTTGTCCAAATTGTGGGAAGGAGAACCTTTTATGAGACTATCCTAAGAACCCAAACCATGGGTCGAAGATCAATCCTATCAACGTTATTGGGTTAGTAGTAGATTCTACTAGAAGTGTAACTTCCACTACCCTAATGCAAGTAGTCACTAGAGCTCAGGAACTACAATAGGACCAAGGCATAAGCCATGAAAAGAGTTCGAAGGTTATTGAGACTGAGAGTATAACTAAGAAGAGGACAAGAGCTTGTAAAGATAGCCATGAGAGAATCAAAAGACAATGGTCATAGAAGATGAGCAAGCTTGAGGAAAGCTTAAGAGAAATGAAGGCCAAAATGCACTCACAAAATTCACCATCCCCATCCATCCCAAACCTTCCCATTAATTCACCACCACCTAGAGTAGGATCACTCTTAGCAAATCCTACTCCTGAAGACTTAGATGATGCTTAAAGCATATCAGGCCAGAATCCAAGAAGGGCCAAATGTGACAGAACATGAAAAATGTTACCCTAGAGTTGACCTAGAAATTGAAAGAACAAAGCTCTATGCAAAAATGGTAGAATTGGCTCAAAGCATGTTTGAGGCAAGTCATCTCTTCAACTGCACAACCTCAATCAAAACATAGTTACACTTTGATGCATTATTAGAAAGATTGGAAAAGTTGATAGCTAAGTTAGGAAGGCAAGCTACATCACCAATGGGTAACATCTGAAGTTAAAGGATAAGCCTTCCTCCCAAGGATGCTTTCGTTTCGAACTCCACCGAGTCAAGAACTTCTACTTTTGTAAATCAATGCTCACAAGAATTCCTAAGAGAGATTCAAAAAGAGACATGGGAAAAGAGAAAGTGAAAATCCTTCTCCCATTGAAATTGTGGATGACCTACATGATCAATTCCCACAAGATATTCCTTATATTAATGGAGAACAAGAGGATACCTAGTCTAGTGAACCATTAGACTTCAAGTCTAATTCCTTACAAGAACTACCTCATATCATAGGTCCATGGCAATAAAAGTCTACCTATATGAGAGCACCCACTGCCATGGTAAAGAGCAAAGACTCAATCTTGCCTCGAAATACCAAGGTAGTGAAGAACACTAAAGTGCAGTGTAATCTCACTTTAGAGGAGCTACTCAAGGTTAAACCAAAACTGTGGAAACACATAACCAATCAAGTGCTAGAAGTAGCTAAATCTCATTCCTAGGTAGGATCACATAGAACAGTGTCAGAAATACCCTTGGATAAGATAAGATACATGAGCAAAGGAGACACCTGTCTACCTATCACTAATCAAGGTTACACAATGAAGGCTATCTTGGACTCGGGCATAAAAGTTTCAATTCCACCACTTCCCTATGGAAGTGTTGGGGTAAGCAAGCACTCAGGCCAACTAGAATGAAATTATAGATAGGCAATGGTCATGTAAAGAGACCCTTAGGACTGCTATAAGGGATAACTCTCACTACTTGTGGTGTAGTTGAGCATACTTTTCCCATATGCGACTTTAGCAAAAACCAAGCCTATGAGACGATTTGGGGAAGACCATTCATGAGAAAATTGTAAGTAGTGCACGATTGGGGAACCAATTTCTTGTATTTGCAACACTTAGTTGTTACAAATAAGGTCAATCTCAAAGACTATTCTCATAGAGACATGCCCCCCTATACATCTCTTACCCAATCTTGTACTACCCTGAGTTGTCTCATAAAAGGTCGTCCTAATATCATTTTGTAATTATTGGCCATCCATAGAGACACAAACAATATGGAGTTAGTACATTCCATAGGATCACGATCCTCATGGATGCATGAAGACACTCACTTATGGATGTGCAAAGTTGCAGTAGAATAAGAGAAAAGAGAAAATGCTAGAGAGGTAGGTGCAATGGAAACTTATAGATCAATTAGAGACCCAACCTATGCACCTATAGTATTTTTGGACAAAGAATTTGAGCCTCATGGTTGGGCAAAAATCCTATCCACAATGGACCTAGCTATCAATGAAGAACAATGGACACCCCACTGTGATGAAGATGGCTATGACATTTCAGTTTTCACTATAGAACCAATCATGTGTGATTCAATTATCAAAGAATGCGAGCCTAGTACATATATATTTGAACCAACTAGTGACTCAGATTTAGAATCAATCATTATGGACCTTTTTTGTGCATCAAAAGAGGAGTACATGTATGTAGTAGAAGTTCATCCTTAAGGACAAGAAGAGCTTACAAACAATGTGAGATTAACCACACAGGTAACCACTAAGAGTGAACATGAAGATAAAGAAGAGAGAAATCCCCCTAGAAGAGGAAGAATCTTTGTTTGAGGTTCTTGAAAATTTTAAGAAGTATAATATTGAGGATAGGAAAATCATGATCAAAATGCCTAAACGAGAACCACTCATAGGAGTGGCCTATGATAACAAAGGGACAACTAAGAAAATTACTGTGACCATAGAAGAAGGTGAAGAAAAATGCACGTACATAGGATATGACTTGATTGAAGAAGAGGAAAAGGAGTTTATTGACTTATTAAGAGAGTATAGAGATGTGTTTGCAGGGAGTTGCAAGGACCTAAAAGGTGTAGACCTTGACATATGCTCACGTACAATTCCCATGACCTCAGAAGCCAAACATTCTAAGCAGAAGCCATACACCTATAATGACAATTATGCCGCCAAGATCAAGGAAGAGATAGATGGATTGGTAGAAGCCGGATTTATCTACGAAATTGAGCACACTAAATGGGTGTCCCCCATTGTAGATGATAAAGTTAGAGCTATTGTAGAGCTACCTAGGCCAAATAATTTCAAGTAAGTACAAGATTTTATGGCACATTGCGGCTATTATCAACGTTTCATTCACATGTATGCACTCATTGCAAAGCCTCTATACAACCTTTTAATTAACTTTGAGTGGATAGAAGAATGTGAAAACTCCTTTAATGAGTTGAAATGATGATTATGTTTAGCACCAATCTTGACTACACAAGATTGGAACAAGCCATTTCATGTTCATGTGGATGCATCCAATTATGCTATTGGGTGTGTACTAGCACAACCTACTGGTGAAGGTAATATGGATCTTCCCATTGTTTATGCCAGCAGACAATTGAATGCGACTGAACAAAATTATGCCACTACCAAAAGAGAAGGATTATGCATGGTGTATGCAATTAAAAATTTTAGACATTATTTACTTGAACCATCAAGCACTATTGTATCTAGTGAAAAAACCTTGCAATATAGGCCAACTAGTAAGATGGTTCCTCTTACTAATGGAATATGACTTTCAAGTTTCGTTAGGAAAGGAAGGACTCACCTTAGGGCAGATCACCTTGCTAGACTAGCCTCAAGAGAGTCCCCTCAAGGAGTGTCATATGAGCTTTTTGATGCTTACTTGTTCAACCTAGGACTAGCACCTGACTGGGCTAAAACTATAGTGCCTATTCTCACCTTTGGACCTAAACATCCCGTACTAAAAACTAAACATAAAGAAGTGGCGAGGTCTCAAAAATATCACATACTAGCAGATAGTGTGTATAAGCACACCAATCAAGGCATACTGGCTTGCTGTGTAGATGAAGATGAGCATGCAAAGTGGTTGCAAATAGCACATGTAGGTGCATTGCAGCAACATCACTCTATACATCGAACCCTTTAGACTCTACAAAGAATAGGTGTACATTGGCCAATAATGGAAGTACATGTCCATAGGAAGTGTAAGGAATGACCAACTTGTGCAATTAGACCACCAATGGAACATGCCACTCTGTATCAAGTGTCTTTAGCACTATATTGGAGTGAACTTTTGGTAGCATTTTTGAGGACGAAAACATTCCCTCAAGAGATGACATTGCTTAGAAGAAAGAGCTTAGAACAAGAAGCACTAGACTACACACTCATTGGAGAAAATTTGTACAAACACAGAAGAGACATATACCTAAGACTGTGTGTCCATGAGAGTGAATAACTTAAGATCTTAAATACGCTCACCAAGGTGTAGCAGGAGGAAATTTTTGACTAGACTGTGTGATTAAGGCAATTCTATTTGCAGGTCTTTGGTGGCCAACCCTTCACATGGATGCACATACTTATGTGAAGCACTAAGATATTTGTCAGCGAACTTAGTACCCTATATGAAAGGATGAGATGCCACTGAAACCCATGATGGGTGGTCGGGCATTCTCTAAGTGGGGAATAGACTTTGTAGGTCCTATTAATCCCCCAGCTAAGAGTTCACATGCTAAATACATTATTTTAGCCACTGACTATCTAACCAAATGGATAGAAGTAAAAGCCACGATGAAGAACGATGCTCAAACAATAGCTAAGTTCTTATTTGAGAATGTGTTCACCAAATATGGGTTACCAATGGATTTAGTAAGTGATAGAGGTACACACTTCTTGAATGAATTCATTGAAAACCTTCTCCAAGAATTCTTGGTGATACATAAGAAGTCTACCCCATATCACCCACAAGATAACGGACAAGTTGAGAGCACCAATAAGATACTATGTAATGTATTGACAAAACTGCTAAATAATAAACACTTGGATTGGGATAAATAGCTACACCATGCTAAGGGTAGGACAAGAGCATCAACAGACTAGCCATGAGCTCTCGTCTAGAATCTTTGATCTTGAATGATTAGAAGAAACAAGATTAAGAGAAATTGCAAGAATATATGCAGCCAAGAAAAAGCAATAGGCATACTTTGACGCCTATCTGAAGGATAAGGGCTTAAAAGTGGGAGATTTAGTCTTAGTATACACCTTGAAGAAACATGCACAGAAGTTGGAGAAGTGTGGCTATGGATCCATGATTATTAATAGAATATCAACAAGTGGAGCTATAGAATTAGCAACTCTAGAAGGCGACATTCTACCTAGTTACATTAGTGGATGCAGAGTCAAATTATATCAAGAACCCCTCACTAAGGAAATGCTATATCAACTCAACACTACAAAGAAATGTAAGGAAGAGGAAAAATGAGATCAAGAAGAATCACATGTAGAAGACCTAGAATGGATACGGCATATGAAACTGAGGAGACAGGGTAGAGATCAACCTAGGTTAGATGCTCATGAATACCCTAGATATCACATGGCCATGTGCCAAGCATCAAGTGTAATTTCCCCTCGAATTATTGATCGATGTCCTTGTGTGACCGTAGATGTAGGACATGGAAAGGGTGCAAGGACTGTAAGAACCTTGATTGACTTAGGTGCAACCACTAGTGCAATTAGACTTTCTTACTGTTGAGAATTGCAATTAAGTATCAATCCTATAGAATCATATCTCATAGGATTGGGAGGTGTGGAAAACCCTTGCATGGGTGAGGCGGAGCTTCCCATCTACCTTCAAGATGCTCTAATGTTAATCAAAGTGCTAGTGTGTCAAGATGAGGATCTTCGTGAACCTCTTGTCTTCGGACAAGATTGGATCTATGGTCATGCAATCAACCTGAACCTATGAAGTGCACTTCTTTAGGTCTGGGTCACAACTGCATCACAGTTGAGTTAGAAAAACAAGCACTCAAGAAACTAGAAAAGGCACCCATTTTTGTGAAGGGCTTTGGTGTGCAGAACAAGAGGAGGAAGGAGGAGATGGAGGGAGAGAGAAGAGAGAAGAGATGTGCGGACATGCATGGGAGCCTCGAAACCCACATAATGATCTCTCTTGAGGCAATACTCTATATATGGTATATATATGAATATGGGGGTAAGGTCACATGACCCTTACATCCCCAACAATCTCCCACTTAAGGGTCAATGTGACCATAAGTGGTAACATATACAAAGAATGATGTAGGACTATACAATAATGTACAGAAAGAGTCTGGATCTCTACCCATACCAGATCAGCCTACACCAACTGCCTCGAACAAGGTGTATCCATGCACCGCAAACTGCTCTAGACTCATATCTATAAGAGTCAAGCTCACATATGACTGATGCAAGAACTGACGAAGTTCCTGCAAAGCTCCCACTCGCTCTATGCCTGTGTCAATCATCGAACGACTGACAAGTCCAAGTGCAAATGCTCCAATAGCAACTGCAATGTTTGGTCTCGAGCATAACAACTCGTACATCAGACTACCGAATACTGACAAAACATGTGCTATCCTCGCTAACCTAAGTATGTCAGCCATGCCTATATCCAAGGCATCCAAAGCACCATCATCAAGACTAACATGTCCTGATATATCTGTGTCAACATCTGGCATGAGCGAATCCAAGAATGACTGCATGATCGCTCACTCATCAACACCTAAATCAGTCATGCTCGTAACCAAGGATGTATCTAGTTGTGCATCCTGAGAGCTAATATGCTCTACCATACACTGTGTACCATGAGAGCAATCCTGCTCTACCACACGAAGTGTATGATCATGCTCCACATGAGCTAACTGCACAACATCAACACCAATGTCAAACCGATGATCACACTCTGACTGAGTATAATCATAATGCTCTGCATGAGCATCCACATCATGCTCTAAAGCATCCAAATGATCATCCAAAGTGCGCTCCACAAGAGCATCTATATGATCAATAAAATCATGCTCTATATCAGCATCATGAGCATTTGAAACATGCTCTACATATGCATCCATCTGAGCATCTGAATCCTGTCATACATGTGCATCAAAAATATCCATAGACCTATCTATAGGTAGAAAAAATGAGACATGACGAGTCTAACATCGCACATAAGGTTGAACTCCCACTAAGACAAGACTGTCTCTCACATGAACTACCTGCAGTGGATACGTATGCCCAATCCTGGCACCTCTGACAAGCATAAGCTGTCCCAACTGCAACTGAAACTGATGCTCACCAAGGAATGCATAACATCTGCTCTCCTGTAACTGGCTAACTGAAATCAAGCTCATAGGGAATGAAGGCACATAGCGTACATGTCTGAGCATAAGTGATGCTCCACTAGATATCATAAGGCATATATCTCCTGCACCCTCAATGTCATATGTCGTACCATCAGGCAACTGCACACATCCACGACTCTCACCTGAGAATCAACAAAACCACTCACGATGTGGAGTAACATGAAAATTGGCTAATGCATCAAGCAACCAAGCCATATGTGTGCTATCTAATGAGCAAGAGGAATCATGAGATGAACCATAGGAGAAAGTGATATTACCATAACTAGCATAATCAACTGCCATAGACTCTCCTAAAATCACTACCTAACCTGCATCACGTGCATATCTCTGACGTCGTCGTCGCATCCTCCTGAAGCAACGTCGTAGAATATGGCCCTCATGACCACAATGCCAACATCGAAGTCGTCAATGTGATCTATGTCTCACATGAGTCAATGGACTCGCATACATATCATGTAGTCTCTGCCATAATGCACTACTCGTCTCCTCATACATAATAGACTCATATATAGAATCCACAAGCTGTAATCGGATAGTGGAGCTGGCCAATGCATCCATATCCATCCATACGTGGTCAGGCATGTCACGAGGCCTCTGTGCATCTCTGTGCACATACATGTCTAACCCTGCATGAACCAATGTATGCCACATCTGAGCTTTCCATCTCGGAAAGTCAGTGCCATCAAACTGAGAAGACACCATGCTGGAAATCTAAGAGTAGCAATGTAACAAGAGACTGGAACAATACTCTATCCTTAATAGGATCACGCCTGCATATCCATATCAATAACTCACATCGCAAATGTCTCGATGGAGAAGGAACCATGTGAACCACCTGTCACATAACCATGCATCTAGCATGCACATAAAACCATGAGGATAAGCCTGCTCACCAAGTCTCCAAAGTGACCAAGTAGATGTGAAAGAATCCTGGGAAAATTTCGGCAAAGTATCCCCTGTAAACTGAGCAATCAAACAAGATAACCAATAGCAAAAGAACAATGAGTAATCTGTCACCACCTGTCACTGATCTAATAAAAAAGATAATGGCAACTACATGTGCCAAAAAACTAATGGCAATACATGCCAATACAATGGCAATACAACTCCCACTCAAGAATAAATCCTGCAAGATTGTCCAACCTGTCACGAACAATGTGTGACCATGTCCAACTGGATGGAGATAATCAATGATCCAAAGCTATCACACAAGCTTCAAGATCCACTAGAGCTCCTTTCTAGCATAAAAGCTGTCAAAATTTCGACAGCATCTCCTCTGTAAAATGGACTCTAGAAACAAAATAACCATGTGGGAATCACCATCCACATATGCCAAGAATCACACTGGAAAATACATATCAATCAATGAACTAATGCTAATAACGGTGACAAACGAATGTGTAACGGAGGATCATGTACCTGGAAAGAAAACAAAGATACAAGTACCAATCTAGATCCAAACAATCTCTCATAAAAGATGTGCAATCGGTAAGTAAATCCGTAACTAAGTGGCATAAGCAAGATGTAAACCACAATGCCACTATACATCCATGATGGAACTCATGATGACATAAACCTCAAAAAAGAGTATGCCACAATGTCATCTTACATGCCAAACACGTGACAAGATCATGCTCTACTGTCATATGGAGGAGCTACCACAATGATCATACATGTACAATGCCTTCAAGCTCTAAGAATAAGAGCTTTCACACCGAAAAATTCTCTCTCGAAGAAGTTCCAAAGCAAATTCAACCTCCAAGTGTAATTAGGGTGTTTATAGCGAAAATATGCTGCTCTGTGTTTTGCTGTTTCAGAGGTGATAACCTCTGAATCTGAACTTTTTTTTCCTCAGAAAACTTCAAGATCTCATTCTTGGCTACGTAACGAGATAAAGAACACCTCAATCGGAGGTGCGTAGCTCAAGATATGTTCAAAACAAGCACCTGCTGTCAATTTCACTTTCACTTGCAACAGTACTACTCTGTATTCTACAATTTCGGCAACCTAAAACCCAGAATCTGGATCTGAGTTCTTCTAAAAAGTTGTAGCTATCTTTCCAAACTACGCACAGCAAGTTGAATCATTGAATTCCAAGCTGTAGAACTCAAGTTATGATCCAAAAACTGACCTGTTGTCCTATTGAATGTAGATTCGCTTAATACTGAAGAGCTGTCACGAGATGCCGACCTGCACTTCTACTCCTTCTGACCTAAGCTTCCATTGAAGCTTCTTGCACACCAGCCTTCAGCATGCTCTGATACCAATGAAGGGCTTTGGTGTGCAGAACAAGAGGAGGAAGGAGGAGATGGAGGGAGAGAGAAGAGACGCGTGGATATGCGTGGGAGCCTCGAAACCCACATAATGATCTCTCTTGAGGCAATACTGTATATATGATGTATATATATGAATATGGGGGTAAGGTCACATGACCCTTATATCCCCAACATTTTGGAGATTCTAGGAACACACATGAAGATAACGATGTTATTCTTGTCCAAAATTCTATGGTGCAGACCAAGGCCACTCATGAAGGAGTTGTAGAAGCAAAAATGGAACTCCCTCCTTTTCCAAAGATGTTCCCCAGAAAATAAGCAAGGCAACCTAAGAAGTAGATAAAATAGATAACCAAGATGCATGCTCAACAACGGAAGCAAAATAGAGTACCTTATGGAGTGAACAAAATTTGGACGTGCAAGAGTGAGCAATCCTCTGCTCCTAAAATAGAACCCCAAAGATGCACCGAAAGAACAACTCAGTCAAAGACCACAACAAAAGAACATTCAAGGAGTCAGCCACGGTGGAATATCTCCATTTGGATACCTAATCAATCAAGAAACGCAAACCCCAATGCTAGACAAATCTGGGTGCCTAAGACCTGCTTACAAGCTTAAGTAGCTGAACATAAGCTCATAAGATTACTACTATTCAAGGTCCCCATTGAAGCTTGAAGCTTGGTAGAGATAGTAAGTTTTTTGAAGGTGTTGTTGAGAGCTTTCTTGTGTTTGAAGAGTATTTTTGTACATTCTTTGTTGTTTTTCCATCTTCTTCATCAAATTTAGTAAGAGGTGTAGGTAGTAGAAGGAGCAAACAATCATCTTTTCATCATGTTTCCCATTTTAGGAGTAGAATAGAGTGGTAGAGAAGGTTGTATAGAGGTTAACAGGGATTTTTCAACTCGAAAACTCAAGAATACAAAGGAAAGATGCTCAAAACTTAGTTGATTATTGGAGGAAACAAAATTCCATGTTAAGACATCATGTTTCTTATCATGACTACTAGGTTCATCATTGGCACCACTCTATCTTTTCAATGTATGTCATACTCATGTGCTTCTTTGCAATTACAACATATGTAGCCCAACTTGCCACAAAAGTAACATTTGACATGCTCTTGTGGTACATAATTAGATGGACCTATGACCATGTTGGTTGTTGTAATTGACCTTGCAGTGTCCTTGGTTTGATCATGTGCATAATTGTTGTAGTCCCTCCTTCTTCTGTATCCTCCTTGATAATTACTGTTATTGTATGAGTTGTTGTAACCATTGTTGTTGTTGAATCTACCTCTTGTGCTTCCATAGCCTCCTCTATTGTAACCTCTTCCTCTTTGGTTTCTAGGATTCTTGAAACAATTCTCACTAATGTAATTAGCTAAGCCACATATGGCACATGGTGAGGAGCTTTGAGTTCTCCCCTTGCCTTATCTTCCTCCTCTCCCTCTTCCTCTTGAGCCTCTACCTCTTCCTACAAATTTTGCTTGAGAGGTACAACCTTCATCATCATATTTTTTACCTTTGCCTTTTCTATCTTTGTTTTTGTTTTTATCTATATAGAGAGCATAGGATAGATTGCCTTTTGAGTTATCCCCATTCTTCATAAGCTTTTCCTCATGTGCAAACAATTTTCCCATAGGTGTTGAAATAAGGAACCTGCATGTCCATGTAGAGATCCATGGTTGTGGTGAAGGCTTCCCATTTGTCATCTGCATTTATTCCATTGATCACTTGCCTTACTATCTACTCTTCATCAATGATTTCTCCAATGCTTCCAAGTTGATCTGCTATGTTCTTCATTTTGGTGGCAAATATAGTTACACTTTGCTTGGGTATTTTCTTGAGTGCGGTGAACTCCATCCATAGTTGATTCTTCCTTGCCTTGGTACTTGATGAGAAGAATGCTTCAAGAGCATTGCAAGTCTCTTGAGAATTCTCCAAATTCCTGATGTGTGGAAGTAAAAAATAAGAGATTGACTTAAGAATATATGACCTTATGAGAGAATCCTTTGAGCACCATGTTGTTAACCTCTCTTCTTCTTCTTGAGTTGGTTGTAGATTGATGATTGTAGTAGATGGACAATACTATACTTTATGAAGCATAAAGATGAAGTGTTCTCATGTTTAAGAAATATCTAGCACTTGTAGAAAACAAAACAGAGAGGATTTTGAAGAGGCTAAGGTCAGATGGAAGGGGAGAATATTTCTCCCATGACTTTGATTCTAAAAAAGAGAGGAACCAAAAGAGAGATTACAACTAGGTATACCTCATAGAAAAATGGAGTGCTAGAGAGACAAAATAGAACCATAGTGGAGGCTGCAAGGTCAATGCTAAATGAGAAGAAGCTTCCCAACTACTTATGGGTAGAGCTTGTATCCACAACCACCTATATGGTCATTAGACTTCCATCAGAAGCATTGGATGGAATGACACCAGATGAAGCATGGAATGTAAGAAGACCTAGCCTTGATCATTGCAAGATCCTTGGGTGCATATCATATGCACACATACCTTCACAAATCAAATAAAAATTAGATCCAAAGGTAAAGAAATGCATATTCATTGGCTATGACCTTAATCATAAAGGTTATAGGCTATATAATCCAAGCAACAAAAAGGTTTTATTGTAAGTAGAGATGTTGTGTTTGATGAAAAACAATCTTGGTTTGAAGATGATTACAGGAAACTCAAACTTCCACTTAACCTAGAGGAAGACTTTCCAACATTTTCAAAGATGAATGAGCTTACACTTGAAGCATCAAGTGATTTTGAAGATGACCAGAATATTCCAAGAAGGAAAATCAACTCTTGGAACTCATAAGGCAAAGCCAAAGTGTAGGAGATGAGAGATGTGGTAGAATCATCTCAACAAACTATAAGAAGGTCTACCAGAGAGAAAAGAAAGATAGAAAGGTATGGTTATGATACCTCTTTAGTCACTAACATTCAATATACATAGCAGAGGAGTCAAATTCTAAAGAACCATTAACATATGAAGAAGCCAAGAAGAAGCCAGAATGGAGAAGCACCATGGAAGAAGAAATAGAAGCTCTACAAGAGAATCATACTTGGGAATTGGTGCCGAAGAAACCATCTATGAAGGTCACTATCTCAACATGGATTTACAAGGTAAAGAAGAATTATGATGACTCAATTCAGAGGTACAAAGCAAGGCTTGTAGCCAAAGGATTTTGCACAAACCCAAGGTATTGATTATGAAGATACATTCTCACTTGTGGAAAAACTGCCTACAATTAGAGTACTTATAAGTGTTTCATCTTCCATGAATTGGAAGATATATCAAATGGATGTTAAAAATGCTTTTGTAAATGGTTGGATTTCAAAGGAGGTATACATGGCTCAACCTTGTGGCTTTGAAGGCCAATCATATCCAGAATATGTATGCACTTTGAGGAAAGCCTTGTATGGCTTGAAGCAAGCTCCTAGAGCTTGGAACCATAGAGTTGTCACTTACTTGCAGGATAAAGGCTTTATTGTAAGCAAGGTAGATTCTTCCCTCTCATTAAGAGGAATCATTCAGAGGCCGTTTACCTTTGTGTATATGTTGATGATATAATCATTACAAGAAGTGATGTAGATTGAATCAGAAGGATCAAAGCTCAAATGAAGGAAGAATTCAAGAGCGTGATTTTGGCTTACTCACATACTTCCTAGATTTGGAAGTGTCATATATAGATAAAGGTATGTTCCTTACTCAGAGAAAGTACATGGGGGATATGCTCACCAAGTTCAAGGTGGAAAATACAAAGGTTGCAAGTACACCCATGGAGATAACTCTAAAGCTAAGTGCTCATGAAGGTGAATAAATTGAAGATGTAAGTAGTTATGAAAGTCTTGTTGGAAGCTTGAATTATGCTACTCTAACTAGAGTAGATATATGTTATGGAGTAAGTGTGCTAAGTCAATTCATACACATGCCAAGGAAGCCTCACATGGAAGCAACCAAGAGAATTTTGAAGTATTTGAAAGGCACAATCAATGAAGGGTTGTACAATCTTAATACATCTCATATAGACATTAGACTCTTTTCTAACGCGGATTGGGTAGGCTCTAAAGATGATAGGAGAAGCACATTTGCTTATCTTACTTTTGCAAATACTAAATTGGTCTCATGGTCTTGCAAGAAGCAACCCACAGTTTCTCTTTCATCAATGAAGGCTGAATAAAGAGGACTTGCAAATGCAACATAAGAAGCTATGTGGATTAGGACCCTATATTTAGATTTAGGGTTGAACACTTCAACTCCATGTATATTTGGAGACAATATTAGTTCTTTACATATTGTTGCTAGCCCTATCTATCATGCCAAGAGTAAACATATAAAACTTCACTACCATTATGTCAGGGAAAAGATCATGAATAAGGAGATACAAGTCTCACATGTATCGACTCATCGACAATGTGTAGATATGATGACAAACACATTCGATGGAAGAAAATCCAATAGGTTCAAATCAATGATTGGATTAGAGGACATCATGAAGGATTGAAGAATCAAGCATTCTAGGCTTGAGGGGGAGCTATTGGTGCAATTAGAAATCCTAAATGCATTGATAAGGGTTTCGGACTACACATCCATTTAACCCTTCACAAGAGAGAACTACATCTGAACCTATGCTAGTCATTTTGGGCATAGTTACTTTGGATAATTGTAAAAGCAAGAGAGTAAGGAATCTCGTGAAGTTAGGGAGATGAACCCATGACTCATGTGGTAGAAAGATACAATTCAAGTCATCCCTAAAGTTTAGGATCACTTTTAGGTGAGGGAAAATTTAAATTCGAACTCAAACTATGAGTATAAATAGACATGCTCTTAGTCATGGGATATGTGAGCCATTTTGAGAGACATTGAGCTACTCAAGTGAGCATATATTGAGCTCATCACATGTATGAGTAGTCTACTACACTTCTCTTGTATCATATGTTCATTATCATATACATTTTGATACATTTCTTCAAGTATATCTCTATCTACTATTCTCTACTGCATCATCATCATTACAATGATTTTGTGGAATTGATTTCTCTATATGTACTCATTCATTTACTAAAATTTAACTTGGATTTGTTAGAATTACCACTTGCATATTAATTTGTTTGGTTTAGAGGATCTTGAGATATGAATCATAGAAGCTAACTGTGTGTGCATACCTTCTAGATCCTGAAAAAGTTCAGATGACCCACCTGACTTGTTAGAATCATTTCTTAGTGTATGGTATAGCTAAATTGATTAAATAACTTGCTTTAGTTAGCTATAATATTCAATTAGATGAATGCAAAAGCTATCTGGTCAATTCATACTAGGTTGTGAGATCTGAGCATAATATTGGGCACTTTTATTCCCAAACTAGAAGGTTTCCTCACATTTGTTGCATATGCAAGTTATCTGTTTTGATGCAAACATTTAGGAATGATGGTCAAAAGGACTTAGTAGTTCCAAATGCATTATTGTGAATCTAAAGGAGTATGCTAAGCTTTCCTAGAGTTAACTTGGCAGGTGTAGAGCAGGTTTTGTGCAACATCAACTCATCTTTGGAACCTATCTATCTATCTCCCCACAATAGTATCAAAGCAACAACAATTCAACATGGGAGATGGATTTCCGTCATCCATAGACAAATTGTAACTACTCAGCTTGGTCACTTAGAATGGAAGCTTATCTTCAAGGAAGAAATCTATATGGCTACATATTTGGAGATGCAATGATGCCAATCCTCAAAAGCAAAGGACAACCAACTCAAGAAGAACAAGAGAGGTTAACCACATGATGCTCAAAGGATGCTCTAGCAAGGTCATATATTCTTTACTCAATCTCTGACTTTTTACTTCCACACTTGAGAAGTTGCAACACTTCACAAGAGACTTGGAATGCTCTTGAAGGATTCTTCTCATCAAGTACCAAGGCAAGGAAGAATTAACTATGGATGAAGTTCACCACACTCAAGAAGATTCCCAAACAAAGTGTAACTAATTTTGTCACCAAAATGAAGGACATAGCAGATTAACTTGGAAGCATTGGAGAGTTCATTTATGAAGAGAAGATAATAAGGCAAGTGAATCAATGGAATAAAGGAAGATGACAAATGGGAAGCCTTCACCACAACCATGGACCTCTACATGGACATGCAGGTTCCTGATTTCAACACCCCCATGGGACAATTGTTCACACATGAGGCAAAGCTTATGAAGAATGGAGACAACTCAAAAGTTAATCAATCCTCTACTCTCTATAAAAATAAGAACAAAAACAAAGATAGCAAAGGCAAAGGTAAAAAATTTGATGATGAAGGTAGTACCTCTCAAGGAAACTTTGCAAGAAGAGGTAGAGGCTTAAGAGGAAGAGGCAGAGGAGGAAGACAAGGTAGGGGGAGAACTCAAAGCTCCTCACCATGTGCCACTACAAACCTCAAACTCCAACAATTGGCATTAGAACAAGTCGTTGCTTCATCTAGGGTGTTGTTGACACCCCTCTGATCACTATCTCAAAATCACACAAAAATTGGTGAGCATAATCATGGCCTCTAAATGCACTATCACAACATATGTGCAAGCTTTTGTACCAAACATAGATACATGTTTTGGTTAGCCAATACAATCACCTCAAAGTCTTCTATAGGTTTAGCAGAGCTTGGCATGGTAGTTCTGCTCAACTTTTTGAGATACAATCATTTTTCTACATCAGGGTATTTAGCTAATGGCCATGGCTGAAAGCAATTATGTAATTTGTATGTTGGTTGTTGAGGAAAAGTTGGATGGAACTAATTACCCATTATGGGCATATATTATGTGCCATATATTGGTAGCAAAAGGACTGTAGAATATTGTGTAGGGTATTGAAAAATGTCTTACTACACATGTGAATAAGATTATTGAAGGTGATGAAAATGGCATTGAACATGATGACCTTCGTATTCTAGTTTGTGATGCAGTTCTTTCTGTATCTATTGTAGAGTAACTTTTTGGGATGGCAGAGTTGTACATTCACCTGGTAATTAATTCAGTGTTGTGTTGTGCTCCAAGATTCTTCTTCTTCCGTATCTTGCTCGTGTGCTTACGCATACCTCGAAGTCTAATAATTGGTATCAAAGCATACCGCCATTTCATCTAGGGTTTCGTCAACACCCCTCCTATCACAGTCTCAAAATCACATGAAAATTGGTGAGCATACTCAGAGTCACAACCTCCAAATGCACTATCACAGCACCTGTGTAGTAAATTTCATCTCTTTGTGTCAAACATATATACAAGTTTCAGTTCACCAGTACAAGCATCTCAAAGTTTGCTACAAGTTTAGTAGAGCTCAATAGGGTGGTTCTATTCAATTTTTTAAGATACAATCATGTTTCAGCATCATGGTATTTAGTCAATGGCCATAGCTAAAAGCATCACACAATCGAAGAAGGAAGACAAAGCTGAAAAGAAAATAGAAAAGCAAAAACAATTTTGAAAATATTGTAAAAGAAATGATCATGTCATAAAGAGTTATCCAAAACTGGTTGTAAAAGTTGCAAAGAAGAAAGAGGTTGGAATGGTTGTTGCAGAGGCCTCTACACCAAAAACAAAGTCTTCTAATCTTGTACAGAATGAAGAATGGGTGTTTATTATTGTATGAAGTTATAATCCATCTTCTCATGAGGAGTGTATGTTTATAGTAGACTCAGATGTTTGATACTTTGATAGTGGGAAAAACAAATATATTACCACATAGCACAATTTCTTCAATTCACTTGAGTCTACCCTTATAGGGAATATTTTAACACGCACAAACAACTCCTCATATCATGTAATGGGAGTCGATAAGATCATTTTGACTACTAATGATGGTAGTTCTTTCATATTAGCAGATGCATTGTATGTTCCAAGGATCAAGAAAATATGTTGTGAGTTTCAGCATTAGCCAAGATTGGCTTGGTTGTCGAATTTGTTGATGACAGGTGCACAGTTCATGATCTTTCAAATGGCAATGCCATTATTTCTTTTGACATTTTATGTTGTGGGCTATATAAGCTCATAGACTATGCAAAATTTATGAATGTTTCAGTGTGTGCAATTCAAGATTCTCATGTTATCTCAAATGCAAAGCTTTGGCATGCTCACTTTGGTCATCTGAATCATGCTAGTTTGCTATGCCTGTAGAAATCTAATATGGTGTCTTGTGTGCACGAACTTGAGGCACCTTGTAAACATGTAAGTAAATGCTGTATTTTGGGTAAATTGCAGGGCTCTTCCTTCCCTAAAGATGGTTCAGTTAGAGGTGCTTAAAAATTGCATCTTGTTCATAGTGATGTTTGTGGTTCTATGGAGACACTTTCTTTTGGGAACTACCTTTACTTCGTGACTTTCACTGATGATTTTTCCAAGCATGCATGGGTTTATCCATTGAAAGCAAGGTCCAAACTATTTGTGTGCTTCAAAGAGTTTTTGGTTATGGTTGAAAATCTGGTAGCATGTTAATTCAACATCCTCCATTTTGATCGAGGGAAAGAGTACATGTATTCTGATTTTAATACATTTTTGGTTGAGCGTGGGATAAAACATCATTGTACAGTGTCGTATATACCTTACCAATTTTGGTTGAGCGTGGGATAAAACATCATTGTACAATGTCGTATATACCTTAACAAAATGGAGTTGCAAAAAGAAAGAACAAGTCTCTCATGGAGATGGCGAGGTGTATGATCAAAAGTCAAGCTTTTCCACATAGCTTTTGGCTTGATGTTATGTATGCAACAAATGTACTTAACATGTGTCCCTCCAAAGCACTGCAATCTATCACTCCATATGAGGTGTCTGAATAAGAATGCAAGAAATTAGATGATAAAGCAATGAAATGTATTTTTATTGGATACAATGTTGAAAGCAAAGGCTGTTGTATCTATCATCCACAGACTAAATGTGTTTGGTTAGCAATGATGTTTTTGTGGAAGATGCAATTTAACCATTACTTTCAAGTACTAAGAGAAATTAGCTTGCTCCAAAGATGTGTGACGCTTTGCGTACTCTTTTTGGAGGTGGACAATCAAGTGTTGATCGAAATGAAGCAATTTCTCAACCTTTACAGATTCCACATGATGATGCAGATCATTCCATTTCTGATGTAGATTTACATGATGTACTTGTTGATGAGAGAGCTTATTGATGAGAGTTGATAAAGAGGCAAAAACTATGCCTAAATGGCTTATACATATTTGAAGACATAGCAAACTTGATGCACCTCTATCATTTCATACTCATTCAAGCTCTCATTGTGCTTTCTTGTGCATCAGATTGCTATGTGATGGCTTCCTCTAGTAGTTGTGATGAATATGAGCCTGACGAAGCATAAAATTCGAAAACTTGGATGGTAGTTGTGCAATTAAAATATGATGCTATTATGAAGAATGGTCTTGAAGCATAAACAAACTAAAACGTAAACATGATGGAACACCTGACAGGTATAAGGCTAGGCTTGTAGCAAAAGGTTATGCTCAAGAGAAAGATATTTATAAAACCTTTGAATGATGCTATTTATTGATGAAGCGCAAAATTCAAAAATTCGGATAATTACTATGTAATCAAAATATGATGCTATAATGAAGAATCGTACCTGATCATTATGTGATTTACCTCTATACAAAAAGACCATTTGCACTAAATAGTTATACAAACTAAAACTTTAAGCATGATGGAAAAGTTGACAAGTATAAGGCCCGACTTCTTGACAAGTATAAGACTTTACTTGTTGCCAAAAGTTTTGCTCAGAGAAAAGCATTGATTTTGATGCCACCTTTGCTCTCATATGTTAAATGACCATTGTTCATATCGTATGTAGGGAGAAGTTTAAAGCTTTTCACAAATTTTTAACTTTCTTCCTTTTATGGATTAATCTCTTTCCACATAGCTTGACATTTCCTTGGACGTGAATGCAAACTCATCGTTCACAACATCACTCCAAAGGGGGATTTGTTGATATATTTCCATAGTGCTATCTATGAACACACTTAAGATTGCCGAGGAGCTATTTTCCCTCTCTAAGAGGCTTTTGTTCCCCGGCTTGTATATTCACCTATAACCATGACGGATGACTCATCTCTTATACGTTCACTTGATAATATTGTGTTGTGCTCCAATCTTCTTCTTCTTCCTTGTATTGTTCATTTGCTTCCGAAGACCTGGAACTCCAATAAAATCAACCAAGTAAATACTTTAGTGCGATACCCTCAAAGTGCAGACCAGGAATGAATGAGTGAATACTAGACCAAACTCCATCATTAGCGTCAAACGTGCGTGAATAGAAGTGTTTGATCATGAGATAGATTTCAAACAAATATTGATTAACGCTCATCACCCACTGTCTGTTTCGTACACCACCTGTTATCCCAAGTTTCCATCACTTGCTGTTCATGGCATTGACAAGGCTTCGGATACAACCGGTTCACGATGTATGAAACATCGCAGTAATCAACTACATAGATCTACGAACATTCCACAGTTACAAAATAGACATGCTCCAAGACAGACATCGTAGATGTGCTCTAGTATTTTCTCAGATATACCTTCAGGGTCACTTACATACCTCTCGTTCGAGAGACACTATGAATTCTCCCTCAATGCGTGCAGCCATCTCTAAACTCTTCCGAGGTCTTTCTCACATGAAAAATATCCATGTTGACATACTGAAGGCTGTTTAATGAACACAACAACAGAAAAATGTCAGCATGAGGTTTGTCCTCTGAACGTGTGAGGACAATATTCGTGACGTACACTACAACGATATAATGAAGTCTGGAAAATGAATACAACACCGAAATTATGCGAGCATGAGTTAAATTCTTTCTTCGCTTAATGATGCATTCTCCTTGCATTCATCTCTCATGTAGATGAACAGGGTTGCATATTCATCCACTTTTGAGGATGCCCTTTGAGAATCACCAATGCTCGAGCACCCATATTGCAGCCACACAGAGATACAAAATCAAGTGGATTTATCACTACAGCCATACCTCATTGAGCAGCAGTTATAGACCAAGTTAACACCTTCAGCGCACAAAGTATTGAGAGGCCCAATTTCTGCGTATCCATCATGACCATAGTAAAGCAACATCGATGTCGAGCTCATATTTCTAGTACAACAGATCATATAAAAAGAAGACAATATACAACAACGTCCTTGCAGAGACGTCAGCTTCAGAAAGAGCTAACCACTCTTAAACATAGAATCATCACTCTCATAGACCATTCATGCCATAAATGAGCTATACTACATTCCCTATGCTTTCAAGCTTTGCCCAATGCTAAGCAGAGGTCTGTAGTCTGCACAAAACTATCCAGGTGTTGAGATTCGCAAAGAATGAATGTGCAGCTCGGGCTGTGCGAATTTCAAGCACACATAGACCTCTGGATCTAATCACTGTTAGTCGACCATACGTCTGAGTTACATATCGAATATTCTGACATATAATCAATAAGTGACTCGGACTCCTTGGTACTTCAAGATTTCACCTACTAGCTCTCCTTTGCCAGATCCGACGTACCTACCTCGAACTCTACCATCCTTGATGAACAGAAAAGTTGGCACCTCAACGACATTCAACGTTCTCATAAGTGCCATGAGCTCATCAGTTTCATCCCCATTAATGCGGGCAAAAACTGATGTGTCCCTCATTTTCTTTGCCAGCTTTACAAAGGTGGGGTAAACTTTCACGCAGGGACCGCAATGCTTGAGACCAACGTCCACGACTAGAAGCTTCCCGTCATCTTTGTGCTCCCTAATCAAATCATCAAGATCTTTCTTACTGTGCAGCTGCATAATGGGAGCGTCAGGATCTCCATAGTACAAAACATCCCCGAGCAGTTGATCGGGACCAATTCCCTCCTCTTCGTGAATAATCTCCTTGTTCTTGTAGAAGACGAAATGAGGAACCTTTTGGATCCCCACTCGTGCGCACAGCTCCTTCATTTCAGTAGATTCATCACCCATAACCAAAATGAAAACTGCGTCCTGGCAGGCAAGACTCAATTCTACCATGGCTGGATAGATCTTCCTACTGTTGGGGCTGTGACTCGCTGCGTACTCAACCACAACCAGTTTACTCTTGGCAGCCTCCAAAGCGTCATCGAACTCCTTGATGGTGTGCACCTGGATCACCTTTGCATCCTCTTCATATATGTTACGCTTCGTAGTGCCGGTGGACGGTGTAGCAGAAGCCATTGCGATGAGGGAGGAACCAGTGTTGCGCTTGGAGCCCATCGACCTACGCAGACAATCCAAATTAGCGCCATCCGCCCCTCGGAGGAAAGCTTTCATGGAGTGCAATCTGACGCACGCATGCTCTCTACAGAGGGATTTACTTGAAAGAGAGGCCGGCGAGAGGCTGGTGGAGGGTATGGAAGCCATTGCAATCATAACAAAACCGCGAAGACAAAATCCTATGAGAATGCCGCCCTCTGATGGCAATGGCACGCTCAGATATTAGGTTCTGAACTGGATATATAGGCTGCGATTTGCGCGAAGCGTGTCCAGCGAGAAAATATCGGATGTGTCTTTTGTGGCCGTAAACACACAATATCTTCTTCCTTGTCGAAGAATGTCCACTCACAGCAAGGCGGACAAGCAAAGATTGTTGACGAATGGAAAAAGTTGGGAGTGTCCAACAATGAGAAAAAAACAATTGTGGAGATATTATTGTGTTTCTACCATCTCATTTGAACCCAAGCTTGTTGTGGGCTTTGTGCCCATATTGTGGTCACTCTATTACACAAGCTCAAGCAAGAGGCATCCAAGACATGGAAAATTCCATCATGTGATATTAGTAAACCCTAATTTTATGATTCAAGATCACCTAGACATGAGCCAAGCTAGGTTTCACATAGAGGTAGTGTCTAGGTTTCACGACACCCATCAAACAAGAAAACACCTAGATGCTAGGTGTCTTGCTACAAGTAACTGTTGAATCAAGAGCTAGAGGTGCCACATCATGTTAGCAAGGTCTGTTGTGAAGAGGTCATCTTGTCTAGTTTAAGCAATCTTTTTATCACTCTTGAAAAGCCAAGGATTCAAGGTCATAATAAGAAGAGGTCAAAGGTGTTGATATATCCATGCAATACCCCTTGTTAAATCTCCGCCCTAACCAATTGTGTATGGTAAAGATAACAGTGACAGGATAACTTACACTGTTCTTGGGATGGAAAGGGGTCTATAACCAGAGGCCCTATAATACTTTTCCCACTCCACAAGTTAGATCCACTACTACAACAGATTACTCAAAGAACAACTACCACTCACGTTTCAATGTCTCAAACTTCTCAAATTACTTTCACCACTTTAATCATTGATCAACACACCGTACGAAGCATTACCTACTCAAAAATATATATCACCACAATTATTGTCATGCAAATAACATAAAACACTTATTCTGAACTTTGTATAACAGTCACCGACTACTTTTATTTGTTGGAGTTAGACGTCTGCAAAAGCACATGAACAACACAAGGAAGAAGAAGAAGCTTGGAGCACAACACACAATACTGAATGTATTACTACAGAATGTACAAAGATAAGTAGCCCATTAGGGCCATAGGTGTATATACAAGCCGAGGGAAAAAAACCTCCTAAAGAGGGAAAAAAGTGCCCAGACAGTCCTAGTGTTCACACACATCACTACCTAAATATATCAACAAATCCCCTCTAGGAGTGATGCGGTGAATAAGGAGTTGGCACTCATGTATAAGGAAGTGCCAAGCTATGTGGAATCAATCCACAAAAGGAAGTAAGCCCAAAGCTTTGCGGAAAGCTTCAAAATTCTCCATAGGCAAAGCCTTCGTGAAAAGGTCTGCAATGTTCTCTTGCGTGGGCACATATGCCAAGCTGGTCTCCCCAGCAGAGAACCTCTCCCTGACATAATGATAATGCACCTCAACGTGCTTAGTGTGAGCATGGAACACAGGGTTCCTTGCAGCTGCCAATGCGCTCTGATTGTTAGTGAAGATTGTTGTGGCAGAAGACTGACCAATACCTAAATCAGCCATAAGGCGTCTGAGCCACACACACTCAACAGTCATTGTGAAAGCTACCCTATACTCAGCCTCACAACTAGAAGTGGCCATAGTAGGCTGATTCTTGCTCAACCAAGATATACATGAGCTACCAAGCATGAAGCAAAAGCCACTAGTGGACACACGAGTGTCATAGCAACCAACCCAATCACTGTCAGAAAAAGCATGCAAATCTGGCGGTAATGATCCCCCCTTGGGATAAAACAACCCAAGTAGCTGGGTACCACTCAAGTAGTGAAAGATGCGCTTAATCGCCTGCCAATGTGTTGAAGCTCAAGGTCAAGGATAAAGCATGGAAGCGCATCAAAGAAGTGGACACACAAGAAGAAGGAGCTAGTAGGGAGATCCAAGAGGCACCTGTCAAATTTTCAGAAGAAATCCCTATAAAAATAGTGATTTTTATCACTAAAAACCATTGTAAATACCATTTTTCATTTTTGCAACTCCATTTTGTTCAAGCCAAGGAGTCCTTGAGCTTGAGGAGTATTAGAACTACCTACATACCAATTTTCATAACTTTTAGACTCCGTTTGAGCCCCTAAATAAGCCCTGGAACCTAATTTTTAACTAGGCCGGACACTAGGTCTGGACAGGGCCAAACCCACTCAAAAAACTATAAAAAGGGCTGGAGAGCTCATTTTTCAGGTTAGCTTGTTGTAGTTTTGAGCTTTGTAAGAGATTTCTTTTGTAATCAAAGTTTTCCATTGTTCCACTCTTTGCTCTTACCTTGTGCGTGTGTGTGTGTATGTGTGTGCATGCTTGTGTGCTTTCACTCACTCACTTGCTCAGAGTCTCCATACTAGTCCTCACATTTCCGTGGATTGACATTATGAGGTGAAGCTCCTCACGTTGGTACTTGCCATTGTGCTAGAGTGACATCAAATTTGGCGCCATTGCCGGGGAGAGAGCTTGGAGGACAAGCGTGTGACGGTAAGACATAGAGTAGCGATGTTGGAAGGTAAAAAAATCACCATTTTCAGTTCAGTTTCTAAGTTTTTCTTCTTCATCATCTTCATCATCATCACCACCTTCTCCCATCTTCATATTCTCTGATTTTTCCATTTTTGACTATACATTCATCTCGTTTTTCACCTTTGGCTGTGAGCAAGAAGCATAGAGGTTGCTCATAGCTAAAACGCTGAAGAAACACTCTTGAAAAACCCTCAAAAATACCAAAATCTGGGTGACAGTATCGCGGCGTGAGAGGAACAACGTTTGGTATCGCGACGACGGTATCGTGAGTTTGGAGTGTGACTTTGCATCTACAGGCACATAGGACTTACAAGGAAGACACAAGGTACTTATATTTGCAAAAATTTTTGAATTTGGGTATCAAAATCTCGAAGTATCGTGTCCGGTCGAGTTTGGTATCGCGATACCAGAACTCCCATGTATCACGATACTTGTCGAGGTATCGTATATGGCATGCCCACTTGAGGTATCATGATACTATTCTATTATCATATCGTCAAGTGTTGATATCGCGATCGCAATCGCCCAGGTGGTATCGTATCGTGCACCTCGGGGTATCGTATCGTCGACTGAGCGGTATCATATCGTGCGTGACAGTGGTATCGTATCGCCACTTGCATAAGTATTGTATCACGAGCAAAGTTGGTATCGTATCGCCAACTCGGTATCATATCGCCTCCTGTTTTGGTATTGTATCGTCCAGTCCTTTAGTATCATATCGTGCAAAGAGTCAGTATCGTATTGTCTGATTTTTGGTATCATATCGCGTCAAGTCAAATGGTATCGTATCATTTACAGACTGATACCATATCGTGAGGTGGGTATCGTATCGTGCAACTCAGAGGTATCGTATCGTGACCATTTCCAATATCATATCGTGGAAGTTGGTATCGCGATCACAATCATCCCGGAGGTATCGTATCGTCTAAGGTGGTATCGTCTAAAGTGGTATCGTGTAAGACAAAGGTATCGTATCGTGAAAATCTGGTATTGTATCACCTATTCTGAGCTCCCAGAGAGATCCTGTTTCCCTGTTTTAACCCCCAGAACTCTGAACTGGCATAACTTTCTCATACGAAATCCGTTTGCTGTGTTTTTGGGTTCGTTGGAAAGCTCGTGGGGAGTAGTATTATTAGATATAGTATTTTGAAGTTGACCCTCAAGGAAACTAGAAAACCAAGGAGTTCCAAAGGATTTTGACCAATATAAGAGAACTTTGGGACGAGAAGACAAGGCTTATGAACCTAAGATCTGGAAACACTTAGGCAAGGATAGACAAAGGATTAAATCATCTAAGGCTAGTGTCAACCATACAGCTAAGTATTGGGCACAACAACTAAGTGGTTAACCCTATGTGCTAAGTTCCGAAACAAGTGACTCAGAAATGTCCTTTAGCATGGAAAGACATGCATGTACCTCAGGTACTTCCTATTTACAAATACCAGAAGGTCCCTATAAGACTCAATTGGAGTATATCAAGACCAACCAATTAGGTGTTCGCCTCTATGAGGATGGTCTGAGGCGATCAATGGTCCAACTCAAAAATCCCGACCAACCCTTTGGACTTGAACACCCAGTGGTCAAGTTCGAAGAGGATGCATACATTGATAAGGAAGGAACCATGTATGTGGTTACCAACCTACCAGACAGGAGAGATGAGTTTGGAAACATCATTCCTGAGAATGAGTTAGGAGACCTAGAGCAAGGAGACCTAGGACGAGAACCCAAGACCCCTAGAGGTAAGTCAATCTTGACTAGAGTGATCACTCCAGAATGGATTTCCCAAGACAACAAAAGCATAGAGCTATTCTTGAATAGAGAAACAGAGGAAGCCTTTTGGAGATTCAAGCCAGATCAAGCGAGCCCAATAGTCACCATCTATCAAGGATCCGGAGACACCACACAAAGTTGTATATCTAGATCACACCTCAGAGAAACTGTTCTTGGTAACAGAGCAGGATAGGCATGCATACACTTGGCAAGGTGAATCAATTTTCCCTCCACTAGGATCTAGTGTTTCCCATGGCCTCCAAGGAATAGGATCATCCAAGGCTCATGAAACCCAGAGGGAAAGAACTAGAGAGAGACCGGAGGTAAGCTTTGCAAACATTGTGGGTAGAGACAGATCAGGACATGAAGGTGAAAGACATGAAAGAGAAAGAAATCGAGCACATAGGCATCAAAGAGATGAACATGATTTCCCATTGCCCAGACCCCGAGAGCACTCAAGAACCCTTAGACCTTCTCAAGTGGTCAAGGCAATGAAGAACTACTTTGATGGATTTGGAGATCCTTATGATCATGTGGCCGAGTTCAAACAAGTGCTAAGAGCTGAACAGGTTGAGGACTTGTTCACACAATTTGAGGCATTTGGTTTGACTCTTAAGGGTACTACCTTAGCTTGGTTTCAACCTCTAAACAGTCACAACTATAGAGAGATAGGCCAACTGCTAGAAGAATTCATTGTAGAATTTTCCAAGAGTGGTATCAAGCATAACACATCATCCTTGATCCATAACTTCAAGCAGACACCCCAAGAAACAGTGCGACTTGCAAGAAGAAGGTTCAGACAATACCTAGAAAGATGCCCTACTCCACAGCTACCCACACCAGCCAAACAAGTGGCATTGTTCTTAGATGGCTTACTGAGCACAAAGTTAAGGTCATATGTGTACTTGAAAGAGCCTAGATCCATAGAAGAGTGTGTGCGGATGTGCATTGACATAGAAGACAACTTGGGTGAGGAGTTAGGACTATCCAAACTCTATAAGGACTCTGATAGTCCTACTAGTCATACCTCTAGAACTTCTACAGAGATAGATGAGATAGCTGAGCAGGTGGCCAAAAAGCTAGGAGTTCAAAATAGACAAATGCCAAGGGTCACCCCATTGAAGCGATGTTATACATGCGGAGGAGATCACATGGCTAATGTCTACCCAATGATGACTCAAGCCCAAGGAAACTCTAATGCTCTATATTATACCATTGAGAGGAAATACACAAATCATACGGCTCAAGATTGTCCTTACAACAGGCAGGTTTTCAGACAAAATTATTAGCAACCTTACCAGCAAGGTAGGTATCAGAATCAATAGCAACAACCATATTATAGACCGCAACAACAATATCAGGCACCATATAGGCCACAGCCAGTCATAGGAAACCAACCACCAGCTCCTGCCATGTGATTCCAGTTAAGTACACGATGGCAGAGGAGAACCCTAATAGAGCATTGGTGCCACTAACCCCATTGGTCTCAGAAAATGACTCTCACGCTTATAGTTCAAACTACTCCCATGTCCACATCCTCATTACACAGAATCACCTGAGCATAGTGAGACCTATTCTTATCAATATGAGGCATCACCTATGGAACAAAATTGGGAGCCAAAATACTCCAATGTCATGTATACGAATCCAAATCTTAGGCCCCAAGCAAGACAAGTAAGACCACAAGCCTCTAGAGGACCATGTTTTAGATGTCAGGGCGACCATTTCATCCGTCAATGTCCCCACTCACTCACTCTAGGACAAGGACAAAACATCACCATACAAGGCTTTTGTCTTGAGTGCGGCAAAGAACATCTTCCAAGAGAGTGTCCTCGGAATCCCTCTAGTAGACCCATCAATGTGGTAGGCTTAGTGGCGGATTCAAGTTCAAGTAGCAGTAACGTGGCTCCTGTATAGGCAGTTACTCGGGCACAAGCATTAAAACAGGATAAACCAGCAGAGCAATCAGAGTCAAGTGAATCAGGAGAGCCTAGTAAGAGGAAAACAAGAACTTGGAAGGATATGAGGGAAAGAACCAATTGCAAGTGGAATAAAAAGCTATCTGAACTAGAAGAAAGCCTAAAGGATACAAAAACAAAAATAGAAGACATTGCATCTCAAAACCCCTCGCATGCCGAAGCTCCATCCACTTCACCTCATCCCACCCCACCAGTCACTGTAAATAGATCGCAACCAGGGTCTATTCTTGCAGATCCAACCCCAGAAGGCTTGGACATGATGTTCAAGGCCTATCAGGCTCGACTTCAAGAAGGGCCAACAGCTGCAAACTTGGACAAGAGTTACCCAAGAGCAGACTTAGAGATTGAACGAACAAAAATGTGCATGAAAATGGTAGAAGTAGCTCAAGCTATGCTTGAGACTAGTCAGAAGTTCAATCAAACAAACTCTATCAAACCAGATTTGCATTTCCAGGGCTTACTAGAAAGATTAGAGCAATTGGTAAACAAGTCGCAGGTTTCTTTACCTCCACAAGCTCAACCAATGGTTGAAAGAGAGAGCTCACCACCAAGGAAAGTGTATGTTCCTGATTCCATAGATGAGGGAGCACCTCTTTCAATTCAACAGTATTCTCAAGAGTTCTTGCGGGAAATACAAGAAGAAAAATGGGCCAAGGAGAAGGGTAATCCCCCTCCTATTCTTGAGATTGATGACCTTCATGATCAATTTCCCCAAGACATTTTGTCTATCTATGGAGACCCAGCAGAGCAACAAGAAGATGAGAGATTAGATTTTGAATCTAATTCTTTACAAGAGTTGCCACAATTCACAAGACCATGGGAATCTGAATCTCTTCATATCAGAGCTCCCACAATATTGGTAAGAAATGAAGACTCAGTGGTTCCAAGGAACACTGATGTCGTGAAGAACACTAAGGTTCAGTGTCATCTCACTGTAGAAGAGCTTCTCAAAGCAAAAGCTGAGTTATGGAATCATGTGAAGGATCAAGTTCCATAACTTGATTCCAATATGCCAAAAGCAAGCTTGAAGCAAAAAATTCTAGAGATACCTCTAGACAAGATAGGAGACATGAGTGAAGGTGAAGAAGGTAATACTTATCTTTCGATCACCTATCAAGGTTACACAACCAAAGCAATCGTAGATTCAGGTGTTGGTGTTGCTATTGCGACCACCTCCTGGTGGAAGCGATGGGGCAAACCCACATTAAGACCAACTAGAATGAAGCTTCAAATGGCAGACGATCATTTTGAAAGACCTCTAGGACTACTTGAAGGGATAACTCTAACCACTTGTGGTGTAAAGTTTGAACATACATTTGCTATATGTGACTTTGAAAAAAATAATGTCTATGAGATGATCCTAGGAAGACCCTTCCTACGACAATTGCAAATAGTACAAGATTGGGGAACCAATTCCTTGTACTTACAGCACTTAGGACTCGCCACCAAGGTCAATTTGAAGGATTACACCTTCAGAGATGTACCACCCCTACAATGGAATCCTATCCACAAAGCGAAACAAGATTCTATCTCTGTACATTCTGGAAGTTCACTTGATCCATCCTGGCTACATGAAGATACTCACTTGTGGATGTGCAAGGTCGTAGAGGAAGACAAAAAGCGCCTAAAAGCAAGAGAAGAAGGAACTCCCCCAGGAGATAGACCAATCAAAGACCCAGCCTATACACCGATGATATTTCCAGATGAGGAATTTGAGCCTCACGGTTGGGCAGAAATCTTAGCTTCCATGGACATTGCAGTTAATGAAGAACAATGGACACCTCATTGTGATGAGGAGGGTTATGATATTTCAGTGTTCATGTGTCAGCCCTTGTTGGAAGAATGTGACCCTAGTGATGTCATAGAAGAAGAAGAAAATGACGATGATCTAGAGTCCATTGTGATGGATAGTTGCTTCATCTCAGAGGAGCACTATCTAGAAGATGTAGGAGCATTAACCCAAAAAGAAGAAGAACCTCTCACAAGTATTAAAACTATAAATTCAAAGGATGGAAGTGAAGGAGGTCAAAAGAAAAAGAAACAAAAAGCAGTGAAACAAGAAGAGGAGGAATCATTGTTCGAAGTATCAGAAAATTTCAAGAAATATGAATTTGAAGACCGAAAAATTTTGGTAAGAATGCCTAAGAGAGAGGCCATCATAGGAGAAGCATATGACAATAAAGAAAAGACCAAAAAGATTGTAGTGACCATTGAAGGGAACGAAGAGCAATGTATGTACATAGGAGATGACCTAAGTGCAAAAGAAGAAGCGGAGCTTGTAGCTCTATTAAGGGAATATAGGGACGTGTTTGCATGGCATTATAGAGACTTGAGGGGAGTAGATTCAAAAATTTGCTCTCATACGATCTCGATGACCGCTGATGCCAAGCCCACCAAACAAAAGCCCTACACATATAATGACACTTATGCAGCTAAAATCAAAGAAGAAATTGACAGGTTGATTGAAGCTGGATTTATATATGAGATCGAGCATATTGAATGGGTGTCCCCCATCGTAGTGGTGCCCAAGAAGAATGGAAAGTTGCGAGTGTGCATTAACCTTAAAAAGTTAATGCTGCTACGATTCGAGATAGTTATCCGCTTCCAATCACCGAACACTTATTGGAGCGTGTTGCAGGCAAGGAAGTTTATAGCTTCCTTGATGGATTTTCAGGCTACAACCAAGTAGCCATTGCCCCTGAAGATCAACACAAAACGGCTTTTGCCACAGAGTGGGGAATCTTTGCATTTCGTGTGATGCCATTTGGTCTCACCAATGCACCTGCAACATTCCAAAGGCTCATGTGTCATGTCTTCAAGGAGTTCTTGCGAAAGAGCTTAGAAGTATATGTAGATGATTTATGTGCCCATTCCCAACAAAGAAGTTACCACATCCCTGAGCTCAGACAAATCTTCAAGAAGTGCAGAGAATATCGAGTGTTTGAACCCAGAGAAGTGTGTGTTCATGGTACATCAAGGCAAAATCTTAGGTCATATTGTTTCCAAAAATGGCATATCAACAGATGAGGACAAGGTAAGGGCCATAGCAGAGTTGCTGAGGCCAAGGAATGTTAAAGAGGTACAAGCCTTTATATGGGCCATTGTGGATATTATAGCAGGTTTATCCACATGTATGCCATCATAGCTAAACCTCTTTATGGATTGTTGACAAATGCGAAAATTCCTTCAATGAGCTAAAAAGACATTTGTGCTCAGCACCAATACTGACCACTCATGATTGGAGTAAACCCTTCCATGTCCATGTAGATGCTTCTAATCATGTAATAGGATGTGTGCTAGCACAACCTACAGGTGAAGGAAATCTAGATTTACCCATCGCATATGCAAGCAGACAGTTGAACGCAGCTGAACGAAATTATACCACAACAGAAAGAGAAGGTTTAGGCATGGTATATGTTGTGAAGAAGTTTAAACACTACTTGTTGGCCAACAAGTTCAAGTTTTTTTTTACTGATCATCAAGCCTTGTTGTATTTGGTCAATAAACCTTGCAATACCGGCCGCTTAGTAAGATGCTTCCTCTTACTAATGGAGGTAGGACACACCTTAGGGCGGACCATCTTTCTCGCATCACTTTAGGAGAGCCACCGCAAGGAGTGTCTGATGAATTGCCTGGTGCTTATCTATTCAATTCAAAACTTGCTCCTAAATGGGCAAATAAGTTGGTACCAGTCCTAACCTTCGGACCAACGAATAAGAATGTGAAAACGAACAAAGAGGAAATTGTAAAATCACATAAATATCAGAGATTGGTAGACAGCATGCACAAACAAGATACAAATGGTGTATTAGCTTGTTGTGTCGAGGATGATGAACATAGTAGTTGGTTGCAACAAGCCCATGAAGGATTGCTAAGAACTCACTATTGTAAACAACGAACATGGCAGAATCTAAAATGTTTAGGAGTGTATTGGCCTAGCATGGACAAAGAAATACATGGTGGATTCAAAATTGTCCAGTGTGCCAGGAGAGACCCCCAGTGGAGCATGCTACCCTTTATCACATATCGTTAATTCCAAAATGGAGCACTCCATTGGTAGAATTCATGAGATCGGGAACATTACCCAATGAGGCTAGTCTAGCAAGAAAACGGAGCATGGAGCAAGAGGCTCAAGACTATGCCTTAGTAGGAGACAACTTATATCGGAGAGGCAAAGATGGTTACCTAAGACTGTGCATTCACGAATCAGATTATTTGAAAGTCTTAGAAACTGCACGTAGTGGTGTTGCATGTGGACACTTTGGTCCTGACAGAGTAATCAAGACCATTTTATTTTCAGGACTTTAGTGGCCAACTCTTCATATGGATGCACATACCTATGTGAAGAAATGCGACACATGCCAACGTGCACAATACCCGATAAGGAAAGATGAGATGCCTTTGAGGCCAATGATGGGAGAACGTGCATTCTCGAAGTGGGAAATATACTTTGTTGGTCCTATTAAACCCCCAGCTAGAAACTCCCATTCAGAGTACATTATTGTAGCCATCGACTACCTTACAAAGTGGGTAGAAGTAAAGGCCACTACAAAGAATGATGCTCAAACGATGGCTAAGTTCTTATTTGAGAACGTGTTCACCAGATATGGGTTACCAATAGAGTTAGTAAGTGATAGAGGTATGCACTTCTTGAATGAAGTCATTGAAAACCTTCTCCAAGAATTCTTGGTGATACATAAGAAGTCTGCCCCCTATCATCCACAAGCTAACGGACAAGCGGAGAGCACGAATAAGATCCTATGTAATGTATTGACAAAACTCATAAATAATAAACACTCTGATTGGGACAAACAGCTTCATCATGTTGTTTGGGCTTATCGAGTTGCCTACAAAACGGTACTCAATGCCACCCCATTTCAGATGGTCTTCGAACATAATGTTGTGCTACCATTGGATTTCCTAATCCCAGCCTTAAAGGTAGCACAAGAGCATGAGTGGAATGGACATGAGTTTTCCTCTAGGATCTTTGATCTAGAACGCTTAGGTGAGACGAGGCTACGAGCGGCTGCAGGCATCTATGCTACAAAGAAAAGATAGAAGGCATATTTTGATGCACACATCAAGGATAAGGGACTGAAAGAGGGAGACCTAGTGTTGGTTTATACACTAAAGCAACATGCCCGTAAGTTAGAAAAATGAGGATATGGACCCATGATCATTAATAGAATTTTCACTAGCGGCGCAGTTCAACTGGCTACTTTAGGAGGTGATATCTTGCCAAACTATATCAGTGGTTGTAGAGTCAAGTTATATCAGGAACCTCTCACGGAGGATATGCTAATGAGACTCAACACTGCTAAGAAGCGAAAAGAAGAAGAGTTGAGGGTCAGAGAAGAAGCACAAGCCGAGGTGAGAGAGCACATTAGGCGAAATAAGTTAAGGCGGCTAGGCCTAGATGTCAACCCAAAAGCCCCAAAATATCACATGGACATGTGCCAAAAATCGGGCAGAATTACTTCTCGAATCATCGATCGACGCCCCTTTGTGACCATAGAGGTAGGACACGGAAAGAGTGTAAGGACTGTGAGAGCATTGGTTGACTCAGGTGCAACAACGAGTGTAGTTAGACTTGCATACTGCCAAGACCTACAATTGGACATCAAACCCATAGAAGCATATCTCATAGGATTGGGAGGTGTGGAAACCCCTTGTTTGGGTGAGGTGGAACTCCCCATCTACCTTCAAGATGTTCCAATGAAAGTCAAAGTGCTAGTGTGTCACGATGAAGACCTTGCTGAGCCACTTGTCTTGGGTCAAGATTGGATTTATGACCATGCAGTCAACTTGAACCTACGAAGTCAAGTTCTTCAAGTTTGGGTACAGGAACAATGCATCACATTAGAATTAGATAATTGCATGCTCACAGATCATGGCACCACACACTCTCTTAGTTCCTCTAAGACTAATCTTCACGAACAAGATGTTGTATGTGTCAAAAGCTCTATATTCCAGAAGCACTCAATCACAGAAGAATCGGCACAAGGACAAGCAAACTCCGCCTCTTGTATAAAGACTAATGCCATCACAACCAATCCACCAAAAAGGCAAGTGAAATAGTACATGACAACCGCTATATAAATAGACAAAGAGAAGTCAAGAAGAAAGTAGCTTTGGGCATGAAGCGGATCTGGGTACGAAAAGGAGAGCAACCACCAGCCGCGCCAACACGATTCCCACCCAGGCAATCCAACCATGCAAAAACAAGAACCAAGCAACCAGGACTAGCTCACCTAGAACGCCTCCAAAAAATTTGGGTGCCTAAGAAATTAGCTGCAGCTCAACAAGGGCGATTACAAATGTGGGTACCTAAGAAGCTCTTACATACGCAACAACCTATGCTCTCCCACATGCGAACGGTCTCACCAAAGAAGCCCAAGAAGAGAAAAGGGTAAGAACCGAGTGCAGAGACCAAAGGAAGATAAACTCAACCCTTCAGCAAAAGTAAGGAGACAATCATCAAGGATATGGGTTTGGAAGCCTAAAGTACCGGTAGCATCCTCAGCACCAAAGAACGAACCACTCCGGATACAAAATTTAAGCAACCAAACAAAGATGAAGAAATCAACAAGGACTTGTACACAGCCCAACACTATTTTGAAATGGGTCCCTAAAATCAGTTGTCCTTTTGACATCCAATGGATACCTCCAACAAAGGCTGCATCAACATCTACAAGAACATTAAAGCCTCGACGTGCAACAACCATGTGCCTTTGGCATAACCTTGTCTTTTGCACCATTCAGGTCATGCATTTCCAAAGTATGCATTAATATAGGGCCACATTACATGGTCGTGCATAGACACAATTGAGAAATCCCAGGCACATGAGACACAATTTCCACATGTAAAATATTTTCTTGATACTAACCTCTGTCTTCTTGTTTTATGCCATCGTGAGCACAAAAAAAAAAGAGACAAGACTGTGCACTTGCAGAATCTCATAAAGTGAATCATCAGAATGGACTTCCATCGACAAGAAAGCCAAGCCAATGGTCAATCACCATGATGGAAGTACAACATGAAGAGATGAAGATCGACGGACATTTCACCATGGTAAGAATTGTACGCTTCAACGACTCTATAACCATGATAGATTAGGAAACCTCTCCGTTGGCATACCCTTGAGCACTGAGCTCAAGACCCAACTTCTTGCACCATAATTCTTCCAATGCATTTCCAAAGTATGCATGCATAGGGCTCCATTACAAGGTTGTGCACAAGGCACCTATTTTTTCCAACCCATACACTAATGCACTTCACCATCAATCATTATGGGTCACAAGTACTTGGCCTCATATTATGAAACTCATGTTTCAAAGATTCAAGGACATCCAGGGTACAACATCAGTACCCAGGAAGCAATTCACAGTAGATAACTGCTCAAAATCAATATTGACAACCTCTTTTGAGCAACTAGCAATATTTGAAAGCACGAAAATACACCATCTAGCTCAAGTCCAAGGAAGAAGTACCTACTAGGGGACCAACTCTTCCATAGGCTCATAGTGGAAACCTGAAGGATTCGACAACCGACTAGGCTACATTGGGAAGATGGATCGCTCCTTTTGATACATGAAGGGCACTACCTCTCAACTTGCTACATGGAAAAACCATTACAAGAAGGGTCTGTCAGGGACGTCTGTCAGGGACGACAGACTCAAGAGGGGGCGAGTGTTGAAGCTCAAGGTCAAGGATAAAGCATGGAAACACATCAAAGAAGTGGACACACAAGAAGAAGGATCTAGTAGGGAGTTGACACACAAGAAGAAGGAGCTAGTAGGGAGCTCCAAGAAGCACCTGTCAAATTTTCAGAAGAAATCCCTATAAAAATAGTGATTTTTATCACTAAAAACCATTGTAAATACCATTTTTCATTTTTGCAACTCCATTTTGTTCAAGTTGAGGAGTCCTCGAGCTTGAGGAGTATTAGAACTACCTACATACCAATTTTCATAATTTTTAGACTCCTTTGAGCCCCCAAATAAGCCTTGGAACCTAATTTTTAACTAGGTCGGACACTAGGTCTGGACAGGGCCAAAACCACTCAAAAAGCTATAAAAAGGGCTGAGAGCTCATTTTTCAGGTTAGCTTGTTGTAGTTTTGAGCTTTGTAAGAGATTTCTTTTGTAATCAAAGCTTTCCATTGTTCCACTCTTTGCTCTTACCTTGTGCGCATGTATGTGTATATGTGTGCATGCTTGTGTACTTTCACTCACGCACTTGTGCCATCACTTGCTCAGAGTCTCCATACTAGTCCTCACGTCTCCGCGGATTGACATTTATGAGGTGAAGCTCCTCACGTTGGTACTTGCCATTGTGCTAGAGTGACACAATGCTTGACACCTGGGCAATGCATAAACTTGCTCATCTGTGAAACAGCAAACTGAATATCTCGCCGAGTAATGCATAAATAAATCAAGCATGCAACCACCTGCTGATAGAGAACAGCATCAAATGCATCTCCAACATCATGAAGACTCAATTGTAAACCTATCTCCAAAGGAGTGGCAATAGGCTTACAGTCTTCAAGGCCAAAATGCTGCAATAATGTGTCAATATATTTCGTGTGACACAAAGCCATTCCACCATCAACTTGCTAAACTGAATGCACAAATAGTGATGCAAATGCCCCGAATCAGACATCTCAAATGAGGCATGCAAATCAGCCTTAAAATCAGCTATATGTCTATCATGAGGACCAGTGAGCAGCATGTCATCGACATACACCACAATGATCAGAAGCACATCATTAGCACGCTTAACATATAAGGTGCTTTCAATTGGATTGTTCTCAAAACCTTGTGCAATCAGATATGCATGTATCTTTTCATACCAAGCACATGGCGCTTCCTTTAAACCATATAATGCCTTCTTTAACCTGCACACCTAGTTTTCATGCCCTTTTTGCACAAGCCATGGGGCTGAAAAACATACACTTCTTCATGCAAGTCACCATTCAGAAGTGTTGTTTTTATATCCAACTTATGTACATTCCAACCATGATGAGCTGCAAGTGCAGAGATGCTATGAACAATAGTTGTTCGACAAGTAGGTGCAAAGGTATCATCAAAATCAATGCCTCTTTCTTGTGCATAACCCTTTGAAACAAGCCTAGCCTTATACCTGTCAACTGTTCCATCAGGCTTATGCTTCAACTTGTATACCCACTTTGTGCCAATGGCCTTCTTGCCAGGAGGCAAGTCACATAAAGACCGAGTATCATTCTTCATTATAGCATAATATTAAGATTGCATTGCATCCATCCAATGTTCATAATTTTGTGCCTCATCAAACGAAATAGGTTCAGTCTCATCATAGAGACTAGCGACAGCCATAGCATAGCAATTTGATACAAAAGAGGCACTATGAGAGCCTCATCGAGTACAATATGACAAAGGTGCATCTAATTTGCTGTCATGCAAAGTCTGCACCAGCCATTTTGGCATAGTTTTTGCTTGCTCAATATCAGCTCTCTCATCAAGAAGTGCATCATTGCATAAAAAATGGAATGATCTGCATCATCACATGAAACCTGCAAAGGCTGAGAAGTTGCCTCATTAGGACCTGCACTAGACTGTCCACTTGTAAAAAGAAGTAGCAAAGTATCATACCTGTCTTTAGAGCTAAAAAAGTCTCCTTAGTACATGAAAGCAATGGCTGAATAGCATCTTCCACAGAAACAACATCACAACTTACCAAATTGCGTTTAGTTTGTGGATGATACAGATGATAGCCTTTACTTTGAGAACTGTACCAAAAAAAAATACATTTTATTGCTTTATCATCCAATTTTCTGTGATGTTGTTCATCCACTAATGCATATGCCAGACAACCAAAAACACGTAGATGAGCAACAGATGGCTTGCGATCATGCCAAGCCTCTTATGGAGTGATAGACTATAGTGCTTTAGTGGGACACATGTTAAGTACATATGCTACACACAAAACAGCTTCAAGATTGAAACTATGTGGTAAGGCCTGACTCTTGACCATAATCCTTGCCATCTCCATGAGTGACCTATTCTTCTGTTCAGCAACTCCATTTTGTTGAGGTGTATACGGCACTGTACACTGGTGTTTTATCCCACGTTCAGCCAAAAATGCATTTAAGTCAGAAGACATATATCCCCTCCCCCTCGATCATAATGGAGGGTGCACATTTTACATGCTGATAGATTTTCAGCCAAAACCAAAAACTGTTTGAAGCACATAAACACTTTGGACTTTGCCTTGAATGGATATACCCATGCGTACCTCGAAAAATCATCGATGAAAGTCACGAAGTAAAGATAGTTTCTAAAAGAAGGTGACTGCATAGGACCACTGACATCATTATGTAGAAGCTTCAATTTTTGAGTAGCCCAAACTGAACCATCTTTTGGAAAGAAAGAATGTTGCATTTTGCCCAAAATACAGCCTTCACAAACATGTTTTCTGGGTGTTTCCAGTTTGGGTGAACAGGACACCATTTCAGATTGTTGCAGGCATAAGAAACTAGCAAAATTTAGATGAGCAAAGCGTGCATGTCAAAGCTTTGCATCTAACATAGCTTGAGAATCATTTATTGCACATGCCAAATCATTTACAGATCTTTCATAGTCTATGAGGTTATACAACCCATGAGATAAAATGCCAGAAAAACGTCTCCATTTGACAGATCATGAACTGTACATCTGTCATCAACAAATTTCACAACCAAGCCGATCTTGGCTAATGCAAAAACTGATAATAGATTTTTCTTGATCCCTGGCACAAACAAATCATCTGACAAAGTGAAAGAACTACCATCAACAGTAGTCAGAATGATCTAACCAACTCCCATGACAGGATAAGAGGAGTTGTTGGCGCATGTGATAGTATTCCCTATAGGGGCAGGCCCGAGTGAAGAGAAGAAATTGCGTTTCGAGGTAATATGTTTGGTCACCCCACTATCAAAGTACCAAACATCGGAGTCTATTGCAGACATGCACTGCTCATGAGAAGATGGTTCAAAACTGCAAACAATAGTAAATGTCCATTCTTCATCTTCCACAAGGTTAGCAAACTCAGTTTTTGGAGTAGAGGCCTTTGTAACAACCATTCTAGCCTCTTTTTTCTTTGCCTCTTTTGCAGCCAGTTTAGGACAGTTCTTTATGATATGATCATTTCCTTTACAGTACTTGCAAAACAATTTCTGCTTTTCTGATTTCTTCTCATCTTTGTCTTCCCTCTTCGAATTGCATAATTAGGGGATTTCTGCTTACTAGTTGAAGAGCTACATTTTCCTTTGCCCTTCTAACTAGCCACGAAAGCTTAATTTGCAACACGCATAATGGACCTGTTCTGTCTCTACAATGTTCTCCTACATGGGCACATATGCCAAGCTGATCTCTCCAGTAGAGAACCTCTCCCTGACATAGTGATAATGCACCTCAATGTGCTTAGTGCGAGCATGGAACATAGGGTTCCTTGCAATTGCCAATGCGCTCTGATTGTCAGTGAAGATGGTGGTGGCAGAAGTCTGACAAACACCCAAATCAGCCATAAGGCGTCTGAGCCACACACACTCAACAGTAGCTGTGAAAGCTGCCCTATACTCAGCCTCACAACTGGAAGTGGCCACAGTAGGCTTCTTCTTGCTCAACCAAGATATACATGAGCTACCAAGCATGAAGCAAAAGCCACTAGTGGACACACGAGTGTCATAGCAACCAGCCAATCGGAGTCAGAAAAAGCATGCAAATCTGGCGATAGTGATTCCCCCTTGGGATAAAACAACCCAAGTAGCCAAGTACCACTCAAGTAGCAAAATGCCTGCCAATGCTTGAATCCTAGGCAATGCATAAACCTACTCATCTATGAGACAACAAACTGAATATATGGCCGAGTAATGCATAAGTAAATCAAGCATCCAACAACCTACTGATAGAGAACAGCATCAAATGCATCTCAAGCATCAGGAAGACTCAATCGTAAACCTGTCTTCATAGGAGTGGCAATAGGCTTACAGTCTTCAAGGCCAAAATGCTGCAATAATGTGTCAATATATTTCGTTTGACACAAAGCCATTCCACCATCAACTTGCATAAACTGAATGCCCAAATAGTGGTGCAAATGCCCCAAATTAGACATCTCAAATGAGGCATGCAAATCATCCTTAAAATCAGCAATATGCTTCTCAATAGGACCAGTGAGCAGCATGTCGTCAACATAGATAACAATGATCAGAAGCACATCATTAGCATGCTTAACATATAAGGTGCATTCAATTGGACTATTCTCAAAACCATGTGCAATGAGATAGGCATGTATCTTCTCATACCAAGCACGTGGTGCTTGCTTTAAACCATATAATGCCTTCTTTAACCTGCACGCCTAGTTTTCATGCCCTTTCTGCACAAAGCCATGGGGCTAAAAAACATACACTTCTTCATGCAAGTCACCATTCAGAAATGATGTTTTAATGTCCAATTGATGTACATTCCAACCATGATGAGCTGCAAGTGCACAGACGCTCCAAACAGTAGTCACACGGCATGTAGGTGCAAAGGTTTCATCAAAATCAATGCCTGTTTCCTGTGCATAACCCTTTGCAACAAGCCTAGTCTTATACCTGTCAACTGTACCATCCGATTTACGCTTCATCTTGTATACCCACCACTTAGTGCTAATGGCCTTCTTTCCTGGAGACAAGTCACATAAAGACCAAGTACCATTCTTCATTATAACATCATATTCAGATTGCATAGCAGCCATCCAATTTTCTGAATTTTGTGCTTCATCAAACGAAATACGCTCATTCTCATAACAGAGACCAGATGCAGCCATAGCATAGAAATCTGATGCAAAAGAGGTATTATGAGAGCCTGAACGAGTACGATATGACAGAGGTGCATCTAATTTGCTATCATGCAAGGTCTGCACCAGCCATTTTGGCATAGTTCTTGCCTGCTCAATATCAGCTCTCTCATCAATAAGTGCATCATGTACATCTGCATCAGAAATGGAATGATCTACATCATCACATGAAACCTGCAAAGGCTGAGAAGTTGCTCCATTGGAACCAGCACTAGACTGTCCACCTATAAAAAGAGGCAGCAAAGTATCATACATGTCTTTGGAGCTAACAGATGTCTCCTTAGTACATGAAAGCAATGGTTGAATAGCATCTTCCACAAAAACAACATCACGGCTAACCAAAATGTGTTTAGTTTGTGGATGATACAGACGATAACCTTTACTTTTAGAACTGTATCCAACAAAAATACATTTTACTGCTTTATCATCCAATTTTTTGCGATGTTGTTCAGGCACTAATGCATATGCCAAACAACCAAAAACATGAAGATGAGCAACAGATGGCTTGTGATCATGCCAAGCCTCATATGGAGAGATAGACTGTAGCGCTTTAGTGGGACACCTGTTTAGTACATATGCTGCACACATGATAGCCTCAAGCCAAAAACTATGTGGTAAAGCCTGACTCTTGACCATACACCTCGCCATCTCCATGAGTGACCTGTTCTTTCGTTCAACAACTCCATTCTGTTGAGGTGTATACGGCACTGTACACTGGTGTTTTATCCCACATTCAGCCAGAAATGCATTAAAATCAGAAGACATATATTCCCCCCCTCGATCTGAATGGAGGGTGCCCATTTTACATGCTGACAGATTTTCAGCCAAAACTAAAAATTGTTTGAAGCACATGAACACTTCGGACTTTGCCTTCAATGGATATACCCATGCATGCCTGGAAAAATCATCAATGAAAGTCACAAAGTAAAGATAATTTCTAAACGAAGGTGTCTGCATAGGACCACAAACATCACTATGTACAAGCTACAATTTCTGAGTAGCCCGAACTGAACCATCTTTTGGAAATGAGCAACGCTGCATTTTGCTCAAAATACAGCCTTCACAAACATGTTTTCCAGGTGCCTCAAGTTTGGGCAAAGAGGACACCATTTCAGATTTCTACAGGTGTAGCAAACTAGCAAAATTCAGATGACCAAGAGTGCATGCCAAAGCTTTGTATCTGAGATAGCCTGAGAATCATGTACTCCACATGCCGAATCATTCACAGATCTTTCATAGTCTATGAGCTTATACATCCCACGACATAAAATGCTAGAAGCAATAATCACATCGCCATTTGACAGATCATGAACTGTACACCTGTCATCAACAAATTTCACAACCAAGACAATCTTGGCTAATGCAGAAACTGATAACACATTCTTCTTGATCCCTGGCACAAATAAAGCATCTGACAAAGTGAATGAACTACCATCAGGAGTAGTCAAAATGATCTTACCAACTCCCATAACAGGATAAGAGGAGTTGTTGGCGCATGTAACAGTATTCCCTGTAGGGGCAGACTCGAGTGAAGAGAAGAAACTGCGCTGCGAGGTAATATGTTTGGTGGCCCCACTATCAAAGTACCAAACATCTGAATCTACTGCAGACATGCACTGCTCATGAGAAGATGGGTCAAGACTGCAAATAGTAGTAAACACCCATTCTTCTTCCTGCACAAGATTAGCAGACTCCGTTTTTGGTGTAGAGGCTTCTGCAACAACCATTCCAACCTCTTTCTTCTTTGCCTCTTTTGCAACCAGTTTTGGACAGTTCTTTATGATATGATCATTCCCTTTATAATACTTACAAAACAATTTCTGCTTTTTTGATTTCTTCTCATCTTTATCTTCCTTCTTCGAATATGCAGAATTAACAGATTTCTGCTTACTAGTTGAAGAGATCCATTTTCCTTTGCCCTTCTGACTAGCCAAGAAAGCTTGATCTGCAACTCGCATAATGGACCTATTCTGCCTGGACTGATCTTCCTGCAATAGAACAGAGACTAACTCCTTAAATGATAAGGCATTTGGATTGCCTTTCATCATCAACCAAAGAGTAGAAGCAAAACTCTGATATGAATTAGGAAGACCATTCAGAATGGTCTGCACAAGTGAGCTATCTAGTATAACCTCATCAGCAAAAATCAACTGTTCCTTCAAGTCTTTGATCTTCGTTAGGAAATTGTCCATAGAATCACCTTCATTCATGTGCTCACTCTCCAACTATTTCCGGAGGTAAGCAACAGGAGCCTCATTGCTAGCTTGATACAATGTGGTAAGTGTATCCCAAGCATCCTTAGCTATTCTACAAGAGCGAATATGAGGAATAATGGCACGTTTGACAGACAAAGCTATCAATGCATGTGTCTGGGCATCTCTGCCATCCCAACAAATCTTCTCTACAGTAGGTGCAGTAGAAACCGCAACACGAATAGGAATATGCAGAATATCACCATCTTCGACACCTTCTATATCAGCTTTAGTACCTGCAGTTGTAACAGTTGCAGGTGTAATAGGACATTTTTTGACACCCTGCACAATGTTCCACAGTCCTTTTGCAACCAACACATGTCGTATCATATAAGCCCATAACGGGTAGTTGGTACCATCCAACTTATCCTCAACAGCCAACATACGGAAGGAGTGCCAAAGACATAACATACTACTTGGTGAGATTCAAATATAATTTACTCCATTTACTTTTCTTTAATCGAAATAAACATATGATGAAACTCTTTTGTTCTTCCAACATATTCTTCTTGTGCATGGTGCATTATTTGCTAAAAAGGACACACTTGCCATATGGAACACCCAAGGCATGGAAAAATCTCATTATCAAGCAAGGACAAGCTTCTTTAGGTGCACAAGGAAAGGAGGAGGAGTAACAAAAGTAATGCCTTCAAAGAGCTTTTTGATTGGTTCTTTAGAAGACAATTACAAAGGAGCTCATGCCAAATATTGTCATCAAAAGATTAGGTCTATCATCAGACAAAAACATCATGGATCAATATCACAAAATGAAAAATATTACATTCCAAATGAATCCTTAATATTTGCAATGTCTTTTATTTCTTTGAGAAGTAAACATGTCTATATATGTACATTTCATGATGTAATAAGCTTTGAAAAGAAATATGTCTATGTATGTACATCTTTTTTGAGCCTTTTGAATGAGCTTGAATTTGGAAAATATGCCTTCAAAGAGCTTTTTGGTTGATTCTTGAGAAGACAATTACAAAAGAGCTCATGCAAATATTATCATCAGATAAATAGGACTATCACCAGAGAAAAACAGATCATGGATCAATAAGAATTAATATTAGGACATAGATCAATTACACAAAAAAAGGCTACATGCTTCATATTTACAATACCTTGTATCCCTTTGGGCAATAAATATGTGTATGTACATTTCATGAGTAAAACTTTGAAAAGAAATATATTTAATCCTCCTTGAGTCTTTTAAATGAGCTTGGCTCTAGCAAATCTCCTCTATATCTGAGGTACTCTTTTCTCCTATAGCTAGCAATACTTTTAACATCTGACACCCCTGCATTCATTGCATAGCTTGAGTAACAAAGGAAGTAGCGTGCCCTTGAAGCATTGAATCTTGGGGCATATCCAAAAATTCTAAATGCAGCTTTTTTTTTTTTACTAAAGGAAGTTCGGCCTTAGCCTACTCTCCCGGACTTGAATTAAATAAAGGAGAAATAAAAGAAGGAGACTAGTGCCCACGGGATCCCCCAAATCCCACAGAGCGGGGGAAGCTTTTACAGAGTGTAGATGGCTTTACAAGAGAAAGGTTAATCACTCACTCATCACCCTCATGCAGGGCCTTGCAAGGCTTACATGGAGTTATAGAGGAGGTTGATAAACCTCGCATCCCCATCATGTGGAGCCCACTTGGTTTTAAGCTTATTGTTGACATATTGTAGCTCTTTGTGATGTCTGAAGGGGGGGGGGGTTTCTTACAGTTAGCAATTCTTTTGCTGAGAAGGAAAAGGGACTTCTCGATCGACCACTCCTTGGGGGTATTGCCAAAGTTTTGAGCACATCTTTCTTGCCAAATCTTCCAAAGGATCTCTCCCCTGATCGCATTCCACAACGCTATAGAGCAACCAATCACTTCACCAATGAGGGCCTGCTTCCAATTGATTTGTTCTTGGAGTCCCAAAAAACGACCAAGGACCCTCCATAACCGAAGGGATTTAGAGCAAGCAAAGAACAGGTGACCAATATCCTCTTTGCTACGGCAACATCGCTTGCACCAGGGCGAAACCCCACAGATCTTGCTAGCTTTTGCATTGGTCCATATTCCAGGGTGTAGGATTTGCCATAGGAGAATCAACTTTTTGTTTTCAATGAGAGGGTGCCAGATAGACATAAATTTCATATCCCATCGAAGTCACGTTCAGTTGAGACACCATTTCTTGTTGAGACTGATGTGAATGTCATTGCAAGCTTCGACATATGGAAGCTTGGAGAGGCAATTACCATTATACCATTTAAGGCCCATTGGGTTCGGAGAGTCTTGTCCCATAAGTAGTCGGATTTTAGATCGGTCCCAAGCATGGCATCTGCTCAGTAAAACATTCCATTCCTCGTATGTGACCGCAGTAGTAGGGTCAAGGTCCTCAAAGTCCACCCATCTGTTTGTGTCATGTTTCCAAAGGTGCTTCCATTGTTTGAATCCCTTATTCCAGAGTCTCTTGGCACTCAAGACATTCCAAGGCTCCACGTTTCTCATGCCTTGGATCGGGAACCAAATAGAGTCGTTTTGTCTTATACCATCAGCCCATTTCCAATCTTCACTGACTCTGATGTGAGGTTTGAATGTGTTCCAGCTCATCCACAAGGATCTTACCAGGATCGATCCTTTGGGTGAGACGGGAATCGGAGAGAATAGGAGGGTGAGGGTTTCGAGGTTTTTCCATCCAGGGTAGCCTACCAAAGTAATCGTGTTTGTGTTTCTAAAAATTAATGTGGCCCAAGAGGAATCTCTGTTGCACCATGCCTTAATCATCCACTTAGCCGCAAGTTTATTGGCCATGTTGCCAATGTCCATAATACCCAGACCTCCATTCTCCTTTCGGCTTGTGCATATGGACCATTTGGTTTTAGGTACTTCCCTCTTGTTGTGGTCCCTAGTCCAGAGAAAGTTTCTACAGGTACTTTCTAATTTGGCTAGTTCTTGATTCTTTGTTCTCTGGCAAGAAAGAAAGTATATGATTAAGGATATGAGGAACGTGTTGATCACCATGGCCCGGCCAGCAAGATTGAGTTGCAAACCCCTCCAGTAGTTAAGTTTATTATTAAGTCTAGCGAGAACCCAAGCCCACCTTTGTTCCAGAGTAACACCGAATCCCAAGGGGATACCAAGAATGCGAACGACCTGACCTGATTGAATGCTTTCGCATACTTGCACAGTGAGGAGATTGGGTTGATTCCCTTTGATAGCCCTGAATGCAGTCCTGGTATGGTTAATTCTAGATCTAGAGGCCTCACAAAACGTGTCGAGGCACCACCAAAAGGTTTCCAAGCTGGTATCATCATTGTGAACAAAGGCATTTATGTCATCCGCAAATAGCCTCATGGTCATTTGCCCAGAGTTATGTGGCAAAGTGATGCCTCTTATGTGACCCAACTCCATCTGTTGCTCCACAAGTCGGCTTAGTCCTTCAGTGGTGATGGCAAAGAGCAGCGAGGCCAACGGGCAACCTTTCCTGATGGATTGTTTCAGTTTGATTGCCTTTGAAAGTTGTCCGTTTACATTGACTTTGGTTGAAGCATTGCCAAGGAGAGTGGAGATCATCCTGAGGAATCTCTGACTACACCCGAGATCTTTTAGCGATTGTAAAATATAGTCCCATTCCAATCTATCGTAGGCTTTGTCAAAGTCAATCTTAAGGAAGACAATGTCCTGATTAGATTCTTCAGCGTAGTCCAGACCTTCCCAGATATCAGTGATGGCTTCCAATATTGACCTTCCCTTAATGAAGCCTTTTTGGTCTTTGCTAAGCCACTGGTCTAAATGACAGGATATCCTATTGGCAATGACTTTAGCAAGAATCTTATATCCACTTTGAAGCATTGTGATAGGTCTCCAAAACTCAATTCTATTCCTCTCCCCTTTCTTATGTATAAGTTTGATGATGCCATTGTTGAGACAAGTGGGAAGGGCACCGAACTTGAGTGCCTCAATCCAAACAAGATTCAAGGGGGTGGCCACCATGTGTTTGAATGATTTAAAGAACTCATTAGTGAGCCCAAAGGCCCCGGGCTCTTGCTGTTCGAAAGCAAGTCAATAACTTCCAAGATCTCTTTTTCGGAAATGGAGGCTTCAAGCAGAGCACTCAAGTTGCATGGGATTCTATGCAAGGAAGTCCGAGAGATGGAGGCCATGCAATCCCACCTATGGGGGGAGAGGGGACAAGCACTACCCAAGAGATTCGTGAAGTGTGCTTCTATAATGCCAATGTTTTCTTCCACTATTTTACATTCCGCCCCATCCTTGTCAATCAGCAGCAGGATCTCCTCTCTAATTTGTTTTCTTCTGAGAATATTGCACATCTCTTTGGAAGGTCTATCTGACTTACCAGCCCACCATTCCTTAAAATAAATTTGAAGATTTCTCCTTTTGATCTCCTCCTCGTATCTTAATCTTCTTCTGATATTTTGGAGTCCCTTCTGAGATTGAATCTTCCCTTTATTAACTTCTTCTTTGAGTCTTCGGAGCCGGTGGTATAGGTTTTCTCTATGTCTTCGGCGGATGGTTTTGAGATCCTTTGTGGTCCTAATCAAGATCTGACGAGACTTTTCCACCACATTTCTCCAACACTTGGCTGGAGAGGTGCAGACGGCAAATGCCTAAAGCCACGCATTAGTGATTTCATGGCGGATAGAGGGGAGAGAAAAGACAAACGGGCTGGCGTGAAACCAAGGTGCATTGCGACTTTTAGATGGAGGGGGGAAGGTGAGCACCATTGGGTAATGGTATGAGACGGTGAGGTCAATACATTGCATTAGGGTCGGAGGGCCCCATTGATGGATGAGATTCTGTGAAATGTAGCTTTTGTTGAGTCTTGCTTTCCTCAAGTCCTCATCCAATTGAAGATTGGACCAAGAAAAGCCATTCGGGTCCTTGACTTCGACCAGATCCAGAAACAATTTGGTTTGGTCCCAAGTGTCTTTCTCTTGGCCATCAATGATATGGCCCTTGTTGTTCCACCTATCAGAGGGGTCCTCCACCATATTGAAGTCACCGCAGATCATGACATTATGAGAAAACAAATCCAAGGAGGACCAAGTATCGATCCTCGCAGCATCCTCATTTGGAGCATACATAGAAATCAAGGAGAATTGGAGGGGGGTGCTGAATGTAATTGCCAACCACCTATGGTTTCTATCTTCGCTCATGTAGTCAAGCTTATTAGCTCAGAGGTGATTGATACCAATGGCAGTTCCACCAGAACCACGCTGGTGGGTTGTGGAAAACCACACATGGGACTGAGAGGCACCCTTAAGTCTTTTTTGAAGGTCTTCTCCTTCAATTTTAATCTCCTGAAGATAGATGAAGTCCGGGTTTAAGCTTATGTCATGGAGCCATTGACCAATAATGGTGGCTCTTCTTGGGTCAGTTAGCCCCCTAGTGTTTAGTGAAGTGATGATCATTTTCTTGCACTTCCCTCACTCCGAGGGTGGGACTTCTCTTTTTTCCTCTTGGAGTCTTCTTTCTTTCTTGAGGGGGGATGGTCCCGACCATGCGTCTTTAATTTGAGGGGGCTTTTCCAAGGCATACCCGCCAGCTGTTTTCCCTTGCGGGAAGCCTCCTGTGGAGGAGAAGGAGAGGCCGTTTCTGCTATTGTTGTTCCAATGATGGAACTTTCATTGTCCATATTGTCCTCATTGCTTTTGGTGAAACCATCTTCTTTGCTAGTTGTGTAGTCCTCTTGATTGACTGCATTAGAGGGGGGGCACTCCAAGGGTAAGTTACTTGTGCCTGCAAAGTCCTATGTTCCTCCCGGATAGTCAAGCTCATTAACCTCCTTTGGTCTTTGCAGGTTGTTTCTTGCTTATTCTTCTGCTTCAAGGGGCAATCTTTTATTTGATGGCCTTGTTGACCACATTGAAAGCAGGCATTGGGCTGATTTTTAAAAGAGATCTCTTGAACCCAAGATTCCCCTTCCCCCAAATAATCTTCGAGGGGAGAGGCCTGCTGAGGTTTGCTTCCACACACATTTGAGGATGCCACCAGGCATTAAATGCATGTTTTGTGCCCTCATAAATGAAACCCCCAACATCTCCGTGCGAGGCCAGTGGCTTGCCAATCGGAGAGACAATATCCCACAAAAAGCCATAAAGGAAGAAAGGGAGATTGGGGACCTCAACCTAGAGAGGGTACCGAAGGGGTTTAGAGTTGTCAGGCACGAAATGCAACTTCAAATAGCAAAACTCTGTGTGCATTAAAGGCTATTGAAGTAAAACCCATGTATCTTGAAAGAGTCCTCAAGGAGAATGGTGCAAAATCTGGCTCTTCACTATAGTGCTTATGAATAACACAAAATAATTCTATATTCAATTTTGGAAGATCATGGATCACTCAATGAATATCCACCTTGGTCTTTCCTTTCTCCTCTATGGTTTTCCTTGTTCCCTTTCCCCTGCCAAGGTAGTTGTCTTCATCCAATATCGATAACTATGGAAAAACTCAAAAACCTAGGTCAGAAGAAGTCCAAGGAAACTTTTAAAGTCATAGAAATAAGTGGAAACACAAGCAGAAGCAAAGCATGAGACACAACCGATCCAAGCGATTAGGGTCATCAGAGAATATCAGATGGGCCAAATCGCTTGCATCAATCATGTTTGATTATTCACCCTAAACTATATACAAACATATAATTAATGTTGAAAATAGTATTTTTACACACAATTACATGTTAATTATCAACGCTGCATGCAAGTCATAGACACGACCGATTCAAGCGATAAGACTCATCGGATATTCTTCGATGATCCTAATCGCTTGAATCGGTCACCACTAACACACCTTTCTTTTACATATCTTTACCTCATCTTCCTCCTCAATGAGCTCTTTTGAGTCAATAGATATGGTTCCTTTGTCCTCAGCAACTCCAAAAATGAATAGCCGCACCCAAATGAGTATATACCAAGATCCTTTTGATGTTGATCAAAGTCTTCATCAACAAGTGTTGGCTTCTCTGAAATAGCTCTTTCAAAGCAGCTTCAAAGAGCTTCTGATGAATCTTGGAATTCTTCATTTGAAAATGCTAAATCCAGACACAGAAATTCTTCTTTTCTGTCTCCTTTCTCATTGATAAATCTCCTTGCAACTTCCTCTGACTCAACTATAACAGCAAGGCAGTAGTCTTCCCTTAGGTTGAAGAGCTCCTGAATGTAATAGAGTGGAATAAATTCCTTTCCAGAGATGAAATAAAATGGTAGATTTGGGAGAAGAAGGGACTTCTCAGAAACTTTCACATCTTCAGTTGGCTCCTTTATTGCAGTCTCTGCTTTAAAAGTAACCACATCAAAATTCTTGACCTGCTCTTCTTCTGCTTGGAGATTGATCTCTTCAACAATATCCATGACACCTTTCATACTTTTTGAGCTTCCCTCAAGTGTCATCTGAAGGAATGTCTCTTTCTCTTCAACATGAACACATTCTTCCTCCTTGTTGTTTGACATGTGATCAAGCCATATCAAGAAGCCAATGCTCAAGGGGAGCAAAGAGCAGTCGTTTTCATGCTATGGGCATAAATCAAGATTTCCTAGCAAAGGGGAAATTTTTTGCACTTTCTAGTGTTTTTTTCCCTATTCAATGGATTTTTTCCAAAGATGTGTGGATGGATATAGGCTTTTCCAGAGATAATAAGCTCCTTTCCATTGACCACACCCAGGAAGCTCTCCCACTCATCCCTCATAAAGGTTTTTGTTTTCTCCAAAAGTACTTCAAAATCTATGTTGGGATTGAATATCCTCATTGCATCTAGAAAATAATCCACTCTTAAACCCTCTTGAACCATGAAATCTAGTAGTTTCTCAGATGGAGAAACACTTAGGATCATATTTTTTTCCTCCATCTTAGCTCCAGTTATTCTAGTGTGCCCTAGTGGAGAACACAATCGACACAAGAGAAATAAGCTAGTCAAAGCCCGATCAAACACGTGTAATCACTTGTATCGGTCGTATCGGGTATGAAGCATAAGTATGCAGGGTGATGAAGAGAGAAATTCTATGAAGGTTGAAAATGTGAAATGGTGAAGGGGCTGATATTTATAATCGAGGAGGATGTGGTAACGGTCACATGACATGGACCAATCAACAAGTGCCACATGGCAAGTGGATATTGAGAATCATAATGGCTAGATGATGTGACCCACTCAAATGATGCCACATGGCATTCTAACATTGGGATTTACAATGGCTAGATGATGTGGACCAATCATAGGCTGCCATGTGTCACCAAGGTCATCTGATTCCACATACCTATTTAAGCTCCTCTATCCACTTTTTTTCATTTTTTTGTGAACTCTTTGCTAGTGCCGACTTGCCATTGCCTTCGAGTTTTTTTCATGCTTTTCGAATCTTTCCATAGACCACATTTTGTGTGAGGTGTGATGGATCACAAGAGCTTGTACATGACCGATCCAAGCGATTAGGGCCATCAAGAAGTTTCGGATGACCTTAATCGCTTGCATCGGTTGTGTTGAGTGCTTTGTGAAAGGGTTTTTACATTCATTAGTTTTTTTGCTTTTCAAAATTCTTCCTTTATCAACCATTTACAACAGGACCAATACAAGTGATTAGGGACATCCGAGGATTTCCAGATGACCCCAATCGCTTGCATCAGTCATGTTTCTTGAGTGCTTTGTGAAAGGTTTTTTACATTAGTTTTTTTTTCTTTTTAAATTTCTTCCATAATGAACCATTTTACATCATGACCGATACAAGCAATTAGGGACATCTGGGGATTTCCGGATGACCTTTATCGCTTGCATCGGTCGTGTTTCTTTAGTGCTTTGTGAAAGGTTTTTTGCATTAGCTTTTTTGCTTTTTAAATTTCTTCCATAATCAACCATTTTACAACATGACCAATATAAGCGATTAGAGAACATCTGGGGATTTCTGGATGACCCTTATCACTTGCATAGGTCATGTTTCTTGAGTGCTTTGTGGAAGGCTTTTTACATTAGTTTTTTGCTTTTTAAATTTCTTCCAAGCTTTAAACTCTTTTTTTATGCAACTTATGGCTAGGACAAAGAAGACAACAAGGAAGTTGCCTCAAGATCAACGTAAAATGACTTTAGATTTTATTTGTCTAATGTGCTGATAGAATTCATCATCAATGATGTATGACTTTCATTATGTGTGTCATTTGCATAATTGTAGTAGGTGGTGTTGTAGGATTGATTCTGTCCCCTACTTCTTCCTCCACCTCTACCGTAGCCTCCTCTTTGATTTTGTCTACCTCTAAGAATAAATTTGATATCTTCCACCTCTGCCTCTGCTATTGTTATTCTGATTTTGATTTGATCCTTGCTGATTATGCCAACAATCATGAGCTGAATTATTATTCAATCCACAGATCCAACAAGCCTTCTTATTGTTATTCTGATTACCTCTTCCTCTTCCAAAGCCTCTTTCTCTTCCTCTGCTAGTGCTTCTACCTTTTGCATAATAAACTTGAAAACTTGATTCCTCTTCATCCTTTCCTTTCCCTTTATCTCCTTTCTTCTTGTTCTTCATGTACATTGCAAAAGTTTGTCCTTTCTCTCCATCTCCCTTCAAGTCTTGCTCAAATGTGAGCATCAAACCAAGCAATTTATTCAAATATGGAGCATAATGATTCAAAGAAAGTTATGTTGACAAGATAAAAGGTTTCTACCTTTCATATCCTCTCAAACCTACAAGCAATTGAGCAATCAATCCATGATTTTCAATATCTTCATCTATGGATCCAAGACTATCTGCTAGATCCTTCATCTTAGTGACATAATCACTAATACTTTGACTTGGCTTCTTCTTGAATGTAGTAAACTCTGACTATAGACTTGCTTTCCTTGCTTTGGTAGTACTTTGGAAATGATATTCCAATGCATTCCATATATCTTCCGCTGATTCCAATCCTCTGATGTGTGGTAGCAAATGATCTGAAATTGTATTATAGATGTAGGCCTTTGCACTTGCATCCTTCTTTTGTCAATGCTTTAAAGCATCCAATTCCTCTTTCTTTGGTGGGATTTCATCTCCAAATACTGGCTTCTCTTCTTCACCTATTATGTACACCATGACATCCTTTTTCATAAGTAAGGCTTCCATTCTCATTATCCATGCAGGATAATTATCTCTGTCCAGTTTGTCAATGGAGATATGATATGCCATAATTCTTTCCTTCTGCTTCAACCTGTGAGTTTAAAGGATAAAGAATAATACCTTTTGGAGTTCTTTGTGTATAAATATACTTTCTTTTGATGCCTTGTGTCTTTGAATGCTTCAACTTTCAAACTTTAATGAAAAACTTTCCAAAACTTCTCGTACCTTTGATGCCTTCTGCTCTCTAAATTTTTTTTGCTATGATACCACTTGTTGATGTATGAAACATCACAAGAAATGAATTAATGTGACACAAGAAAACCTCTATGTTCACCATTAACTCAATCCTTCTTCAAACTTTGAGAAATAATAGCCAAACTGAGAACTTTACTTCTTTAGAAATTTGTAGTCACTAAAATAACATACCTTCACTCTTTTGATTATTTCTCTCACTAAAAATATTATTTTGCCAATATCTTCTAGTGAATGAAAGTAGAAGAGAAGAGATTTCCAACAAGCTATTACTTGTTAAAAAAATTGCACTACACACCAAGTTATGGCCTTCACAAGATGACTGTGTGTGAGTGCCAAAATAGGAAATGCTGCTTGTTTTAGTAAAAGTGTCTATCCATTTTTGAAAAATTTCAACTTAGCATCGACTTGCAACAAGAATTCGATGCCAGGCATCAAATTGTTCTATTTTTGGCCACTTTTTCAACACTTGCAATACCCCCTTGAATACAGATATGAAGAAAAACACTTTTATGATGGAACTCGATGCTGGCCATCGACTTTACACTGAAACTCGATGCGATGCATTGAGTTGCTTCAAAAACCTCATGTTTTTAAGGAGATTCAATAGTAGATAAAACTCAGAGAATGAAAAACGAACTTATAAGCTCAAAATTGATGCCAACCATCGAGTTGCTTGGGAAACTTGAAGTTTTGAAGTCATTACCACAATAGGCAAAGCATGGAGATGGAGGAGAAAGTCTCATACATAGAACTTCTACTAATCCTTCTGATAGCTATGGAAACTCAAAAATTTACAAGTGCTTTCTCACTCAGAGAAGCTCAACTATTTCTCAGTCATACAAAATGAGCTCTAGATCTCAACCTCTCATTCTCACATTCTATCTGCGTCTGTTAATACAAACTAACTTAGATATATTTTCTCAATCTCGTGACTTTTGAAAATTCTACAACTAAAGTTAAGTCTAACTTTAGTACATGTGTGTAGAGGAGTACTTTGTCATCATCATCATCAATGTCCATATGAGAGGAGGTGGCTACAACAAGCAGAGGGGGGGCCTGTGTAGCAAAGACGACAGGTGGTGCAGATAGTAGAAGAAGGGAAAAAATGTGGGGAAGGTGAGTGTAGGGTAATTTTCCCTTGGACACCTTCTTGACAACCACCTGGAATTCCTTGTGAATGTGACGGAAGTAAAACATCGCCCAGTTGATGGGTGTCACTCTAGCACAATGGTGAGTATCAACGTGAGGAGATCCACCTCATAATTGTCAATCCGTGGAGACATGAGGACTAGTATGAAGATTATGAGCAAGTGATGGCACAAATGTGTGAGTGAGAAGCACACAAACATGCACACACATACACACACACGCGCGCACACAAGGCAAGAACAAGGAGAGGAACAATGGAGTTCTTTGCATTAGTCAAAAAGTCTCTTATATAAGCTCAATTCACAAAAAATCTCCCCTAAAAATGAGCTCTCTAGCTCTTTTTATAGTTTTCTGACTAGCTTTGGCCTTGTCCAGACCTAGTGTCCGGCCTAGTTAAAAATTAGGTTCTAGAGCCTATTTGAGGGCTAAAACGGAGTCTAAAAATTATGAAAGTTGGTATGTAGCTAATTCTAATACTCCTCAAGCTCAAGGACTCCTTGGCTTGAACAAAATGGAGTCTATTCTACCAAAAATGGAATTTACAATGTGTGTGGAGTGATGAAAATCACTAAACTTGGAAATTGTTTATGAAAAAAATGATTGGGCCTAGTTGCCATATTGTGCATGACTGCTCCTTTGTGCTGGTATGCTCTTCATATGACTTGTATGCCAACACTCCCCCCTTCCTAGCATCTGTCGCCCCTGACAGACCTCTATTCTATAGGATGGTCAATATAGTATTGGATGACGTTGGTGGCTAGTTCATGTTCTCCTATTCGTAATCCTCTTGCTAGGTCAGCTTCCAATGCATCCCAATTTATTGCACCTGGGACCTCTGGTTGTGGTGTGGTGTAGTACTTGGAGTACATGGCTTGTTCACAAGCAAAGAGATGGAGCAGGTGTGTTGGCTTAGGTGCAAACACTTCTGAGTGGTACTCCCAAAATCCTGATCAGAACATCTCTTCAAATGTTTGTTTATAGCATGCGGGAAGATACTTAATTCATGCATGCCAAGCATAAGCTACCCGAATGCTGGGGGTGGTGCTCATGTCGTACACCAAATCATAATTTCCATTAGTAAACCCCGGTAGCCATACCTGTGGTGTTGCTGCATTTCTAAAGGTTTTGAGTACTACCTGCATCATGTCCAAAATCTTAAGCACCATTTGGGCCGCCACATCTGGCATGGGTTTCAGTCGAGGCATCCAATGTCGAATTGTGGCCATCATGTATGCTATCGATGGTGGTCCTTGCGGTGGCGCTATGTATGGATAATTGATCCACTCCTTACATTGAGCATTATTCTGTACCTTTATGTTGAATGCTTTCCATGATCGGCTTCGTGGAACAGGGCCATAGCATGGATTGTAAAGTAGATGTAAAGGCGCATTGTTCTAGGTGTGCAGCATTTTAGGATATGTTTCAAGAAGTTTCTGCCGCCATGTTGGTTGACGGATTTTGCCTTTTTGCACCTCTGGAGGAAGGTCTTCGGGTTGGAATTGGGTTGCGAAGGAAGTTATCTTTCCTATGACTCTCTATATTTCTGCGTTATAATCTGCCAAAATGATATAGTAAGGCCTGTATTGAAGTTCTGATGAGAGGATAAGGCATCTAGATGACAGGTTCTTGAAGTAATTGGATTGTAATACACTTTCTTCTATGACTCTCATGGCCTGATTTTGCACTACCGTTCGCTCTTCATATGAACTCCCCATTTCCTCCAGTTGTTGTAGCCATGGGGGTCGCGGTGCTTCGAATGTATCCTGACCTTCTTCCGTTTGTTGTCCTCCTGGGAAGGGTTGTGGGTCATATTCTTCTTCAAACGTTTGTTCCACAGGAATTTGTACTGTTTCTTCATCAGTGGGAGCCTCTGGTGGGGAAGGTGGTCTTTCATATTGTAGTAGGCGTGCTTGCAATAGTATGAAGTGTTTTTGGAGATCTTTTAGGGCCTCTGAGTCGGTGAGAAGTGAAGCCGCGGAGGAGGTGGTTTGAGGGGCAGTCATGGTGTCTTTCTGTTGTTTCTGCTTCAGTTGACCGAGTTCCTCTGATAACTGGTCATGTGCTTCAAGCAGCATAGCATAATCTTCAAGGGTTATCTTTATGTTTTCCGGGGTCACCGCTTGAAATTTTGAGGGGCTGATTGTTGCTCCGGGTGTGCTTTCCATGGTCGCCTCTAAATTTTCTTGATTCTGTAGTTGCAGGCGTCGATTTTCTTCATGAGCTGCGGCAAGGTGTCGCTTGAGTAGAGCCATGTTTCGTTGAAGCTTTGAGTTGCGTTCCAATTGTATCTGTAGATGGCCTTCCACCACTTGTATTGTCTCCTAGTCTGTGTTCTATAACTGTACTTTTAATATGCTATGAGCCTCTTGTAAAGTTTGGAATTGTGTCTGGAGGCGAGCATTCTCCTCTTTGAGTGCAACAAGACGATGTTGTAGCACCTCCAAGTGCTCTTGCAGTCGTACGTTATGTTGTTGGAGCTGATTGTACCCTGTCCTTAACTGTGATATACATGCAAGCATGGTGTCCAATGCATTGCCTATGGATGAAGGTGTGGTTTTTACAATTGAAAATGCAAGGTGAGGGGATTGGGGAATGGGAAGAGTGAATGATGTGTCTATTGGAGATGTGTGGGTGGGTGAAATTGGTGGAGGGGGAATGGGAGAAGGTGGAAGTGTGGGGGGAGGGTGTTGGCATACAGGTCATATGAGGAGCATACAGGTACAATAGAGCAGTCATGCACAATACGGCAACAAGGCCTAATCATTTTTTCCATGGACCATTCACAACTCAAGTGATTTTAATCACTACACAAACATTGTAAATTCCGTTTTTGGTAGAATAGACTCCATTTTGTTCAAGCCGAGGAGTCCTCGAGCTTGAGGAGTATTAGAATTAGCTACATACCAATTTTCATAATTTTTAGACTCCATTTGAGCCCTCAAATAGGCTCTAGAACCTAATTTTTAACTAGGCTGGACACTAGGTCTGGACAAGGCCAAAGCTAGTGAGAAAACTATAAAAAGAGCTAGAAAGCTCATTTTTGGGGTAGATTGTTTGTGAATTGAGCTTATGTAAGAGACTTTTTGACTAATGCAAAGAAATCCATTGTTCCTCTCCTTGTTCTTACCTTGTGTGCGCGTGTGTGTGTATGTGTGTGCATGCTTGTGTGCTTCTCACTCACACACTTGTGCCTTCACTTGCTCATAGTCTTCATACTAGTCCTCACGTCTCCACGGATTGACAATTATGAGGTGAATCTTCTCACGTTGGTACTCACCATTGTGCTAGAGTGACACCAAATTTGGCGCCGTTGCCGGGGAGAGAGCTTCGAGGATGAGCGTGTGATGGTAAGACATAGAGTTGAGACATTGGAGTCATAGGTAATATCCTTTCTTTTCCTTATTTTTCTTCTATTTTTCTTGTTTTTGCATCACCATCATCACCATCATCATCCTCACCATCTCCCACCTCCATCTCCATCTTCACAAAAATTTCAGTTTTTGAGTATATTCCACTCCCCACCTCATTTCCCTCATTTCACTTGTGAGAGAGAGCGAGAGAGAGCTTGCATGCAATCTGTTTTTGTGTGTTTTTTGAGTTTTTGCTACAGGAACTAGTTGTACCACCCTCTCCAGTAGCTTATGCAAGTACGACAGACTCTGCACAAGTCCCGGGACGACGACCTATGTCTATCGCGACAGACATAAAAACTTGATATTTTTTGATTGCGTGTTTGGCACGGTAACCTACACCATTAGAGCACTCCAAATCACTAGAAGTTTCTAAAAAATTTGCGTTTTTTTAGTCTATCGTGATAGACACCGTCTATCGCGACAGACAGCATCCCACGACAGACGATAGACACCGTCTATCACGACAGACCAAATTCCACGACAGACTCAGTCTATCGCGACAGACACCCGTCTATCGCGACAGACCAAAAGCACGATAGACGATAGACAGCATCTATCACGACAGAACCACGACGGACGATAGACAGCATCTATCGCGACAGACACCCGTCTAGCGCGATAGACAGGAACCCCCGATAGACCCCGTCTATCGCGACATACAAAAACCACGACAGACGATAGACACCGTCTATCGCGACAGACCAGTCTATCGCGACAGACACCGTCTATCGCGACAAATCACTCTATCGCGACAGACACCGTCTATCGCGACAGACAGGAACCACGACAGACGATAGACACCGTCTATCGCGATAGACACCGACTATCGCGACAGATCACTCTATCGCGACAGACATCGTCTATCGCGACAGACCACTCTATCGTGGAAGACACCGTCTATCGCGAAAGACAGCCCCCCATGACAGCTTGTGTCTATCGCGACAGACACCGTCTATCGCGATAGACAGACATTTTCGGCAAAAAATTAAGGGGTAATTTTTTTGGAAATTTAAGCTAAATTTTGGGCATATTTGCATACTCAAATACTCATACACTTACAAAGGCCTTAGAAAAATGCATTAAAACTCCTGAAAGGTTCTGTTTGTCTGTTTAACCCCCTAAACCCTGAACGGTCAAAACTTTTTCATACGAAATCCATTTTTGAGCTCTAGGGCTTGTCAGAAAGCTCGTGGCATATACTACACGCTCTCAACTGTTTTTTATAAGAATAATGCATTGATTTTCAGATAGGGTATTTTGAAGTTGACCTACTGAGGGGTAGGTACACCAAGAGAGCTCTAGAGGAAAAAAATTTTGACAATAGCAAAGGGGGAAAAAAGGGTCATTAAAAGTGTCTGTGATAAATTGTCTGTCAATTGAAGGATCAAGTTGGAGGTAAACTTGGGATTTTTTTTTACAGGATTATCGAGAGCTCTTGGAGAAATCAAAGCGAGTGCCATTGTGTGTAGTCTTGGGAACTTGCTTCCTGGGCAGAGAAGCATAGCAAGGAGGAGCATTTTGAGGTTGGAACATCTCTTAACCCCCTCAGTCCATTCTTAGCATAGACTAAGTGCGAGTAGATGTCTTGTTTGAATAGAGGTACGATAGGAATACTCAAGTTCTAAGAGCCTTTAACTTCTCAAGTCCAAGAATAGTCTAAATTGCAGTCAAGGGATAACTTAAAGGAAAAGAACTTAAATTAAGCGGACGTAGAACATCAAGTACGACACACGAGAAAGGAGCCAAAAACCCCTCGAGGCAAGTCGGTTCTAACGAGAATAATCACTCCAGAGTTAGTTCTTCATGACAATAAGAGCATAGAGTTGCTCGTGAATCGAGAGAAAGATGAGGCTTTTTGGAGGTACAAGCCTGAGAAGCCTAATGAAGTGGGAGCCCTTACCATCTATGAGTTCAAAGATCCGGATAGCCCAGGAAAAGTGACCTACTTAGATGATGCCTCGGAGAGGATCTTTGTGGTCTCTGAGCATGGAAGACACGCATACACCTGGAAAGGTGAATTTGTTTTTCCCCAACCTCAATCCACTGTGTCTTATAGTCACCAAGAAGCTGGAACATCTCAAGCTCATGGGACTCAAAGAGAACGGAGTAGGGATAGACCTGAGGTGAGCTTTGTTAACCCACTTGGGAGAGAAAGAACAAGGATTGAGACGGATAGAATGGACAGGGAGAGATATAGGGAACCTAGGAATCTAAGAAATGCAGACCAATTCCCTCTCCCAAGGCCTAGAGAACACGCTAGAACCTTAAGACCCACACAATTAGTAAAGTCCATGAAGAACTGATTTGATGGCACAGGAGACCCATATGACCATGTAGCGGAGTTTAGGCAAGTTTTGAGAGCTGAACAAGTGGAAGATTTGTTCACTCAATACAATGCTTTTGGCCTAACACTCAAGAACACTGCCTTGACGTGGTTTCAACCACTTCACCAGGATCAGTACAGAAATATAGACCAACTTCTTGAAGCATTCATCACTGAATTTTCCAAAAGTGGTATTAGGCATAACACATCCTCCCTGATATACAGCTTCAAGAAAACACCTCAAGAGACAGTAAGGCTCGTAGGAAGAAGGTTTAGGCAATACCTAGAGAGATGCCCTGCTCCATAGTTACCCACACCAGCCAAACAAGTGGCTTTATTCTTGGATGGATTGTTAAGTACCAAACTGAGGTCATATGTGTACTTGAAAGACCCTAGGACCATAGAAGAGTGTGTACACATGTGCATCGACATTGAGGATAACCTAGGGAAGGAAGTAGAGCTCTCAAAAATCTATAAAGATTCAGATAGTTCTAGTAGCCTCATTTCCTCACAATCCCCATCAATTGAGGATCTAGCAGAAAAGGTAGCTCGAAAATTAGGTGTCTCTAGCAAGCAGATTCCAAGATTTGCTCCTGTGAAAAGATGTTACACTTGCGGAGGCGACCATATGGCGAACGTATGTCCCATCATGGCTCAACCCCAAGTGAATCCCAGTAGTCAATACTGCACCATAGAACGGAGGTACACCAATCACACTGCGCAAGATTGCCCCTACAATAAGCAAGCAGTTAGGCAGACGTACTCACAACCATACCCTCAACAAGGCAGGTACCAAAACCAGTACCCACCACAGCAGTATGCTAGACCTCAAAAAACCTACCACCCACACTACCAAAACCAACAAAAGCCTCAACCTGTGTTAGCACAACAACCCCCTGCCCCAGCTAATGTAATTCTTGTAAAGTACGCAGCTGCAAAAGAGAACCTGAATAGAGCCATAGTGCCAGTAACGCCATTGCTGTCAGAAAGTGACCCGAGCGACCATAACTTTGATTCTACACATATAGATAGCCCCCATGCCTACTACATGCAATCTCTTGAACATGGTGAGTCCTACTACAGTGAAGAGCCAAGTGAACCTAGTTGGGAGCCAGAATATGCAAATCTCATGTACACAAATCCCAACACCAGACCTCAACCTAGGAAAATAAGACCCCCATTCCCTAGAGGACCATGCTACAGATGTCAGGGAGATCACCTCATTCGTGATTGCCCCTTACCTCCACCTACACAACCCTAGTCAGTGGCAATCCAAGGTTTTTGTACAGATTGTGGAAAAGAGCATCTCTTACGAGATTGCCCAAAGAATCCCAATAATATGCCAAAAATTACTCCTATCAATGTTATTGGGTTAGTAGTAGACTCTACAGGAAGCGTCACGTCCACCGTGCCAATACAAGTGGTCACTAGAGCTCAAGCATTGCAACAAAACCAAGACTTAGGCCAAGAAAAGAATGTGGAGGTTAGCGAGACTGAGAGTCATAATAAGAAGAGAACAAGAGCTTGGAGAGATAGCCGTGAACGTATGAAAAGGCAATGGGCAAAAAAGATGAGCGAACTTGAGGAAAGCCTACGAGAAACCAAAGCCAAAATCATAGAAATCACATCTCAAACGCACTCACACATCCCCACCACTACCATCCCCTTCACCCTCCATTCCTCAACCATCTAATCCACCACACATAACCCACCCACCACCCCGAGTAGGATCAGTTTTAGCATATCCCACTCCCGAAGACATAGATATGATGCTCAGGGCATATCAGGCCAAGATCAACAAAGGGCCAAATGTAACGGATCATGAAAGATGTTACCCTAGAGCTGACCTAGAGCTTGAACGAACTAAGTTGTGTGCCAAGATGGTGGAATTGGCTCAAGCCATGTTTGAGACCAGTTGCCTTTTCAATTGCTCTAGCTCCACTAGAACACCATTGCATTTTGATGGTCTGTTAGACAGATTGGAGATGATAATTGCAAAGTCGGGGAAAGGAGCCAACTCCCTGGTTAAGGAGAAGGCAAGTGATAGATTAAGCATTCCTCTCAAGGAAGCTTATGTGCCTAACTCCACTGAACCAGACACCTCTTCTTCTATGAATCGATACACACCAGAATTCTTGCGAGAGATTCAAGAAGAGAAATGGGCTAAAGAGAGTGAAGTTTCTCCTCCCATTGAACTTGTGGATGACACACACGATCAATTCCCACAAGACCTTCCTTCCATTTATGGAGAGCACGAGAGTGCCCAATCTCAAGAGAGATTAGACTTCGAGTCTAATTCTTTAAAGGAACTACCCCATTTCACAGGCCCATGGGAAGCAAAGTCCACCTGTATGAGAGCACCGACAGTCATGATAAGAAACGAAGACTCAATCATACCTAAGAATACGGAGGTAGTGAAGAACACTAAAGTGCAATGCAATCTCACACTGGAAGAGCTACTTAAGGTTAGACCCGAAGTGTGGAAACATGTAGCACGTCAGGTGCATGAAGTGGCTAGACCTCGCTCCCAGGTAGGATCTCATAGAACGGTACTCGAAATACCCTTGGATAAGATAGGAGACATGAGCGAAGGAGAAGAAGGAAACACCTATCTCCCTATCACTCATCAGGGTTACACAACCAAGGCCATTTTGGACTCAGGTGCAGGAGTTGCGATTGCTACCACTTCCCTATGGAAGCGTTGGGGTAAGCCAGCACTCAGGCCCACCAGAATGAAGTTGCAAATGGCCGATGGTCACATTGAGAGACCCTTAGGACTACTAGAAGGAATAACTCTCACCACTTGTGGTGTAGAGTTTGAACATACTTTTGCTATATGTGACTTTAGCAAAAATCAAGCCTATGAGATGATTCTTGGAAGACCATTCTTGAGCCAATTGCAAATAGTGCAGGATTGGGGAGCCAATGCCCTATATTTGCAACACTTGGGTGTTACAACCAAAGTGAATCTCAAAGATTTCTCTCATAGAGATGTACCCCCCATTCAATGGAATCCCATTCATAGAGCTACAGATGATACAGAGTCAGTGCATTCCATAGGATCAGGAACCTCATGGATGCATGAAGATACTCACCTATGGATGTGCAAAGTGGCCGCAGAAGAAGAGAAGAGAGAGAAAGCAAGAGAGGTAGGTGCAAAAGATACCCATAGATCAATTCATGACCCAGCCTATGCACCTGTAGTATTTCCTGACGAAGAGTTTGAACCTCATGGTTGGGCAGAAATCTTAGCAACTATGGATGTAGCCGTCAATGAAGAGGAGTGGACACCCCATTGTGACGAGGATGGCTATGACATCTTAGTCTTCACAATAGAGCCAATCATGGGAGATTCGGTTCTGGAAGAATGTGAACCTAGCCCTGATGCATTTGAGGATGTAAGTGACTCCGATCTAGAGTCAATCATTATGGACCCACCCTTTGCATCAGATGAAGAATATTTCTATGAAGTAGTAACTCACCCTCAGAGATACGAAGACATTACAAATGAGGTGAGATTAACCACACAAGCGACCACTAAGAGTGAAGGAAAGAAAAGGAAGAAGAGAGAAGCCACACCAGAGGAGGAAGAATCTCTGTTTGAGGTCCCAGAAAACTTTAAGAAGTATGAAATAGAAGATAGGAGAGTCATGATAAGAATGCCCAAATGTGATGCACAAGCCGGAGAGGCCTATGATAACAAAGAAACCACCAAGAAAATAGTGGTAGTCATAGAAGAGGGAGAGGAGCGATTCACCTACATAGGACACGACTTAAGTGAAGATGAGGAGCAGGAGTTGATAGCCTTACTACGAGAATATAGGGATGTGTTTGCATTGAGTTACAAGGACCTAAAAGGCGTAAATCCCGACATATGCTCCCATACGATCCCCATGACCACAGAGGCCAGACCCTCAAAACAAAAGCCATACACATACAATGACAACTATGCGGCCAAGATCAAAGACGAGATAGATTGCTTGGTGGAAGCTGGATTTATCTATGAAATCGAGCACACTGAATGGGTGTCCCCCATCGTAGTGGTGCCCAAAAAGAATGGTAAGTTACGCGTATGCATTAACTTGAAGAAGGTTAACGTAGCCACTATCAGAGATAGTTATCCGCTTCCTATCACTGAGCATCTATTAGAAAGGGTAGCAGGCAAGGAAGTATACAGCTTCTTGGATGGGTTCTCTGGTTACAATCAAGTAGCCATTGCACCAGAAGATCAGCATAAGACGGCTTTTGCCACAGAGTGGGGCATATTCGCTTTTAGGGTAATGCCATTTGGGCTTACCAATGCTCCTGCAACCTTCCAGAGATTGATGTGCCATGTGTTTAAAGAGTTCTTGAGAAAGAATTTGGAAGTCTATGTTGATGATCTCTGTGCCCATTCCAACATTAGACAGAAACATATACCTGAACTCAGGAAAATCTTTGACAAATGTAGAGAATATCAAGTCTGTCTGAACCTAGAAAAGTGTGTTTTCATGGTCAAGCAAGGCAAGATTCTAGGACACATAGTTTCAAAGAACGGCATCTCCACTGACGAAGAGAAGGTGAGGGCTATTGCAGAACTACCTCGGCCTAAGAACGTCAAGGAAGTGCAAGCTTTCATGGGGCTTTGTGGCTATTACCGACGTTTCATACACATGTATGCCATCATTGCAAAGCCTCTATATGGACTTTTGACAAACTTTGAGTGGACTGATGAATGTGATAACTCTTTCAATGAGCTTAAACGGCGATTATGTTCAGCACCAATCTTGACTACACCAGATTGGAATAAGCCCTTCCATGTGCATGTGGATGCATCCAATTATGCTATTGGATGTGTGCTTGCGCAACCTACTGGTGAAGGTAATATGGATCTTCCAATTGCCTATGCAAGTAGACAGTTGAATGCAGCTGAACGGAATTATACCACTACGGAGAGAGAAGGATAAGGCATGGTTTATGCGGTTAAAAAGTTTAGGCATTATTTGCTTGCAAATAAGTTTAAATTTTTTACTGATCATCAAGCTCTACTATACTTGGTAAACAAGCCATGTAATACCGGGAGATTGGTGAGATGGTTCCTCTTGCTAATGGAATACGACTTTGAGGTTGTGGTGAGGAAAGGAAAGACTCACTTGAGAGCAGACCATCTCTCTAGGCTCACATCGGGAGAAGCCCCACAAGGAGTATCGGATGACCTTCCTGATGCTTACTTGTTTAATTTAGAAGTTGTACCTAAGTGGGCTAAGCCATTAGTGCCAGTATTGACATACGGGCCTAACCACCCAGTCATAAACACTCAAGATAGAGAGGTAGTAAAAGCCCAAAAGTACCATATCATGGCAGGAAGCATGTACAAACATACCGATCAAGGGATATTAGCCTGTTGTGTGGAAGAGGATGAGTATGCAAAGTGGTTGCAATTAGCACATGTGGGTGCATTAGAACAACACTACTCGCGACAAAGAACCTTACAGATATTGAGGAGACTTGGAGTACACTGGCCAACTATGGAAGCTGATGTTCATAGGATGTGCAAAGAATGCCCAATCTACCGCACTAAACCACCAGTGGAACACGCCACTCTTTATCGAGTGTCTCTAGTGCCAGATTGGAGCGAACCATTAGTAGCCTTTCTGAGGACGAAAACATTCCCTCAAGAGATGACATTGGCTAGACAAAGGAGCTTAGAACAAGAAGCTATAGACTATACTCTCATTGGAGATAATCTATACAGACGAGGAAAAGATGGGTATCTTAGAGTGTGTGTCCACGAGAGTGAATATTTGAAGATCTTGGAAACTGCCCACCAAAGTGTAGCAGGAGGACACTTCGGACCAGATAGAGTAATCAAGGCAGTGCTTTTTGCAGGTCTTTGGTGGCCAACCCTCCACATGGATGCACATACCTATGTGAAGAGGTGTGATGTGTGTCAACGAACTCAGTATCCTATACGAAAAGATGAGATGCCATTGAAACCTATGATGGGTGGACGTGCATTCTCTAAGTGGGGAATAGACTTTGTTGGACCTATTAATCCCCCAGCTAAGGGTTCACATGCTGAGTATATCATCGTGGCCACAGACTATCTAACAAAGTGGGTTGAAGTGAAAGCCACAACGAAGAATGATGCTCAAATGATAGCAAAGTTCTTATTTGAGAATGTGTTCACTAGATACGGATTGCCAATAGAGTTAGTGAGCGATAGAGGTACACACTTCTTGAACGAAGTCATAGAAAACCTTCTCCAAGAATTCTTGGTAATACATAAGAAGTCCGCCCCCTATCACCCACAAGCTAATGGGCAGGCTAAAAGCACAGATAAGATTCTATGCAATGTATTGACAAAATTAGTGAATAACAAACGCTCTGATTGGGACAAACACGTACACCATGCTGTTTGGGCATACAGAGTTGCCTATAAAACGGTACTCCAAGCCACGCCCTTTCAGATGGTTTTTGGCCAAAATGCAGTGCTACCATTGGATTTTTTGATACCTACCTTGAAAGTAGCACAAGAACATGATTGGACAGGCCATGAGCTCTCCTCTAGAATCTTCGATCTTGAACGATTAGGGGAAACACGGTTGAGGGCTTGTAGAGGAGGTACTGGGGTGTCCGCTTTTAACAAAGGTAGAAAAGGGAGATTAAACACGTCCAGTACGTCACCTACTCAAGGGGGGTTCTCTTTAGGGAAGTATACCCTTTAACATCTCTGTGAGCAGGCTGACAACGAGAATTTTACAGGATGGTAAATGCTTCACAATTATGGACAACCAATAACAAATGAAGACTGCACTCTGCCTGATTCAAACCAGATGATTACAAAGTTGGGCAATTGATATATGATGCTCACAAGTGTAAACTTAGGTCTAACAAGCCACAAGTTAAGGGCCGACAGATCACCCGATTAGCAAACGCACTAATACAAAGGTTTCTCCTATCCGCATAAGGACCACTGATATGCAGACTAAATCAAAACAATTCAAGTGGTAAGATCTCCTCAAGAGAATAGAGCGCAATCAACCACACTGACTCACGGATAAGAAGAAGAATCCGAGCTACCCTTTTGCACTATAGTGCTCATAGCCCTTCACTGAGAAGCCTCCCCTCTGTATATACAACAGAGTAGCTCCCACAGTAGACTTGAAACCACCAAGTGCAAGAGAGGTCTTCTGCACAATCTTGTATGTGTACTCCAGTGTGTGTCGTCCTGGTAGCCCAAATGAGCACAAATCCTTTGATTTTATAGGCCCCAATAGGCCAAGAGAGCCTTGCCGAATCTTCACGTCCACTGATCGGGAAGAGCCTAAACCGTGAAAACGGAGTTGTGCGCCGGTTAACCACCCAAAATTGGAGGGGTAGGTCAATTATTCCCTTGATTTGAATTGGATCCTAAAAAATAGATAGTCGTCATGAATGGTTGGCGACACCAGTTATTTTTTCCTCTTCCACTTTTACCCTCTACATTTTCACTGACCCTTTGTATGCAAGTTGAGATCCGCCCGTCATTTTTGAATGAGCCTAAGAAGCATATCCCTTGCCTTTGATGGATGGTGATCCCCAGAACAATCTAAATGCTAAGATACCCCAACCATTCATACGATAATCCTTGAATTCCTCTTCCTTTTCTGCTCCAGGGGCTACCATGCTTGGGAGTGGAGGGCTGAGAGAGAGGGGGAATCAGGCAGGGGTCGAGGGGAAGCGTGATGCGGCTGAGGGGAGGGTGCTTGCGGGGGTGAGTGGTGTGGGAGGGGGTTAGCGGAGGAGAGTGGAAGGGCGCAAGGAGGGGCGCATGGAGGGAGGAGGGGGAGGGCGCAAGGAGGGAGGAGGTGGTGGGAGGTGGTGAGGGGAGGGGAGGGGGTTGGCGGGGGATGGTGGTGAGGGGAGGGGAGGGGGCTTGCGGGGGTGAGTGGTGAGGGGAGGGGGCTTGCGGGGGTGAGTGGTGAGGGGAGGGGAGGGGGCTTGCGGGGGTGAGTGGTGAGGGGAGGAGAGGGGGTTGGTGGGCGCAAGGAGGGCGCATGGAGGGAGGAGGGGAAGGGAGCAAGAAGGGAGGAGGTGATGGGAGGTGGTGAGGGGAGGGGAGGGGGTTGGCGGGGGATGGTGGTGAGGGGAGGGGGCTTGCGGGGGTGAGTGGTGAGGGGAGGGGAGGGGGCTTGCGGGGGTGAGTGGTGAGGGGAGGGGAGGGGGCTTGCGGGGGTGAGTGGTGAGGGGAGGAGAGGGGGTTGGTGGGCGCAAGGAGGGCGCATGGAGGGAGGAGGGGAAGGGGCGCAAGAAGGGAGGAGGTAATGGGAGGTGGTGAGGGGAGGGGAGGGGGTTGGCGGGGGATGGTGGTGAGGGGAGGGGAGGGGGCTTGCGGGGGTGAGTGGTGAGGGGAGGGGAGGGGGCTTGCGGGGGTGAGTGGTGAGGGGAGGGGAGGGGGCTTGCGGGGGTGAGTGGTGAGGGGAGGAGAGGGGGTTGGTGGGCGCAAGGAGGGCGCATGGAGGGAGGAGGGGATGGGAGGTGGTGAGGGGAGGGGAGGGGGTTGGCGGGGGATGGTGGTGAGGGGAGGGGAGGGGGCTTGCGGGGGTGAGTGGTGAGGGGAGGGGAGGGGGCTTGCGGGGGTGAGTGGTGAGGTGAGGGGAGGGGGCTTGCGGGGGTGAGTGGTGAGGGGAGGAGAGGGGGTTGGTGGGCGCAAGGAGGGCACATGGAGGGAGGAGGGGAAGGGGCGCAAGAAGGGAGGAGGTACTGGGAGGTGGTGAGGGGAGGGGAGGGGGTTGGCGGGGGATGGTGGTGAGGGGAGGGGAGGGGGCTTGCGGGGGTGAGTGGTGAGGTGAGGGGAGGGGGCTTGCGGGGGTGAGTGGTGAGGGGAGGGGAGGGGGCTTGCGGGGGTGAGTGGTGAGGGGAGGAGAGGGGGTTGGTGGGCGCAAGGAGGGCGCATGGAGGGAGGAGGGGATGGGAGGTGGTGAGGGGAGGGGAGGGGGTTGGCGGGGGATGGTGGTGAGGGGAGGGGAGGGGGCTTGCGGGGGTGAGTGGTGAGGGGAGGGGAGGGGGCTTGCGGGGGTGAGTGGTGAGGGGAGGGGAGGGGGCTTGCGGGGGTGAGTGGTGAGGGGAGGAGAGGGGGTTGGTGGGCGCAAGGAGGGCGCATGGAGGGAGGAGGGGAAGGGGCGCAAGAAGGGAGGAGGTAATGGGAGGTGGTGAGGGGAGGGGAGGGGGTTGGCGGGGGATGGTGGTGAGGGGAGGGGAGGGGGCTTGCGGGGGTGAGTGGTGAGGGGAGGGGAGGGGGCTTGCGGGGGTGAGTGGTGAGGGGAGGGGAGGGGGCTTGCGGGGGTGAGTGGTGAGGGGAGGAGAGGGGGTTGGTGGGTGCAAGGAGGGCGCATGGAGGGAGGAGAGGATGGGAGGTGGTGAGGGGAGGGGAGGGGGTTGGCGGGGGATGGTGGTGAGGGGAGGGGAGGGGGCTTGCGGGGGTGAGTGGTGAGGGGAGGGGAGGGGGCTTGCGGGGGTGAGTGGTGAGGGGAGGGGATGGGGCTTGCGGGGGTGAGTGGTGAGGGGAGGAGAGGGGGTTGGTGGGTGCAAGGAGGGCGCATGGAGGGAGGAGGGGAAGGGGCGCAAGAAGGGAGGAGGTAATGGGAGGTGGTGAGGGGAGGGGAGGGGGTTGGCGGGGGATGGTGGTGAGGGGAGGGGAGGGGGCTTGCGGGGGTGAGTGGTGAGGTGAGGGGAGGGGGCTTGCGGGGGTGAGTGGTGAGGGGAGGGGAGGGGGCTTGCGGGGGTGAGTGGTGAGGGGAGGAGAGGGGGTTGGTGGGCGCAAGGAGGGCGCATGGAGGGAGGAGGGGAAGGGGCGCAAGAAGGGAGGAGGTAATGGGAGGTGGTGAGGGGAGGGGAGGGGGTTGGCGGGGGATGGTGGTGAGGGGAGGGGAGGGGGCTTGCGGGGGTGAGTGGTGAGGGGAGGGGAGGGGGCTTGCGGGGGTGAGTGGTGAGGGGAGGAGAGGGGGTTGGTGGGCGCAAGGAGGGCGCATGGAGGGAGGAGGGGAAGGGCACAAGAAGGGAGGAGGTGATGGGAGGTGGTGAGGGGAGGGGAGGGGGTTGGCGGGGGATGGTGGTGAGGGGAGGGGAGGGGGCTTGCGGGGGTGAGTGGTGAGGGGAGGGGAGGGGGCTTGCGGGGGTGAGTGGTGAGGGGAGGAGAGGGGGGTTGGCGGGGGATGGTGGTGAGGGGAGGGGAGAGAGGGAAGGGGAGATAGAGAGGAAGAGAGAGAGGCATATGGAGGCTCTACAGACCCCCACATCAAGATTTTGCACCGTCCCGGTGCAATATCTTTATTTGCTTATTTCTTCAAAATGAACTGCAGAAAATGAAAGAACAATGGTATTTACAGGGAATAAATTTCCATCTGCTTGTATCAATTCAAATAACTTTTCACTCTGGAGATGTTAACCAAGGGCAACCAGTTGCCTTGCAGATCCTCCAGTTGCACTGCACCGTGTGGCAATACTTTGATGACCTTATATGGCCCTATCCATTTAGGTGCCAGTTTGGTGAATGGCGACGGGATTTGATGCACCAGGACCAAAGATCCTTCCTGTATCTCATTAGTCCTTAAATACCTGTCATGCATCCGTTTGCGTTCCTCTTGCTTTATCTGTAGTTTCTTCATTGCTGTTTCCCTATATTCTTCCAATGCCACAAGTCTTCTGATTGGAGGCTCAATACCCATGGTTCTGGCTCCAATTTCCTTCCTGATGATAAATTCGAAAGGTGCCAATGCTTCTTTACCATAGACTAGGCGGAATGGGCTTTCGCCAGTGGTTCCCCTTCTAGTAGTTCGAAAGGCCCACATTGCACCTATCAGTGCCTGTGGCCAAGAATTTTGATGCTCAAAGGATAATTTGCGTAAGAGCCCAATCAAAATTTTGTTAGAACTTTCCGCTTGGCCATTTGCTCTGGGATAGTAAGCACATGACTTCTTGTGAAAGATTTTATACCTGTCAAAGGTGACTTGGAGCAACTGATTCACAAAGTGAGTGCCCCTGTCACTAGTGACTTCAATTGGACACCCGAATCTGGAAAAAATACGTTTAAACAAAAATTTAGCCACTGTCAAGGCCGAGCAATCTGTAGTGGCTTTAGCTTCCACCCACTTAGTTGCATAACACGTGGCCATAAGAATATATCTCTTTCTTCCAGGTTGACCCATTGGACTGATCGGACCAATAAAGTCAAGTCCCCATCGTTCAAAGGGTAGCCATCCTGTGGAGATGACTAATGGCTGGAAACTCATCTTGTTTGGCTTAGGAGCACATCTCTGACAGATATCGCACCCCTTGGCAAATTTGATTGCATCTTTGTATATCTGAGGCCACCATAATCCTCGGTGGATAATCTTGTGAGCCAACTCTTCTCCCTTCATATGCCCTTCGTTGTGTGCTGCTTCAAGCAAAAAGTTTACTTCTTCTGGAAAAACACACTTTCTCAAGATACCGTCATGACAGTATTTATATAAATTTCCGTTTATAAGAGAATATGCTTTGGTTTTCAAGAGCAATCTTCTCTTTTCTACAGGTGTCAAGTGTTCTGGGATCTTTCCAGTAGTGAGAACATGAAGAATTTCATCATACCAACCAATTCGAACTGTTACTAGAAAAAGATTGCTATCCACCAATTCGTCATTAATACCTGTTGCCTTTTCGCTCATTGCCATCCTGGACACTTGACCTGCCATGTAGTGCTCTTTTCCTGGCTTAATATGAATATCAAAATTAAATTCTTGAAATAGGAGTAACCATCGCCAAATCCTTCCAGCTACTCTGGGCTTGTTAATCAGGTACTTCAAAGGTTGATGATCAGTTATGACAATAAAATGCACACCTAAGAGGTAATGCCGGAATTTTTGAAGAGCGAACACGATAGCCAAACCTTCCCTTTCAGTAGTGCTGTAGTTTCTCTCTGCTTTGGTAAGCAATCTGCTAGCATAAACGATAGGTTGGTCTATCTTCTGTGATGATGGTTGAGCCAAGACTGCTCCAACTGCATGAAGACTGGCATCTGTATGTACATGGAACTCTAATGACCAATTAGGAACAGTTAAAAGAGGAGGAGTACATAGCCTCAATTTTAATTCGCAAAATGCTTTCTCAGCTTCAGGAGTCCATGAGAAAGGGACATTCTTACTTGTAAGCCTGGACAAGGGCTTAGCTATTTCTGAATACATTCTGATAAATCGTCTATGATATCCTGCATGGCCCAAGAAACTTTGCACTTCCTTTGGGCTTTGTGGAATTGGCATGGAAAGGATAGCAGTGATCTTTGCCGATCAACCGTTATCCCTTCAACTGATACTATGTGGCCCAGGAGAGTACCTTTGGTCACCAAAAAATGACATTTAGCAGGATTCAACTTCAAACCTGTTTTGAGACACTGCTCAAAGATTTCCTTTAGATTATCCAAATGGTTATTGAAATCTTGAACTATTGCCCTCTTGTCTGTTCCTGAAAATACTGAAAAATCATCCATAAAAATGCGCAGAAATGAGGTTAACCATTTCCCTAGTATGAGATACATAGTCCTATTGAAGGATGCTGGTGCATTCTTCAAGCCAAAGGCCATACGGGTATAAACATATGTGCCCCATGGTGTAACAAAAGCCGTCTTGTCTCTATCTTCAGGATGAATGGCTATCTGATTGTAGCCACTGAATCCATCAAGAAAACTATATAAAGAGTGTCCGGCTACTTCTTCAAGCACCTGCTCTGTGAATGGTTGAGGAAAGCCATCTTGAATAGTTACCTTATTCAAGGCACGAAAATCAACACATACTCTTATTTTGCCGTTTTTCTTTGGTACAATGACCATGGAAGAAAGCCACCGTGAGTGTTCTACCGGAACAATAATACCTGCCTCTTCCAATTTTGTGATTTCTAGCTTTACTGCCTCTGCATACTTTGGATTAAGTCGATAAGGCCTACTTCTTGCAGGTGAAGCTCCTTCCACTAAGGGTATTCGGTGTAATCCAAGCTCCTCAGGTGTCCCTGTTAAGTCTTTATAGGACCATGCAAAGACACTTTTATAGGTAAAAAGTAGGGAAGTTACCTTTTGCAATAAAGGCGGATAGTGCCATAACCAAGCAGCCAAGTGAACCATCTGAGGATTCTCTTCATCTCCAAGATTTACTTCTTGGACAAACTTTTCAGAATTGGACTCACTTGAAAGTTCATCTCCACTGTATGCAGGAGCAGAGTTCAATTTATGATCCACAATTTGTTCCTTGATCCATCCTAAGGGTATATTTGAGAATGGAAGTTCTTGAAGGTCGCAATTATCTTCCCCAGATGCAGGCACAACTTTGTCTCTTTCTGGTCCTGCAAGCATAAAATCATCCGATTCCTCATATTTACCTGCCTTTTCCCTACATACCTTCTTAGTGGCGCCAAGTGTTGAATTTTGATTATCTGATTCAATTGGAGATATCTGTCCTTCCGGAGGTGCCTGCAAAGAATAAGCTTGACTTCCTTGCTTACTCTTTTCTATTTTGTTCAAGTGAAGAACATCAGTTTTTCCCTCTTCCCGTCCTCCTTGTGTTGCTTCAGCAAAATCTTCATTTACCTCACATATCTTTACTGTGCAGCATTCTGCACTTCCCATCATCCAACTTAATAGGGCATCATCTTCTGAAGGCATTACCTGAGTTTCCATTGCATATCCAGTAGCCTTGTTGATGTCTGATCCTTCTTCCAAATGTATCTGTAATTGATTGTTAGTACATGTGGAAATCCATAACTTGTTCTTTCCCCAATCTTGTAGAGCCTTTGCTTGCCTTAGCCAAGGCCTTCCCAGGAGTAGAGGGTATGAGGTCTCCTGAGGCAGGGCAATAACAACAAAGTCTAAAACAAAATGACAACCCTGCACTATCATAAGTACCTTTTCAACAATGCCCACCGGTGCAACCCGACGTTGATCTGCTAAGGTGACTGTGAAGGGTGCCGCCTTTGTGGGATTGAGCCTTAGTTTCTTCATAGTGAAATCAGGCATCAAATTGATGCCGGAACCTCCATCTATAATAACACCTGCTAGAGCTTCATCCTTGATTAAAACGGATAATCTTGAGCTCTGATAATCAGCCAAGGGTGCAGGAGGAAAGTCCACCATAAAACCATCTATGCTAGGAGGTGGGCACAAGCATGCAGAATGTATAATCTTCAGCAGATCACTTCTTACTTTAGGATCTATCTTTATGAGTTGATACAGGCTAATCTTATGATGAATACCTTTCAAAATTTCTTCAATGTCCACTTCTTGCTTGCCTTCAGAAGTACTCGTTGGTTGATCTTTCAGCAAAGTAGTTGCCCTCTCATAAGCTTCTTCCATTTCTTCTTGGTCCTTCCATCCCACCCTCTTTTCTACAACTCTATCTTTGAGTCCTTGTTGTTCCTCCTTTTGGGCTACTGCCGCTTGCCTGGCTCTGGTCATCATTGGCATGGATGAAGATGAAACAACATAAGATTGAGCTGTCATACTTTCTACAGGTGGGGAGACTGCAATCATGTGAATAGGAGCCGGACGACCTCTTGGGCAATCTCTGGTGTAGTGATCCTTAGCATCTGGACAGTACTGACAAGGGGGTGCATCCTCTGGAAGAGAACACCTGTTCTGCATATGGCCATACTCCCCACAACGGTAACACATTAGGGGCCTATTGTATCTAGGCCGAGTTGGGCAGGTCTCTTCTCTATTAGGTGCATTAGCAGTGCTAGCATAATATGAATCTACACCTTGATGGTTACCTCGCTGTTGTGTCCCCTTAAGGTAGTAGCAGTCTCTTGCCTCATGACCCTCTTTGCCACAGAACTGACAACTGACTCTGTTAGGACAATTTACATTGGAATGTCCATTATTATTACATATCGTACACCAAACCTGTCTTCGTATGTCTTGGGTAGTCCGCAAGTCTTCAAGCTCACGCCTAAGTTGAGACACTTCATCCACATTATGAGTTGAGAGTGGCGGTATGACCTTCTCTTCTTGGCGACTTTGCTGCATCCTTAAGGCTTCCAACTCCTTCCTGAGTTGCCCGATAGGATCCAAATCGGATGCATAATTTGGTTGAGACTCTACTTCAAAATGTATTCTAGCCTCCTCAATGCGTGATGCAGTTGCAACAAAATCATCAAGTGTTGCATCCAGTCTGAGGGATTCCCGAAGCTTTTGTTGAGATGACTTAGGCAGAGCCTTCTCAATCCATTTTTTGACTAAAAAATCACCTGGAGCATGAGGCAAACGAGAAACAAGTGCTTTAGTTCTTGTGTGCAATTCATGGAAGGATTCACCTGCTCGTAATTTTAGGTTCTCTAGCTGATCTAGAGCTCATTCTGAGGAGTCGCTTGGTCGAAATGTCCGCGAGAATGCCGCTTTTAGTGCCTCCCACGTAGTGAAGTGCCCATCAGCATACTGGCTATACCATTTGTCTGCAAGGCCTTCCAATGTAGATGGAAAGAGCACCAACATTGCATCCTCCCGGTTCTGCAATCCTCTTCCACGACATAATGAGACAAATCTCCTCACGTGGTCATCTGCATCTTCATAAGCCAATCCTTTAAATGTAGGAAACTTGATGTTCAACCTAGAGAGTAAATGGGAAAGATCCTCCATTGGTGCCGGCGCTTCTTCTGAAGTATCAGAGGAAAAATCTAAGGTTCTCCTATGTTTCTCTTTTGATAATGGTGTTACTCCCAAATCAATGGATAGATTCAAGGATGGTGGAGGAGAGGTAGCCTCACTGGTTGTGGTTATTTCTAACTTGTTGAGACGCTTCCGTTCATGGTGAGACTCCTTGTCCGCCCGCGTATGGGTCATGTACCTACTCGCAATTACAATAGGGCGCCAATCTTCTCACAGAAATGCAAAGGTCCCACCGGGCGTGCCAAACTGTAGAGGAGGTACTGGGGTGTCCGCTTTTAACAAAGGTAGAAAAGGGAGATTAAACACATCCAGTACGTCACCTACTCAAGGGGGGTTCTCTTTAGGGAAGTATACCCTTTAACATCTCTGTGAGCAGGCTGACAACGAGAATTTTACAGGATGGTAAATGCTTCACAATTATGGACAACCAATAACAAATGAAGACTGCACTCTGCCTGATTCAAACCAGATGATTACAAAGTTGGGCAATTGATATATGATGCTCACAAGTGTAAACTTAGGTCTAACAAGCCACAAGTTAAGGGCCGACAGATCACCCGATTAGCAAACGCACTAATACAAAGGTTTCTCCTATCCGCATAAGGACCACTGATATGCAGACTAAATCAAAACAATACAAGTGGTAAGATCTCCTCAAGAGAATAGAGCGCAATCAACCACACTGACTCACGGATAAGAAGAAGAATCCGAGCTACCCTTTTGCACTATAGTGCTCATAGCCCTTCACTGAGAAGCCTCCCCTCTGTATATACAACAGAGTAGCTCCCACAGTAGACTTGAAACCACCAAGTGCAAGAGAGGTCTTCTGCACAATCTTGTACGTGTACTCCAGTGTGTGTCGTCCTGGTATCCCAAATGAGCACAAATCCTTTGATTTTATAGGCCCCAAAAGGCCAAGAGAGCCTTGCCGAATCTTCACGTCCACTAATCGGGAAGAGCCTAAACCGTGAAAACGGAGTTGTGCGCCGGTTAACCACCCAAAATTGGAGGGGTAGGTCAATTATTCCCTTGATTTGAATTGGATCCTAAAAAATAGATAGTCGTCATGAATGGTTGGCGACACCAGTTATTTTTTCCTCTTCCACTTTTACCCTCTACATTTTCACTGACCCTTTGTATGCAAGTTGAGATCCGCCCGTCATTTTTGAATGAGCCTAAGAAGCATATCCCTTGCCTTTGATGGATGGTGATCCCCAGAACAATCTAAATGCTAAGATACCCCAACCATTCATACGATAATCCTTGAATTCCTCTTCCTTTTCTGCTCCAGGAGCTACCATGCTTGGAGTGGAGGGCTGAGAGAGAGGGGGAATCAGGCAGGGGTCGAGGGGAAGCGTGATGCGGCTGAGGGGAGGGTGCTTGCGGGGGTGAGTGGTGTGGGAAGGGGTGAGCGGAGGAGAGTGGAAGGGCGCAAGGAGGGGCGCATGGAGGGAGGAGGAGGAGGGCGCAAGGAGGGAGGAGGTGATGGGAGGTGGTGAGGGGAGGGGAGGGGGTTGGCGGGGGATGGTGGTGAGGGGAGGGGAGGGGGCTTGCGGGGGTGAGTGGTGAGGGGAGGGGAGGGGGCTTGCGGGGGTGAGTGGTGAGGGGAGGGGAGGGGGCTTGCGGGGGTGAGTGGTGAGGGGAGGAGAGGGGGTTGGTGGGCGCAAGGAGGGCGCATGGAGGGAGGAGGGGAAGGGCGCAAGAAGGGAGGAGGTGATGGGAGGTGGTGAGGGGAGGGGAGGGGGTTGGCGGGGGATGGTGGTGAGGGGAGGGGAGGGGGCTTGCGGGGGTGAGTGGTGAGGGGAGGGGAGGGGGCTTGCGGGGGTGAGTGGTGAGGGGAGGGGAGGGGGCTTGCGGGGGTGAGTGGTGAGGGGAGGAGAGGGGGTTGGTGGGCGCAAGGAGGGCGCATGGAGGGAGGAGGGGAAGGGGCGCAAGAAGGGAGGAGGTAATGGGAGGTGGTGAGGGGAGGGGAGGGGGTTGGCGGGGGATGGTGGTGAGGGGAGGGGAGGGGGCTTGCGGGGGTGAGTGGTGAGGGGAGGGGAGGGGGCTTGCGGGGGTGAGTGGTGAGGGGAGGGGAGGGGGCTTGCGGGGGTGAGTGGTGAGGGGAGGAGAGGGGGTTGGTGGGCGCAAGGAGGGCGCATGGAGGGAGGAGGGGATGGGAGGTGGTGAGGGGAGGGGAGGGGGTTGGCGGGGGATGGTGGTGAGGGGAGGGGAGGGGGCTTGCGGGGGTGAGTGGTGAGGGGAGGGGAGGGGGCTTGCGGGGGTGAGTGGTGAGGGGAGGGGAGGGGGCTTGCGGGGGTGAGTGGTGAGGGGAGGAGAGGGGGTTGGTGGGCGCAAGGAGGGCACATGGAGGGAGGAGGGGAAGGGGCGCAAGAAGGGAGGAGGTAATGGGAGGTGGTGAGGGGAGGGGAGGGGGTTGGCGGGGGATGGTGGTGAGGGGAGGGGAGGGGGCTTGCAGGGGTGAGTGGTGAGGGGAGGGGAGGGGGCTTGCGGGGGTGATTGGTGAGGGGAGGGGAGGGGGCTTGCGGGGGTGAGTGGTGAGGGGAGGAGAGGGGGTTGGTGGGCGCAAGGAGGGCGCATGGAGGGAGGAGGGGATGGGAGGTGGTGAGGGGAGGGGAGGGGGTTGGCGGGGGATGGTGGTGAGGGGAGGGGAGGGGGCTTGCGGGGGTGAGTGGTGAGGGGAGGGGAGGGGGCTTGCGGGGGTGAGTGGTGAGGGGAGGGGAGGGGGCTTGCGGGGGTGAGTGGTGAGGGGAGGAGAGGGGGTTGGTGGGCGCAAGGAGGGCGCATGGAGGGAGGAGGGGAAGGGGCGCAAGAAGGGAGGAGGTAATGGGAGGTGGTGAGGGGAGGGGAGGGGGTTGGCGGGGGATGGTGGTGAGGGGAGGGGAGGGGGCTTGCGGGGGTGAGTGGTGAGGGGAGGGGAGGGGGCTTGCGGGGGTGAGTGGTGAGGGGAGGGGAGGGGGCTTGCGGGGGTGAGTGGTGAGGGGAGGAGAGGGGGTTGGTGGGCGCAAGGAGGGCGCATGGAGGGAGGAGGGGATGGGAGGTGGTGAGGGGAGGGGAGGGGGTTGGCGGGGGATGGTGGTGAGGGGAGGGGAGGGGGCTTGCGGGGGTGAGTGGTGAGGGGAGGGGAGGGGGCTTGCGGGGGTGAGTGGTGAGGGGAGGGGGCTTGCGGGGGTGAGTGGTGAGGGGAGGAGAGGGGGTTGGTGGGCGCAAGGAGGGCGCATGGAGGGAGGAGGGGAAGAGGCGCAAGAAGGGAGGAGGTAATGGGAGGTGGTGAGGGGAGGGGAGGGGGTTGGCGGGGGATGGTGGTGAGGGGAGGGGAGGGGGCTTGCGGGGGTGAGTGGTGAGGGGAGGGGAGGGGGCTTGCGGGGGTGAGTGGTGAGGGGAGGGGAGGGGGCTTGTGGGGGTGAGTGGTGAGGGGAGGAGAGGGGATTGGTGGGCGCAAGGAGGGCGCATGGAGGGAGGAGGGGAAGGGGCGCAAGAAGGGAGGAGGTAATGGGAGGTGGTGAGGGGAGGGGAGGGGGTTGGCGGGGGATGGTGGTGAGGGGAGGGGAGGGGGCTTGCGGGGGTGAGTGGTGAGGGGAGGGGAGGGGGCTTGCGGGGGTGAGTGGTGAGGGGAGGAGAGGGGGTTGGTGGGCGCAAGGAGGGCGCATGGACGGAGGAGGGGAAGGGCGCAAGAAGGGAGGAGGTGATGGGAGGTGGTGAGGGGAGGGGAGGGGGTTGGCGGGGGATGGTGGTGAGGGGAGGGGAGGGGGCTTGCGGGGGTGAGTGGTGAGGGGAGGGGAGGGGGCTTGTGGGGGTGAGTGGTGAGGGGAGGAGAGGGGGGTTGGCGGGGGATGGTGGTGAGGGGAGGGGAGAGAGGGAAGGGGAGATAGAGAGGAAGAGAGAGAGGCATATGGAGGCTCTACAGGGCTGCAGCAAGAATTTATGCAGCCAAGAAGAGGCAAAAGGCATATTTCGATGCACACGTGAAGGATAAGGGCTTGAAAGCAGGAGTCCTAGTCTACACCTTGAAACAACATACACGGAAGTTAGAAAAGAGAGGTTATGGGCCAATGATTATCAATAGGATCTCCACAAGTGGAGGAGTTCAACTAGCCACTCTAGAGGGCGATATCCTACCAAGTTACATAAGTGGATGCAGAGTCAAGTTATATCAAGAACCCCTGACTGAAGAGATGCTAAATCGACTCAAAACTGCCAAGAAACGTAAAGAAGAAGAGAAACGAATTCGAGAAGAAGCACAGGAAGAAGCTTTAGAGCGCATTCGACGAATGAAATTGAGGAGACAGGGTAGAGATCAGCCTATGCCTAACACTCAAGAATCTCTAGGCTATCACATGGCCATGTGCGAGGCTTCAGGTGGACATTCCCTTAGAATAATTGACCGACGACCGTTTGTAACCCTAGAAGTAGGACAAGGAGAGAGTGCAAAGATTGTGAGAGCTTTAATTGATTCAGGAGCAACTACTAGTGCAGTCCGACTTTCTTACTGCCAAGAGCTGCAATTAAAAATCAATCCTATAGAGGCATATCTAATAGGATTGGGAGGTGTGGAAACCCCTTGCATTGGTGAGGTGGAACTTCCCCTCTACATTCAAGAGGTTCTAATGGCAGTCAAAGTACTAGTTTGTGAAGACGAGGATCTTACCGAACCTCTTGTCCTGGGCCAAGACTGGATCTATGATCATGCAGTCAGCCTCAGTCTAAGAAGTGGACTTCTTCAGGTGTGGGTAGGCCAAAACCACATCACAATTGAATTAGAAAATCAAGCACATAGGCCGCTAGAAGAGGCATCGAATCCTGGTCCCTCCAGGAGCCCACATGAAATGAATAATGCTATTCTTGTTCAAAGTTCTATCGTACAGAAGATTGTCACTCTTGACAAAGGTACAGAAGTCAACGAGGAGTTCCCTTCTTTTCCAAAGAGAATTCGAGGAAAGCAAGCCGGACAATACACGACACAGAGGAGACCGATGACCAAGAAGCATGAATACCAACCTGTACAATACAGAGTACCCTGTGGCATGAAGCAGATCTGGATACATTACATCTCCTCTATAATCCATGCTATGGCCCTGTTCCACGACGCCGCTCATGGAAAGCATTCAACATAAAGGTCCAGAATAACGCACAATGCAAGGAATGGCTCAATTATCCATACATTGCGCCACCACAGGGACCACCGTCAATAGCGTACATGATGGGAACAATTCGACATTGGATGCCGCGATTGAAGCCCATGCCAGATGTGGCGGCCCAAATGATGCTTAAGATTTTGGATATGATGCAGGTAGTCCTCAAAACCTTTCAAAATGCGGCAGCCCCACAGATACGGCTACCGGGGTTCACTAATGGAAACTACGATTTAGTGTACGACATGAGCACCACCCCCAACATTAGGGTAGCATATGCCTGGCATGCACGCATCAAATACCTCCCTGCATGCTATAAACAGACATTCGAAGAAATGTTCCGATCCGGATTTTGGGAGTACCACTCAGAAGTGTTTGCACCTAAGCCAACACACCTGCTCCAACTCTTTGCTTGTGAACAAGCCATGTACTCTGAGTACTACACACCACAACCAGAGGTCCCCGGTGCAATAAATTGGGATGCATTGAAAGCTGATCTAGCAAGAGGCTTAAGGATAGGAGAACACGAACTTGCCACCAATGTCATCCAATACTATATCGACCACTCGATAGAACAGAGGTCTGTCAGGGGCGACAGACGCTAGGAAGGGGGGAGTGTTGTCATACAGGTCATATGAAGAGCATATAGGTCATATGAAGAGCATACAGGTACAATAGAGCAGTCATGCACAATACGGCAACAAGGCCTAATCATTTTTTCCATGGACCATTCACAACTCAAGTGATTTTAATCACTACACAAACATTGTAAATTCCATTTTTGGTAGAATAGACTCCATTTTGTTCAAGCCGAGGAGTCCTCGAGCTTGAGGCGTATTAGAATTAGCTACATACCAATTTTCATAATTTTTAGACTCCGTTTGAGCCCTCAAATAGGCTCTAGAACCTAATTTTTAACTAGGCCGGACACTAGGTCTGGACAAGGCCAAAGCTAGTGAGAAAACTATAAAAAGAGCTAGAAAGCTCATTTTTGGGGTAGATTGTTTGTGAATTGAGCTTATGTAAGAGACTTTTTGACTAATGCAAAGAACTCCATTGTTCCTCTCCTTGTTCTTACCTTGTGTGCGTGTGTGTGTGTATGTGTGTGCATGCTTGTGTGCTTCTCACTCACACACTTGTGCCTTCACTTGCTCATAGTCTTCATACTAGTCCTCACGTCTCCACGGATTGACAATTATGAGGTGAATCTTCTCACGTTGGTACTCACCATTGTGCTAGAGTGACAGAGGGGGAGGTGCTGTGGGTGGCGAAATGTCCATACTTTCAGGAGTGGATGCAAGTGTGGTGTCTACCATGTATACTGGAATGGTAGGTGGTGTGTGTGTGAGAGTGGTGAATAAGTTTTGTGAGGATGGTGGGGATGGGATTGATGAGGAGGGTTGGGTGGTGGCTTGATACATTCTACAAAAGTAATCATGGGTGGGTTGAAGGAATGGTGGAATGGGGGGTGGAAAATGAGAACTTGGAGGCGGGAAAGCCATAAAAGGGGATGTGGTGGCTAGGAATCCGTAGAAAATGGATCTAGAGTCAGGATGGCCTATGGCTGAGGGCATGGGGGATGGTTGTCCTAGGGCAGGCTCTATGAAGGACTCAGTTATGACGGTGGCGGTATTATATAAGGGGTTTTCCAAGGAGGAGAACAAAGTAGAACGGGAGGTTGGACTACGGAAGATGAAGGCTTGCCCTGTGGGTTGGGTAGTCGAGGTGACATTTACATCTTCCGTTCGAGGAGGTGATGGGGGAGGGGTCGGTGGTAGTGGTTCAGTTGACTCACCCTGGGTGACAGGGATCTCTTGGCCAGTGGTTCCTGTTGTTTGGGAGGTTGTCCCAATGGGTTCAGATGTAATGATAGGTCCTTCCCTTGTAGTAATGGGAATCTGGATGTTTTTACCAGACCGTGGTCGTGTCTGGAATCTTCATGGATCGTATTGAACCGATGGCCTCTTAATCGCTATTCGAACTGCTTCTACTACCCCATATGTTTCCACCATCAATAAGAGACCTTCATTGTATTCTGAGTCGACTCCGGCTTCTTCCAAGAGCTGAGCCATGAGCACTCGAGTGCTCTGTTCGGTGAGCAACTGTTGCGATCGCACTCGTTCCATTATTTGATATAGCCTCCGGAGTTTTGTTGTATAAGCTGGGGCTTCCATTGTTTCTTCTACTTCTGCTTCTTCTTCTGCCCCGAGTGCTCTAGTTGTTGCAACAAAGTTCTCTGCTGCTCCTCCTCCCAATGTACATGACGGCCTTCTGTGGATTTCCTCCTTCTTTGGGAAGATGTGCCCTGTTCTTCTGCATCTGAATAGAACTCTACATCAGAGAGTTGTGTATTTTGCAAGAATGATTCGAAGTCGAATGTACTCATCCCTTCAGAGTCTCCAGTCACAGGAAATTCGAATTCAAGAGGGACAGGAGGAGCCGAGGGAGCAACTTGTGATGTGCCTTCAGATCCAGATCTTGGTATGCGAATGGTAAAGGGAGGCACAGTGGCATCCCCTCGAGGCGAGACTTCCGAGGTCGTTAGAACTTCTCGTGTTTGGAAACAAGGAATAGATCCCCTCATGCGCTTGGATTGATGTGTGGCAGGTTTGAGTCTCTTGAACATTTGTAGTTGTGACCATGTTAAAGCACGTTCAACAGATACATCGTATGCTAAGCACTTGTAGATGATGTGCATGATTGCACAACATCCATTCACCACTAGCTTCCTATGTGCCCTTTTATTTGCTTCATACAGCTGCTCTATAATCCATACAGGAAGCTTAATCGGTAATGCACCTGTCTCTGCCAATTAAAGAGCAAACCAAATCCTCTTGTGGGGTTGAATGAACCGATCTTGACCGGGAAATGCAAAATGTTGCATGCACATACGAAGAGGAATTGACACATTCGGTGTGAGTGCCGCCCTATCTTTCAACTTTTGTAGCTTCTGATTCTTCATGTTAGGGGGAATAAGAGGATCCTTCTCAGAGGGCACATGCGTGCCGTGCATGTTGAATGTAGAGCTCACCAATCAAAGTGAGTTCGAACCTTTTCAACTCATTGTTGTCCAATAAGGAAGGAATGACAAATGATCCTAGTTTATCTTTTTCTTCATGTGCCTGTAATGTTGAGACCAAGTAGTAACATCGTAGAAGATCTGGTTTGGGTAAAGGTGCTGCAAAGTATTCGGCCAGCCTTGCACGCTCCCATATGGTCTGCAGATCTTGTGTGTTTTGGAGAGTCTCAAACTCCTTGGAAAAGAACTGGAATCTGACCCATTGCTTATCATGCTCACACTTGGACTCCTAGATATACTTGGCCTCTCCTAAGGATCCTGGCATGCCACTGAACCAATGAGAATTGGCATGGACCCTCTCTGTTATTCTTGTGGGAGGATCAGGTATAGGTATTTGTTGGATGTGTTGCAGCTCTATGGGTCGTTCAGTTGGAGGCACATCAACAGGTAGACTATCCACATCAATCCCTCCATTACTTACTCCTGCCTGTGAGCTCGGACCTGTTGCTTCTGCCATGAGACTGCTTGTATCTGTTGATGCTTATCTGCTGGAAGAAGAGAGGCACATTAGCATTGCATAGGAAACAGGATGTTATGGTGTTCCCTCCACAATACTAACATGACATTTCAAGTGGTTAGGGGTTAGTGGGTGGAGTGTTTGGTGATGTGTGAGAATGTTGGTTAGTGGGTTAGTGTTCATCCTAGATGCATACTTTGGATGTGCAATGTACTCGGAGTGCACCTACATCAGAGGGGACTGATTTACAAAATTGGGTCAGGCGGTTTGATATGGGGTTTAAGTCTCCCAAGTTTGATGGTGGAATCATAGCTTTTAGTGGTGATGACATGTGAAGGTTTATGGACAGGATTGTGTTGGATTTGGGACCTTTTGGGTACCCATTTCCCGACATTCCTAGGTGTGACCGAAGATGTAGTTTGGAGTCTGGATGTTTGCCTTTGGATGGGAGCCAATAGGACTTGTGAGTGTTGGTTTGATCTTGTGATTGGACGTGAAGTTATTTGAGCTCGTAAGCAAGTCTTGGGCACCCATATTTGTCTAGCATTTGGGATAGGCTTCATTGACTGCTTTGGAACCCAAATCAAATTGGTTCATCTAGATTGATGCCTAGGATACTCTTTCATTGTAATCTTGGATACTGTAGCTCATTTGGTGCTTCTTTGGGATCCTGTCTCCAAAGCTGAGGGTTGTTCACCCTTGCGTACCCAGATCTGCTTCATGCCAAGTGGTATTTTACATTGCACTGGTCGTAGCTCATGCTTCTTGATTATCGGCCTTCTTTGTGATGTATGTTGTCCTACTTGCTTTCCTCGAATCCTCTTTGGAAAAGAAGGGAACTCCTCTTTGACGTCTGCACTTTTGTCAAGAGTGACAATCTTCTGCACCATAGAACTTTGGACAAGAATAGCATCGTTATCTTCATGTGGGTTCCTGGAGGGACCAGGATTTGGTGTCTCTTCTAGTGGCCTAAGTGCTTGATTTTCTAATTCATTCATGATGCGGTTTTGGCCTACCCAAGCCTGAAGAAGTCCACTTCTTAGGTTGAGGTTGACTGCATGATCATAGATCTAGTCTTGGCCCAAGACAAGAGGCTCGGTCAGATCCTCGTCTTCACATACTAGCACTTTGACTACCATTATAACCTCTTGAATGTAGAGGGGAAGTTCCACCTCACCCATGCAAGGGGTTTCCACACCTCCCAATCCTATGAGATATGCCTCAATAGGATTGACCTTCAATTGTTGTTCTTGGCAGTAAGAAAGTCGAACTGCACTAGTGGCTGCTCCTGAGTCAATTAGGGCTCTCACAGTCCTTGCATTCTTTCCTTGTCCTACCTCTAGGGTCACAAAGGGTTGTCGATCAACTATCCTATGGGAACGGTCACTTGAAGCCTTGCACATGGCCATGTGATAACCTAGAGATTCTTGAGTGTTAGGCCTAGGCTGATCTCTACCCTGTCTCCTCAATTTCATTCGTCGGACGCGTTCTAAAGCTTCTGCCTGTGCTTCTTCTCGAATTAGCTTTTCCTCTTCTTTACGTTTCTTTGGAATATTGAGTTGATTTAGCATCTCTTCTGTTAGGGGTTCTTGATATAACTTGACTCTACAACCACTTATGTAACTTGGTAGAATATCTCCTTCTAGAGTGGCTAGTTGAACTGCTCCACTTGTGGAGATCCTATTGATAATCATTGGTCCACAGCCTCTCTTCTCTAACTTCCGTGCATGTTGCTTCAAGGTGTAGACTAGGACTAGGTCTCCTGCTTTCAAGCCCTTATCCTTCACATGTGTGTAGAAATATGCATTTTGCTTTTTCTTGGCTGCATAAATTCCTGCTGCTGCTCTCAATCGTGTTTCACCTAATCGTTCAAGATCAAAGATTCTAGAGGATAGCTCATGGCCTGTCCAATCATGCTCTTGTGCTACTTTCAATGTAGGTATCAGAAAATCCAATGGTAGCACTGCATTTTGGCCGAACACCATCTGAAAGGGTGTGGCTTGGAGTACCGTTTTATAGGCAACTCTGTATGCCCAAACAGCATGATGTAGTTGTTTGTCCCAATCAGAGCGTTTATTATTAACCAATTTTGTCAATACATTGCATAGAATCTTGTTTGTGCTCTCAGCCTGTCCATTAGCTTGTGGATGATAGGGGGCAGACTTCTTATGTATCACCAAGAATTCTTGGAGAAGGTTTTCTATGAGTTCATTCAAGAAGTGTGTGCCTCTATCACTCACTAATTCTATTGGCAATCCGTATCTAGTGAACACATTTTCAAATAAGAACTTTGCTGTCTGAGCATCATTCTTCATAGTGGCTTTTACTTATACCCACTTGGTTAGATAGTTTGTGGCTACAATGATGTACTCAGCATGTGAACCCTTGGTTGGGGGATTAATAGGACCGACAACGTCTATTCCCCATTTAGAGAATGCACGTCCACCCATCATAGGTTTCAATGGCATCTCATCTTTGCGTATAGGATACTGAGTTCGCTGACAAACATCACACCTCTTCACGTAGATATATGCATCCATGTGAAGGGTGGGCCACCAAAGACCTGCAAATAGTATTGCCTTGATCACCCGATCTCGTCCAAAGTGTCCTCCTGCTACACCTTGGTGAGTAGTCTCCAAGATCTTCAGATATTCACTCTCGTGGACACACACTCTAAGATACCCATCTTTTCCTCGTCTGTATAGATTATCTCCAATGAGAGTATAATCTAAAGCTTCTTGTTCTAAGCTCCTTTGTCTGGCCATTGTCATCTCCTGAGGGGATGTTTTTGTTCCTAGTAAGGCAACTAACAGTTCACTCCAATCTGGCACTAAAGACACTCTATAAAGAGTGGCATGTTCCATTGGTGGTTTAGTGTAGCAGATTGGGCACTCCTTGCACATCCTATGGACATCTGCTTCCATAGTTGGCCAATGCACTCCGAGTCTCTTTAATGTTTGTAAAGTTCGTTGTCTCGAGTAGTGTTGCTCTAATGCACCGACATGTGCTAATTGCAACCATTTTGCGTACTCATCCTCTTCCACACAACAAGATAATATTCCTTGATCCGTGTATTTGTACATAGTTCCTGCCATGATATGGTACTTTTGGGCCTTTACTACCTCCCTATCTTGAGTGTTGACTACTGGATGTTTTGGCCCATATGTTAGTACTAGCACTAAGGTCTTGGCCCACTGTGGTACAACTTCTAAATTTAATAAGTAAGCATCTGGAAGGTCATCTGATACTCCTTGTGGCGCTTCTCTAGATGTGAGCCTAGAGAGATGGTCCGCTCTCCAATGAGTTGTGCCTTTCCTCACCACCACCTCAAAGTCGTATTCCATTAGCAAGAGGAACCATCTCACCAATCTGCCTGTATTGCATGGTTTGTTTACCAAGTACAACTGTGCTTGATGATCAGTAACTTAAAACTTATTTGCAAGCAAATAATGTCTAAACTTTTTAATCGCATACACCATGCCTAATCCCTCTCGTTTGGTAGTGGTATAGTTTCGTTCAGCTGCATTCAAGTGTCTACTCGCATAGGCAATTGGAAGATCCATATTACCTTCACCAGTAGGTTGTGCAAGCACACATCCGATGGCATAATTGGATGCATCCACATGCACATGGAAGGGCTTATTTCAATCTGGTGTAGACAAGATTGGTGCTGAGCATAATCGCTGTTTAAGTTCATTGAAAGAGTTCTCACATTCATTAGTCCACTCAAAGTTTGTCAAAAGTTCATACAAAGGCTTTGCAATGATGGCATACATGTGTATGAAATGTCGGTAATAGCCACAATGCCCCATGAAAGCTTGCACTTCCTTGACATTCTTTGGCCTAGGTAGTTCTTCAATAGCCCTCACTTTCTCTTTGTCAGTGGAGATGCCGTTCTTTGACACTATGTGTCCTTAAATCTTGCCTTGCCTGACCATGAAAACGCACTTTTCTGGGTTCAATCAGACTTGATATTCTCTACATTTGTCAAAGATTTGCCTGAGTTCAGGTATATGTGTTTGTCTAATGCTGAAATGAGCACAGAGATCATCAACATAGACTTCCAAATTCTTCCTCGAGAACTCTTTAAATACATGGCACAATAGTCTTTGAAAGGTTGCAGGAGCATTGGTAAGCCCAAATGGCATTACCCGAAAAGCAAATATACCCCACTCCGTGGCAAAAGCCGTCTTATGCTGATCTTTTGGTGCTATGGCTACTTGATTGTAACCAGAGAACCCATCCAAGAAGCTGTACACTTCCTTGCCGACTACTCTTTCTAATAGATGCTCAGTGATAGGAAGCGGATAACTATCTCTGATAGTGGCTGCATTAACCTTCTTCAAGTTAATGCATACACATAATTTGCCATTCTTTTTGGGCACCACTACAATGGGGGACACCCATTCAGTGTGCTCGATTTCATAGATAAATCCAGCTTCTACCAAGCGATCTATCTCTTCTTTGATCTTGGCCGCATAGTTGACATTGTATGTGTATGGCTTTTGTTTAGAGGGCCTGGCCTCTGAGGTCATGGGGATCGTGTGTGAGCATATATCAGGGTCTACACCTTTCAGGTCCTTGTAACTCCATGCAAACACATCCCTATATTCTCATAGTAAGGCTATCAACTCCTGCTCCTCTTCTTTAGTAAGGTCATGTCCAATGTACGTGCATCTCTCCTCTCTTTCTTCTACGACTACCACTATTTTCTTGGTGGTTTCTTTGTTATCATAGGCCTCTCCTACTTGTGCATCGCGTTTTGGCATTCTTATCATGACTCTCTTGTCTTCTATTTCATACTTCTTAAAGTTTTCTAGGACCTTGAACAAGGATTCCTCCTCCTCTGGTGTGGCTTCTTTCTTCTTCCTTTTCTTTCCTTCACTCTTAGTGGTCACTTGTGTGGTTAATCTCACATCATTAGTGAGCTCTTCATGTCTCTGAGGTAAACTTCTACTTCATAGAAATATTCCTCATCTGATGCAAAGGGTGGGTCCATAATGATTGACTCTAGATCAGAGTCACTTGCATCCTCGAATGCATAAGTGCTAGGTTCACATTCTTCAACAATTGGATCACACATGATCGGCTCTATTGTGAAGACTGAAATGTCATAGCCATCCTCATCACAATGGGGGGTCCATTGTTCTTCATTGATGGCTACATCCATTGTTGCTAAAATTTTTGCCCAGCCGTGAGGTTCAAATTCGGAAGTCTTGTGCTGTGTGATTGGTGTACCTCCTTTCTATGGTGCAGTACTGGTTGTTGGGATTAACTTGGGGTTGAGCCATGATAGGGCACACATTAGCCATATGGTCTCCTCCACACGTGTAGCATCGTTTTCCTCGGGCAAATCTAGGAATTTGCTTGCTAGAGACACCTAATTTCTGAGCTACCTTTTCTGCTAGATCCTCAATTGATGTGGATTGTGAGGAAATGAGGCTACTAGAACTATTTGAATCTTTATAGATCTTTGAGAGCTCTAATTCCTCCCCTAGATTATCCTCAATGTCTATGCACATGCGTACGCATTCTTCTATGGATCTAGGGTCCTTTAAGTACACATATGATCTCAGTTTGGTGCTTAACAATCCATCTAGAAATAAGGACACTTAATTGGCCGGAGTGGGTAACTCTGGAGCAGGGCATCTCTCTAGGTATTGCCTAAACCTTCTTCCTGCAAGCCTCACTGTCTCTTGAGGTGTTTGTTTGAAGCTGTATATCAAGGAGGACGTTTTATGCCTAATACCACTCTTGGAAAACTCAATGATGAATGCTTCTAGAAGTTGGTCTATACTTCGGTATTGGTCTTGGTGAAGTGGTTGAAACCAAGTCAATGCAGTGTTCTTGAGTGTTAGGCCAAAAGCATTGTATTGAGTGAACAAGTCTTCCACTTGTTCAGCTCTCAGAACTTGCCTAAACTCTACTACATGGTCATATGGATCTCCTGTGCCATCGAAGCAATTTTTCATGGACTTAACTAATTGTGTAGGCCTTAAGGTTCTAGCATGTTCTCTAGGCCTTGGCAAAGGGAATTCGTTTGTATTTCTTGTATTCCTTGGATCCCTATGTCTCTCCCTGTCCATCCTATCCGTCTATATCCTCGTTCTCTCTCTTCCAAGTGGATTAGCAAAACTCACCTCGGGTCTATCTCTACTCCTCTCTCTTTGTGTTCCATGAGCCTGAGATGTTCCAACTCCTGGGTGACCATAAGACACAGTGGATCGAGGTTGGTGAAAAACAAATTCACCCTTCCAAGTGTATGCGTGTCTTCCATGCTCTGAGACCACAAAGATCCTCTCCGAAGCCTCATCTAAATAGGTCACTTTGCCTAGGCTATCAGGATCTTTGAACTCATAGATGGTGAGGGCTCCCACTTCATTAGGCTTCTCAGGCTTATACCTCCAAAAAACCTCATCTGTCTCTCGATTCACGAGCAACTCTATGCTCCTATTGTCTTGGGGAACCACTTTTGGAGTGATTATTCTCGTTAGAACCGACTTGCCACGAGGGGTTTTTGGTTCTTTTCCTAAGTTCCCTTGCTCTATGTCTCCTATTTCGACCTCTGAGATTATGTTTCCAAATTCATCTTTTCTATCTAGTTCACTAGTGACCACATACATTGTTCCTTCTTTATCAATGTAAGAACCATTTTCAAACTTGACTACAGGGTGTTCAAGTCCAATGGGCTGATTCGTGTTCTTAATTAGGACAACAGATCTTCTCAGACCATCCTCATAGATATGAGCACCTAAGCGGTTGGTCTGGAGATATTCAAGTTGAGTATTGTAGGGACCTTCCGGCCTTTCTAGGTACGCAACTCCTGAGCTACCTACAGGTCTTTCCATGTTATAAGACATCTCAGAGTCACTAGTTTCTGAGTCTAGAGCGTAGGGGTAATCGCTCAGATGTTGGGCCCAAGATCTGGCTGTATGGTTGACACTAGCCTCGGATGATCTAATACTTTGATGGTCTCTCCCTAGGTGTCTTCCTAATCTAAGGTTCATATGCCCTTCCAATTAACCCAATGATCCACGTTGCTGATTCCTTGATACCAATCACTTGTTCCTTTTGAGTTCCTTTGTATGTGTGTTCTTGTCTTTATTTTAGCATCGTCAGGAGAACTTAAGTGTGTCGTACTTGATGTTCTTCGTCCTCTTAGTTTAAGTTCTTTTCCTTTAAGTTGTCCCTTGATTGCACTTTTGCCTACTCTTGGACTTGAGAAATTAAAGGCTCTTAGAACTTGAGTATTCCTATCGTATCCCTAGTCAATTTGGATAGCTACTCGCACTTAGCCTATGCTAAGAATGGATTGAGGGGGTTAAGAGATGTTCCAAACTCAAGTCGCTCCTCCTTGCTATGCTTGTCTGCCCAGGAAGCGCGTTCCCAAGCTTGCACACAATGGCACTTGCTTTGCTGTCTCCAAAAGCTCTTAATGATCCTGTAAAAATTCCAAGTTTAGCTCCACTTTTCACCCTCAATTGACAGACAATTTAATTCAAACACCTTTAATGACCCTTTTTTCCACCTTTTCTATTGCCAAAAAAAAAAATTCTCTAGAGCTCCCTTGGTGTGCCTACCCCTTAGAGGGTCAACTTCAAAATACCCTATCTGAAAATCAATGCATTATTCTTATATGCCATGAGCTTTCCAACAAGCCCTAGAGCTCAAAAAACGGATTTCATATGAAAAAGTTATGACAATTCAGGGTTTAGGGGGTTAAACAAACAAACAGATCCTTTCAGGACTTTAGTGCATTTTTCTAAGGCCTTCGTATTTGCATGAGTAATTGAGTATGCAAATATGCCCAAAATTTAGCCTAAATTTTCAAAAAATACCCCTTTATTTTTTTGCCAAAAATGTTTGTCTATCGCGATAGACAGTGTATGTCGCGATAGACAGTGTCTCTCGCGATAGACACTGACTGTCACGTGGGTCTGTCTATCGCGATGGACAGTGTCTATCGCGATAGCCGGTGTCTATCCTGGGGTCCTATCTGTCGCGATAGACGGTGTCTATCATGATAGACGAGGTCTATCGTCTGTCGTGGTTTAGTCTGTCGCGATAGACGGTCTCTATCATGGGTCTCTGTCTTTCGTGATAGACGGTGTCTATCGCGATAGACACGGTCTGTTGTCTGTCGTGGGCCTATCTATCGCGATAGATGGTGTCTGTCACGATAGACTGAGGCTGTCGTCTGTCGTGCTTTTGGTCTGTCGCAATAGACAATGTCTATCACGATAGACGGTCTCTATCGTGGGTCTCTGTCTGTCGCAATAGATGATGTCTGTCGCGATAGACGGGGTCTATCGTCTGTCGTGGGCCTGTCTATCACGATAGACATTGTCTATCACGATAGACGGTGTCTATTGCGATAGACTGAGGCTGTCGTCTGTCATGCTTTTGGTCTGTCACGATAGACAGTCTCTATCATGGGTCTCTGTCTGTCGCGATAGACAGTGTCTGTCATGATAGACGGGGTCTGTCGTCTGTCGTGGGTCTGTCTGTCGTGATAGACGGTGTCTGTCGCGATAGACTGAGGCTATCGTGCGGTGCGGTCTGTCGCGATAGACAATGTCTGTGGCGATAGATGCTGTCTGTCGCGATAGACTGAAAAAACACAAATTTTTTAAAATTTTTTAGTGATTTGGAGTGCTCTCATGGTGTAGGTCATCATGCCAAACATGCATTTAAAATATTTAGTTTTTTTGTCTATCGTGATAGACAGAGGTCGTCGTCCCGGGACCTGTGCAAAGTCTATCGTACCTGCGCAAGCTGCTTGAGATGGTGGTACAGCTAGAACCTGCAGTAAAAGCTCAAAAAACACACAAAAACTGATAGCATGCAAGCTCTCTCTCGCTCTCTCACAAGTGAAATGAGGGAAATGAGGTGGGGAGTGGAATATGATCCAAAAACTGAAATTTTTGTGAAGATGGAGATGGAGGTGGGAGATGGTGGGGATGATGATGGTGATGATGGTGATGCAAAAACAAGAAAAAATGAAGAAAAATAAGGAAAAGAAAGGATATTACCTATGACTCCAATGTCTCAACTCTACGTCTTACCATCATACACTCGTCCTCGAAGCTCTCTCCCCGACAACGGCGCCAAATTTGGTGTCACTCTAGCACAATGGTGAGTACCAACGTGAGGAGATCCACCTCATAATTGTCAATCCGTGGAGACGTGAGGACTAGTATGAAGACTATGAGCAAGTGATGGCACAAGTGTGTGAGTGAGAAGCACACAAACATGCACACACATACACACACATGCGCACACAAGGCAAGAACAAGGAGAGGAACAATGGAGTTCTTTGCATTAGTCAAAAAGTCTCTTACATAAGCTCAATTCACAAACAATCTCCCCCAAAATGAGCTCTCTAGCTCTTTTTATAGTTTTTTTTACTAGCTTTGGCCTTGTCCAGACCTAGTGTCCGACGTAGTTAAAAATTAGGTTCTAGAGCCTATTTGAGGGCTCAAACGGAGTCTAAAAATTATGAAAGTTGGTATGTAGCTAATTGTAATACTCCTCAAGCTCAAGGACTCCTTGGCTTGAACAAAATGGAGTCTATTCTACGAAAAACGGAATTTACAATGTGTGTGGAGTGATGAAAATCACTAAAGTTGGAAATTGTTTATGAAAAAAATGAGTGGGCCTAGTTGCCATATTGTGCATGACTGCTCCTTTGTGCTAGTATGCTCTTCATATGACTTGTATGCCAACAATGGGTTCGTGAGAAGTCACATCAACGATCAAATACATCGATCGAGAGATACCATAATATTTTTTTTGGAGATTAACGATAAACACGAGGAATTGAAGGACATGACACTTAGGGGTAGGGCGACACATGATGGTGTACTCGTTGGAGGATTTATGGGGAAAGAGTTTATTCATGGTAGCTATAGGTAATTGTGTAATTTCATTCCAGCCTTCATTCGATAGGCAGAGGTTGGAAATAACAGTGGCAAGGATAATGTGAACGGTGAAAGAGCATGACAAAATGGGCCAAGCAGTGTCGGAAGAAGGACAGGTGGCAATGGCATGAGCCAAGGTTAGGGATAATGGTTGTGCCACATGGTGTGCCATGACAGCTCAGCAAAGTTGAGCAAGCCCTGTACTCGAAGGTACTTAGCAAGCTCAATAGGGATGCGTTTGTTGAAAGCAGTGATGTGGGAAAGAGGCTTTATATCCAAGACAAGGATGGACACACAAAAACACAGCACGTAAACACATAGGACACATAGAGCACACAGAGAGCGCACAACGCAAACACAATAAAAGAGATAAAACAAAAATCACAGCTTTAGTAGATAAATCTTAATGAGCAGCATGCAACTAATCATAAAAGTGAGCACCATAGAGGATATCCGGCCATCATTCAGTCATAAAAAGCATATCTCCACAATGAACATAAAACTGGGAAGGGCAGTGCTTGGAGTAGGTCGGCAACCAACTACAAAAAGCATGCATGTGATACGACAAGTAAAATTCCAAAAATAAGAGTATGAAATATATTATGATCAATGGGGCAACCGAAAAAACAACAGAACACTCATGATGGGTTTACTATGAAATTTGAAATAGCTACCAAAATGGTTCAATAAAAAAACTAGGGCATATTAGACGCAAACGCAGAAAGTCATGCAGACATGCAAGAGGGACAGTAGTGTCGTAGCTTAGAGCCATTTAGTGGGTTGGGGAGATCTGCTCTGGCAGGGGTGGCTAACCGAAAAGTGGCCGGACCCAATTGTGCTGAGATACAGTAAGGACCGAACCACCAAAGCTTAAACTTGTCAACAACACAATGAGATTTAGAATTGTAAAATAAAACCAACTGGTCGACTTCGAAAACAGGGGTGCACAAAAAATGATTATGAGTCTTGGCCTGTCGAATCTGAACTTCTTTCATCAACAAAAAACTTTCCAATCTTTGCTCATCGAGAGAACGCAAGGCATCAAGACGTGCAGATAAAGAATCAGTCAGCAATAACTTCTTGTCAATAGCCACTCACAAACTAAGAATGACAATTCCATGGGAGCTATAGCTTCCAGACCATAAGCTAATTTGAATGGTGTGCATCCAATAGATACTTTGTATGTAGTTCAATAGGCCCATAGGACGGAAGGCAGAAGTTGATCACAACGCTCAGGGCATTCAATAATTAACTTCTTGAGCATGGTAAGTAGGGTCTTATATGTACTTTCAACCAGACCATTGGCCCTTGGGTAATAACGTGTACTAAATTTGTGGATAATATTAAAAGGTTGGGTTAAGGCCTCGATAAGAGTATTCACAAAGTGGGTGCTACAATCTAAAACAATTTCCAGAGGCAACCAAAATCGAGGAAAAACATCCCGAGTCAGACATTTAGCTACAACTTGGGCTATTGCAAAACAAACTACCCATGCCTCAGCCCAGTGCGTAGCATGATCAATACAAGTGAGGATGTATTTGCTATTAGTGGAAATAGCAGGCGGGGTGATGGGTCCAATAAAATCTATCCCCCATTTTAGGAAGGGTTCCAAAGGTAGAACTAGTTGGAGAGGAAATTGGTGACAATGTAGAGGTTGTTCAGTACGCTGACAAGCATCACTAGCTTTACATAAGCATAAACATCGCACTGCATGGTAGGCCACTACAGGCCACTTTGCAAAATTTTTTGGTAGGTCAATTCTGCAAAAGAAGTCCACTGGATAGGAGAGAGTGAGCCATATCAACCAGGGAAGGAACTTCATGAGTGGGGATACATCGAAGCAAGACCGTGGAAGGATCTGCATAATACAATTGGCGACCATAATACAAAATAGATGACTATAGATAGCTAATTTACGATAGGCGATGTTAGACACCGAACCCGATGGACACCCAATAGTGAGAAAAACCTTTAAAGTATCCTAGTAAAAGTCGGTAATTGGTAAAGCAGCCTGTGGTGCACTCGGTGTTGTAGTGGAGTAGATCGCTGGAGAAGAGTTATGCACCCCACTTGGAGGTTCACTGGAATCGACTCTGGATAGAAAATCTACTATGGCATCTGTCGAACCCGATCGGTGGACAAGATCATAGTCGAATTCCTATAGCAGTAGTACCCAACGAGCAAGCCAACCACCCAAATGCTATTGCCATACTAGGTACGTGCTATCCAAGAATGGCAATGGAAAAGGGTCAAGCACCGTGGTGGCATTCAATTTTTGATAATAAACACATATACGTAAGTACTTGTTCTTTTTAAAAACTATCACTATGGGAGAAATCCATTCACCATGCTCCACGTGGGCAATTAATCCAACTTTCAATAGTCTATCTAGTTCCTCCTTGACCCATTGAGCATAGTTAGGATTCATGTGGTAACTCTATTGTTTAACTGGTCGAGCATCTGATTTTAAAACAACGTGGTGCTGGTAAATGCGAGGATCTAGACTCTAATTCATGTCCCTTTAATCCCAAGTAAAGACATCTGTAAATTCTTTAAGTAGATTGAGAAAATCTTCCTAAAAGCGAGGAGTCAGGCTAGCTTTGATTTTAACCGAGTGTGGATTAGTATCATCACAAAGGTGGCAAGTTATTAGCTGGTCTTTCGCACATAAAATTGTTGTGAGGTAGAGAGATCATCACCAAGTTGGAATAGATGTTTAATATCCATAGGGTCCACGAGTTCCTCAGTCTGACTAACACTAACAGTATCATCAAGTGGTTGTATGATACAAGCTACTAGAGACCATTGGTCCAACACCTATTGGAGATCTATAGTTCTCAAGGAAAGCAAATCCTGATTTGCAATAAAAAAGGTGTCCTCCTCATCATCAAACAAGCCATCTAAAATATGCAGAGGCTTCGCTACATATGGTCGCGCATGAATCTCACAGGGTTTCATGTCATTTAAGGGGGACCACATATTTACGGTGGTTGCATTTAAAGATAAGTTCGTGTGAAGACCATTCTTGCAAAACTTTGGCTTGCTTAAGCAATGATTGAGCAAATAGTAAATTATAATCCAAGCTAGACTCAGGTAAGTCCATAACAATGAAAGTCATTTTGAATAGTGCACCCTGTAATGTGATAGGGATATTACATACTAGTCCTACCGGATGGACTCTCTACTGATCAGCCATGCAGACAAAAAAGTTCATAGGTTCGATGTGATTCCAACCAAGCTGTTTGCAAATTACCACAATGGCAATATTAGCTCCTGAACTGCCATGAATTAGTACCTATGAAATCTTATGATTCTTATACCAAACCGTAATGAGGGGAACTGTGTGGTCCACCATAGAGTCGATCTCTGGGTTAATTGTAGTCATGGCTGGTGCTCATGTGGAACTTGGGTCAATGTGTTGTTGGAACTACTGTCTGATGCCAAGAACTAGGGTGAGTAGCTGTCAGCACTTTAGCTAGAATATCCCATGCTACACTTGGATTGGGCAGTTCTAGTGACACGTCTGATGAGGTTACTGGTGGTGTCGGTACCAAGTTGGATACAGATGTTGCTGACTCATCAATGTTTTGTCACATTATGGGTATGGGTCTCAAAAAATTGGTCATTCCTTTGTAACCCACTTGGATGCTTTGACAAATGTGCATTGTTGTTCCTTTTACCCTAGTTCAAATACTTCGACAACCAGATGGAGGGTCTTATCGGATCATGTTTGCACTGCATCTGCTGTCGTGAATCTCCATTAACTTGTTTGGTCGATTATGGTGGTACTATAGCACCACCGAATTAGGCACTACCACCGAATGCCGAACTGCTACTGAAAGGCACCGGACTATCACCAAGTTCAATACCAATACCGGTCACCATATTGTCACTGAATTGTATTGGACTCAGTTACGGTATGCTTTGCAACCTAGAACTAAAGAAATGTTGTGGTGTTATCCCACTCATTCATGATACACCTTCCCCCTCATATGGATTCCCTTCAATATTGTTGTGTGGTGGTGTCTCCAACGTGTTATTTACTTGCCAAGGGTGTTTATCATTTTGTTATTTAGGATAGGTTTCGCATGAATGTGTTACAGGCATGTAGCACAAGTTCTCCATGCAAAAGCATATCCTACACATCTGTCAGGAACTATATTCCAAGTGATCAAGGGTAATGTGGATGGTGCAAGAGGATGAAACAATGGACGAGGTAGTGTCGAAGGCAAGACAGGTGATAATGGCATGAGCCAAGGTTAGGAATAACGGGTGTGCTGACATGGTGTGCCATGGCATGTTAGCAAAGTTGAGCAAGCCCTGTACTCCAAAGTACTCAGCAAGCTCAATAGGGATGCCTTTGCTAAAATCAGTGATATGGAAAAGAGGCTCCATAGCCACAACAGGGATGGACACACAAAAATAGAGCATGTAAATATGTAGGACTCATAGAGCACACAGAGAGTGCACAACACAAACACAATAAAAGAGATAAAATAAAAATCACAACTTAAGTAGACAAAGCATAATGAGCATCATGCAACTAATCATAAAAGTGAGCAATGCAGAGGATATCCTACCATCATTTAGTCATTGAAAGCATATCTCCATAATGAACATAAAACTAGGAAGGGTGGCACTTGGAGTAGGTTGGCAACCAACTATGAAAAGCTTGCAGGTGATATGACAAGTAAAATTCCAAGAATAAGAGTACAAAATATATTATGATCAAAGGGTCAACCAAAAAAACACAGGAACACTTGTGATGGGTTTACAATGAAATCCAAAATAGCTACCGAAACATGTCAATCGAAAAACAAGGACATATTAGACATGAACACAACTCCGGTGAGGGTGGCTAACCAAAAAGTGGCCGGATTCAGTTGTGACAAGATACGATAAGGACCGAACGAGCGAGGCTTAAACTTGCTGTCGCATAGTCAAATTTAGAATTATAAAATAAAACCAACTGGCCAACTTTGAAAACATGGGTGTGCGAAAAATGATCATGAGTCTTGGCCTACCGAATCTAAACTTCTTTAATCAACAAAAAAAATTCCAATCTTTGCTCATCGAGAGAATGCTAGGCATCAAGACATCCAGATAGAAAATCAGCCAGCAATAACTTCTTGTCAATAGCCACTTGCAAACTGGGAACAACTAGCTCCCATGTGGGAGCTATAGCTTTTAGACCATAAGCTAATTTGAACAGTGTGCATCCAATAGTTACTTTGTATGTAGTTTGGTAGGCCCACAGGACGGAAGGGAGAAGTTGATCCCAGCGCTCAGGGCATTCAATAATCAACTTCTTGATCATGGTAAGTAGGTTCTTATTTGTACTTTCAGCCGGACCATTGGCCCTTAGGTAATAAGGCATACTAAATCTGTAGATAATATTAAAAGTTTGAGTTAAGGCCTGGATATGATTATTCGCAAAGTGGGTGTCGTGATCTGAAATAATTTCCAAAGGCAATGCAAACTCGGGAAAAGAATCCCGAGTTAGCCATTTAGCTACAACCTGAGCTATTGCAGAACATGATATCGTCATGGAGCTCTCAAGTAGAGTGCGCACTTTGGTGCATCGCCATCGAAATACTTCATTGGTATCAGAGTAGTTCGATGCAAAAGCTTTGTTCCTTTTGTGCAAGCAAAGCGAGCACCCCCCTTTGCCTTTCTCCAAGGCTTACGACTAAGGTGAAGGCCAAGGCATAGACATTGGCATACGTTGTCATCCAAGTCACCGAAGTCACCATGGCTACACGTGAGGGAGGACCTCAACAATCAAGGAAGATAGAGGTTCCTGTTACTTCCCGAGAGGTCACCCATCCCAATACTTTTCCCCTTAGAGCTTGCTTAATCGTGGCAATCTCTTGCCACTAAGCTACACTCTTGTGGTGTCTGAAGAAGGGGAAAGACTAAGGTTAACATTACCTTGAACATGTTTTGGTCCCTCAAAGCTTCATTCTTTTCTTTCAAAGCCTATTTTTTGAAGCATGTTTGGGGTGTCTTTTGGACCCATTTTGGAGTACTTTCGCACATAGTTCTCTTCACACATGTCTAAAAAAGACCTTTGGGGCTGTGTTTTTAGACACACTCATAAAATTATAAGTTTCTGGAAAGGTTTTTAGTTTTGGTAGGAGCAACCACTGCAAATTTATGCAGGCTTTTTGAGCGTAAATTAGAGTTGACAGACACTTGCAGGTGTTGTTGGCTAGTTTTTGGGCTGTGCATTCAACCTTTTAGTGTCATTTTACTGCATATATTGAGCACATACACACCATGTACACTTCGGTGGATAAAATATGTACGTCCATGTGGTCATTGATATAGTGGTTATGTTTTTTTCATAAAGCCTTTTATGTTTGATAAAGAGGGCCGTGGTGAGGTTTTCTTAACCGGGACACACCCAAATTTTGGGGTCTCTTCGGTGATGCAAGTGGAAGACTTACCAAGCCTTGCCATAGGAGATGTATGATAGTTGTACATAGGTGCTCGATAAGCCTAGTTGGCTTCTATTGGGTAATTGATTATATGCAGTGGAGTCAGTGATTCACTATGTGGATAAACATGTCAATACTTGCAGTTTTATGATATTTTGACACTGTTCATACACTCATTTTGCAGAGGATACTCTGGCAAAATCTTTCTAGATTTTTGGTTTTGTCAACTATTAAATGGTCGATTTACTTCTTGATACACTTATTCATTGGTGTTTGGACTTTTCTAGCTCCATTATCATTCTATTCCATTTTCTACCATCATCACATCAAAGGTCTCAGGCACATCTCCTGGATCAGGGTCCAGTGCCAGTGTTCCAAGGAGGAGCTATAACTTGCAGGGCAAAGACCATTTTGACATCCAAAAATTTGATGTCACAAACTTTGCTCTATGGAAGAATCGGATTAAAGATGTGCTGATTCAAATGAGGCAATGGAAGCCAATAAATGGGATTTCAAAGAAGCTTGTTGACATGGATGAAGATGATTGGGATGAGTTAGATGAAATGGCTAGGTCTATCATTCACTTGCACCTAGCAGATAGTGTTTACTTTACAATATTAGACTGTGAAAGTGCAAAGAAGCTTTCGAAGAAGTTATGCAATTAAAGTGTATCTGATGAGAAAATTATATGACCTTTGCATGGACACAGATAGTGTTGCTCCTCATCTAAATGAGTTTGATGCTATATTCTCCCAGTTACAGGCTCAGGAAATGGATATGGATAATGAAACGAAAGCAGTATTGTTGTTATGCACCTTGCCATCATCATGGGATACGTTTTGCACATCTATTAGCAATAGTGCACTTGGTGGTAAACTCATCTATGATGACATATGTGGAGCATTATTGAGTGAGGAGATTCATACAAACTCTATGGTTGGCACTCAGAAGGATGCATATAATGTTCGTGATTCTTACCAGGGAAAGAATGAGCAACATGGCAAGAGAAAGAACAAGGAAAAGAATGGTCAATAGAATAAGAGTAGAAGTAAGTCAAGGAAGAGGGATATTGAATGCCATTAATGTCATAAGAAAGGACACATGAAGAAAGATTGTTATGCATTAAAGAATGCTAAAGTTGATGGGCATGTTAAACAGTTACCTCCACCATCTACTTCGACTGTGAATATTGAAGAAATTAATGCTGTTTTTGATGATGTTGATGTGTTGACACTTGATAGTAGTGTGCCAAGTGAGGCTCTTATGGATGATTCTCTTTGCCACACATGGCAGGTAGATTCTGGTGCTTCTTTCCATGTGACAACACATAGAGAATGGTTCTCTAATTATGCAGCAAAGTCCCTTGGTATCGTGAGACTTGGTGACTCGTACTAGTGTGATGTTGTGGGGATTGGAGATGTGATTGTGCAGTTCATTAATGGTTCAAAATTTACTATGCATAATGTATGCCATGTAGCTCAATTATCACGCAGTTTGAGGTCAATTGGTCAATTTGATGACCTTGGTTACAAGGTGGTCTTCTATGCTTAGTCCTTTCCTATATCAAAGGGCAATATGTTTATTGCAAAAGGAAGCAAGGTTGGGTCACTTTATCCTTTATTTGTATCACAAAAAGAACACTTGTTAGCTGTTATTGAACAGCCTATGGCTTGCATTTTGCATTATCGTTTGGGCCATATATCTCATAGTGGAATGGAAAATCTTTCTGGTTTTGGCTACTTACATGTGTTATCTTTCTCTGATTTTCGTGAGCATTGTCAATATGGAAAGAAAACTAGAAATGTGCATAGAATGCACATTGACTCTTCAATTCAGATTTTAGATCTCGTTCATACAGATGTGTGTGGTCCTATGCCACTAGGTCCTTAGGTGGTTCTATTTACTTTGTCACCTTCATAGATGATGCCACTAGAAAAGTCTGGGTATATCCTATCAAATCAAAGGATGAGGTATTCCCTACTTTCAAAAAATGGCTTGCTTCAGTTGAGACTGAAAAAGGAACTAAGCTTAAGGCTTTACGTTCAGATAATGGGGGTGAGTATACCTCACATGAATTTAGCCTTTTTTGTCAGTGTAGAGGGATTCATAGAGAGTTTATAGCTCCTTATACCCTAGTATAGAATGGTGTAGCTGAAAGGATGAATAGAACTATTCAATATAGAGTATTTTCTATGTTGCATCATGCAAACCTCTCACAAGGTTTTTGGGCAGAAGCAGTATTGACTGCAGTTCATGTGATGAACCTTTCACCTAGTACTACCAAAGGTCTGAAAGTGGCACAAGAGTTATTGACATGGAAGCCCCCATATTATGATCATCTTCGAGTTTTTGGGTGTGAAGCATATGTTTATATACCCAAGACTATTACACAAAAGTTGGAGCATAAGTCAAAGAAATGCATTTTTCTTGGATATGGTCGACAACGACAATTTGGATATCGTTGTTACACTTATGTGTTCCTTGAGTAGCTTTGATGTGAACCTTTTCCCTATACATGGGCACGTTTTACTCTAGTGATGGCTAGAGGTTTTTTCCCCATGTTAACACATACTTGATACTCTCATATGTGGTGGTACTTTGTACTCAGGGATATTATTTAGCTCTTACTTCAGTTTAGTTCATTGTCAATAGAGAGAACTATTCCAGCCATTGTCTTCTCCGTGTGTCTTGCTATGTTTGTGCTCCTTCTGTGTGCTTCTTGTGTGTCTCTCGCATTCTATGCACACTCAATAGTGGTATCAGAGCAAGTTCATCTCCTTCTCAAGTTTCGGTTTTTCGCGTCGTGGCACGCGTGCACTTTTCATAGTGCAAATCGACTTCGGAGCATAGAAGAGTGAATTTCAGTAGCCAAGAAGCATTTGCACCAGGTGTGCTTGGGTTTTACCCCCATTTCAAAGCCATTCGTGCAGTCAGAATCGCCATGAGAGTGACGGTTTGTGAGCCGAAATTTCAACATTCATTTCAACTTTCGTCAAAGTGAAGATTTTATCACATTTTTGTTCTTTAGTGAAATAGCGGGCATCAATGACTTGTTTGGCATGCTTCAAGCTGAAGATAAGCTTGATGGGACCAGCTATCCGATGTGGTCTTACATGATGAAGCATGTTCTTGTTGTTAAACAACTCTGGAACATAGTGACAGATGTAGATCAAAGACCCGCAGGTTCTTCTGCTTCACAGTCTACTTTCACAGATGGAGCTTCTTCTTCCAGTACAGTGGTTTCTCCTTCTCCACCTACACAGAAGCACGTTAGATGGGATGGAAAAGATGCTCAAGCTCATGCTTTGATTGCGCTTTAAGTGAAGCATCATATAGTTCCACACATTCGGTCATGTTCGACATCGAGACATGCATGGGACACTCTTGCTTCTTTGTATGCCGTGCATAATGAAGCATGTGTTGCATACTTGAGGAAGCAACTTGTGGATGTATGTATGGCTGAAAAGGAGTCAGTGGATGTGTATGTGACACACATCAAGGACTTGAAAGAGCAATTGGCAAACATAGATTAGATCACTCCAGATGCATCACTCATTTCTGCATTGTTGAAAGCATTACCGAAATCTTTTCAAAGCTTTGCTACTACACTCCATTTGGTTGCAAAAGGAAATCCTAATATGTATGCATTTGATGAGGTCGTGTCGCTTGTTCATATTGATGTATGTGGTCCCATCAAGACTCCATCTTTTTGGAAGCACATATATTTTGTTACCTTCATTGATGTGCTACTCGCCATACATGGGTGTATCCTATGAAAGAAAAGAATGAGGTATTTTCTTGCTTCAAAGCATTTTTACTTATGGCTGAAAATTTTTCTTCACAAAATCTTTTGACTCTACACACGGATCGTGGTGGTGAATACATATCACATGAGTTTAATGCTTTTCTTCGTGAAAGAGATATTTCACACCAATGTACGGTGCCATATACACCTCAGCAAAATGATGTTGTCGAGCGTAAAAATAGAACTCTACTTGAAATGGCATGATGTATGGTTAAAGGAAAGCATCTTCCTAATAAGTTTTGGATGGAAGCAGTCATGTGAGCAAACTATGTGTTGAATCTTTGCGTTACAAAAGCATTGAGAGTCATCACTCCTTATGAGGCTTGGAATGGTCATAAGCCTATGGTTAGTCATATGTGTGTGTTTGGTTGTTTGGCATATGCTCTTGTGCCATAACAACAACGTCGCAAACTTGATGACAACGCAAAGAAATGTATATTTGTTGGTTATAGTGCTTAAAGTAAGGGATATCATTTGTACCATCCCTTGACGAACACAATTATTGTGAGTCGAGATGTGATATTTGCTGAAAATTCAGGTTTCCCTCTACTTGAATGCAAAAAACAGCCAACAATTAGCTCACAAGATGTGCTCGATACACTCATGCCTTTGTTCCAAAATGGTGTGTGTAATAAAGTAAGTTTGGGATCCGATTGCTTCAGATAGATCTGAAATCGGATACCGTTCGGTCATTCATCTGTACGACCAAAGATCTCAAGAATAGACTCAAGCATAAGTTCATGTGCTCTCATATACAAGTGATCAACTTAGCCTAGTGGTTAAGACTCATGGTTGTGAAGGAGGAGGTCTTGGGTTCAATCCCCATGGGGAGCATGGGGAGAGAGTTTTGCCCAAGAAGCTCTAGAGCCTTCTAACTCAAGTTAAGGTGAGTTAACTTGAGCCCAGTGGACTTAACTCGAGTGGTGAGTACACCAACCACTAGTGGACTCTAGTGGAAGGTACTAAAGCAGTGGATGAGATCACTCCAGCCACTAGTAGACTCTAGTGGAAGGTATGGAGGAGATTGGACATGCACTTGAGGACTCTAGTTACATTTGTGGTCCTCATTGATTCAAGCAGCTATATATTCAGGCATAAGGTTGGGAGGAGAGTCATCTCTCTAGCACGTGGTGGTCATAATTTCCTAGTTTGTTACATTGGTATCAGAGCAAGTTTTCATGGTGACCTTGGTTGCTCATCATCCTCTTCATTAGCTCCTATGGAGACCTCCACATTATGTTCATCACCACCATTAGTCATTGTTTCGTTTCACGGATTCGACCGATCGTGAGTGGTGCTTCTTGCTCGCGGGTGTGCAGAAAACGGTCGATACTACTTTGGCAACACAAAATAAAGCTCAAGGCGATCATAAAAAGAGAGCTCTAGTCCTGAGTTGATCGATCTCAGGGCTTGAACCCTCAACCTGCCTTGTGAGATAGCCTCCGTTTTTCCACTATAGCAAGATGCATTCGAGAACACTGTTCATCCATATATAGATCTGATTCTAAAGTTCACAGCACACAACCTCATACAACATAAGAAAATAGAGGCCTACAGCTGGTGAATTCCAATTTTGAATCTGTGATGTCCAGGAGTCAATTTACTCCTCTATCTATGTTTGCAAGGGGAATGATCTACCCAAAATCTTCTACCAGAAGAGGACTGAAGATATCTCGGATGTGGAGATCGGGATAGAACTCTGCGCCTCTACATGGCAGCAGCATGTCCCAGCCAATCAAGCTGCAATCTTTGCACGTTCAATCGTAATTTGAGTATTATATTGTATGTAACAATGCTCATAAGCTTCCAGATTGCAAAAGAGGACAAGTTCAGAGCATGATTAAGCTTTCATGGAAACCTTTGATCACCACCTTCTCCTCAAGAAAGAAAAAATTTCTTCTTTATTTGTCTTATGATTGTGTGCGAGTTTTATCCTTAGAAATTCGTGTATACACTTTAGTATTACACATGTCCTTTCAGAATTCATTTCTATGCATCGTACATGCATTTAGAAGCAAAAATAGATTTCTTTGGAGCGCATCCATCTATGGAGTTCGATCTTTTGAGCTCCCGATTCATATGGTCAGGTGTAACCACGACGCCATATGGGTAGCTTGACTGAATTAAGTTATTCTACTCTTTTTAAGCATAAGCAAAGCCATCCTTAGACACACAAGCTGATAGAGTTAAAAATCGAGCTTGTGACCCCTCATTTCAGAACCTAACGCGTGATTGCTACAAAATAAGACAAGCTACTCTAAGGAAGGCTTCATTTCTTCAAAGAAGAGAACAAAAGGAGGCAACAGTCTTCAAGGAGGAATATATAATTCTTCCTTATGGAACAAAGCGTGGAGAATGGCTCTTCCCAAGGATCAATGGAAGGACGTATCTTAACTAGGATATAAGTATTTTCCAAGTTAATGATTGGCTTCAATATTTGTTTTTGCTCTCTGTTATCATGTAGGATGCATTTTTATCATTGAAGAATGGTAGTAAACTTCATTCTTGATAATCTTGATGCAAATTATTGAAACCTACATGAAAGAGCATAAACATATTGAAACACTCATTAAGCACAAGCATGCGTATACGAAAGAATGTTTTCATGCACAATTTATATTTTCTTCTTGCTTGCAAAAGCAATTGGATGCACTCAAGTCTGTGCACATGTATAATTATAACTTTTTGTAAGGTAGAAGATATATTGTTTGTGCATGGATGATTGGACATGGATGATTGGATGCACACATGTCATGGCCTAGAATGGATCTCTAGTCATTGAAGAATAATGTTCTCACAAGTAGTGGGAAGGAAATTCTTTAAATTCTTTAGATAGCAAGTAGTTCCCAGCAGTTCCCAAACCTTTGGTATGGTTACTTAAGTCCAAAATAGTGATATAACCCAAAGGTATATCAAAGATTCTTAGCTTTGGAATCTAAGAGGCATCAGTGTATGCGACTGAAGTTCAAGAAAAGATCTCTAAAATCCCGCGGGTAAGCAAAGAAGCTTTTGATAGTTCAAGAGATCTTAATGATAAAGACTAACTCTTTATTATTATCACATGATCAACAAGAATTGATCAATATTGGCCATGGTTGTCCAAGATAATTGCGATTGAAACTACTGTGAAATTTGCCCAAGTATTGGCAATCGAAATAGTAAGTTGTTCCAAGTCTGAATAGAGTAAAAAATTCCAAGAATGTAGTCTGCAACCGTGTCAACGGTAAATAAGTCTGTGGAAGGTAAAACATAAAGTTTACCTATCCTTAAAGGGATTTTGGTATAAATCCAGAGAGCATGAGCGGATGCTTAGACTTATGCAGTAGAGAGATTCATGTAAAGTCCTGGCCAGGGTAGCTATTTAAAGCTACAATAAGAAAGGAATCTAAAGACAAGCAGTGAAGAACTCTTGTCACTACAAATTGGTCCAAGTAGAACCAATAAGTCTTGAATGTGTGAAATTCAAGAACTTGGAATGATAGTGGGTTTTTCATTTGAAAACCCGAGTAAAGAAGAGTAGATAATTTGAGGTTTTACAATTCCCCAAGGAAAGCACAAGATCATGAAATGATCATATGAAGGGATCAAAAAACCTAAAATATCAGGTTAGAGGTAATGCGTGAAACTTCAAAGAGTTGAAGTAAAAAAGTACTTTATCAAGATATGTTTAGACGTTAGGATAAATATCACGCACACATTAATGTGAATATAAAATAGGGTGGTATGGGACACCAAACTTTATACTCAGATTGATGTAGGAAAGATGGTATGGGACATCGGACCTTGCGATGATAATTATCTTTTAGTCTCACAATGGATTTTGAAGTTAGATCTGATCTTCAACAAAATTAAAACTTCCAAGGATAAGTTTTAATTCAAGGAGTATACAATTATGATCTCAAGATACTTCAAGATCAAGTTCATAAGAAGATATGTAGTAACTAACTTCCAAGATCTTCTGGAAACACTTCAAGCTAAAGTGTTGATGATTCAGAAATATTAGATAAATTTCTGAAAAAGTAAGACTTTGACTTTGAAATAAACCTTTCAACTAAGGATAGATTGACTAAGTTAAGCATCAAGTTCCTAGTGTAACTTGGTAAATTCACTCTTTTGACTCAAGAAATGCACAAGAATTGCATTCCTAGTAAGGAGTCATAAAGATTGAATACATGCATGAACTTAGTCTCAAGTGAAGCATTGTTTGAGTAAAAAACTCATCAAAAGAACCTCAGTGGGTCGACACACTGATGTTGGATATCACACTAGTATCTTGTGGTTGGATAATGTTTAGATTTACTCTATGAATCTTTTTGAGAATCGAGTTTCTTTCTCTTGAACATAGAAAAAATAAATGCTTCAATACCTTGATTGAAATAGATTATTAAAAAGCTAAAGTCTTGAGCTAAAGTCTTGATTCATCAAGTACTTGACTCATAACAAGTTTATATCTTAAAAGTTTGAATTAGTTATACAAATTTTTAGTTATTTCCTTCTACTTTCCAAATCTTTTGGAATTTTCTTAGATATGGTATCTGATTCATTTCACAAAGTCTAGGGTTAGCCGATTGGAAATGGATAACTAAAATTAAACATCCTGGATAGATATTTTGTACAAGAACTTATTCAATATTCATAAGATGATAAGTCCAAGATTGACTTATTCATTTGGGTTTGCTTCCAAATACTAGCATAAATCTTATGACTTTCGAGAGTTCAGTACATTCTAGAACAGGAAGTTAGGAATTTCTCATGAGATTGACAATTCCCAAGAGCTTAAAGATCAAGAGTTTGAGTAAAGTCCTCAGTTGGACGATTTTCATTTTGAATTTGACTTGGTCAAGATATAGTAAGATTGATCCAAAGTAAATGGAAACCTTTCTCCTATAGTTTACATAGGATTTTCAAACCTATTAGGACTGAGTAGTCCTCAAGTCAGGTGATGAAATCAAGAAACTGTTGATTGGGAGTTAACCATTGTACAAACATCCAAGTCAGATGTTTGGATCAACCAAACTTTCAGTTTTCCAAAACAAATTCAAGTGAATCAAGAGTTCTCAAAGTCTTGTTACGAATAAGAATCTCACCTTAATTACTAAAGTCCATGCACCAGTCATGCCACGAAATGGAATAGTAATTGGAATCCATCCATTTCATATGTTTGTGCCTAGATCACACATCAAGACACAATGAAGTGGCCAGGGATGTTTTTAGATCCACCCTTATTATTCATTCACTACTTTGTTCTTTGACCAGTTTATCAAAGTACAAAGCAAGATAGTGTTTGAATCATTTGGGCAGGGACGCCACCACAGCGATGAGACATGTTCTTCTAGCTTTACAACATGACCATGTTCTTCCGGTTTAAGAACATGAGGCTCGGGGGTTGCCTATAGTTATTATGTATAGCTTTATTTTCAAGGAAGAAAATCTTTCCCAAGGGGGGAAGAATGTAATAAAGTAAGTCTATGGTCTAGGGATCCGACTGCTTCATATAGATCTGAAATCGGATACCGTTTGGTCACTTGTCTATACGACCAAAGATCTCAAGAATAGACTCAAGCATAAGTTCATGTGCTCTCATATACAAGTGATCCACTTAGCCTAGTGGTTAAGACTCATGGTTGTGAAGGAGGAGGTCTTGGGTTCAATCCCCATGGGGAGCATCGGGAGAGAGTTTTGCCCAAGAAGCTCTAGAGCCTTCTAACTCAAGTTAAGGTGAGTTAACTTGAGTCCAATGGACTTAACTCGAGTGGCGAGTACACCAACCACTGGTGGACTCTAGTAGAAGTTACTAAAGCAGTGGACGAGATCACTCCAGCCACTAGTAGACTCTAGTGGAAGGTATGGAGGAGATTGCACATGCACTTGTGGACTCTAGTTACATTTGTGGTCCTCGTTGATTTGAGCAGCTATATATTCAGGCATAAGGTTGGGAGGAGAGTCATCTCTCTAGCACGTGGTAGTCATAATTTCCTAGTTTGTTACAATGCTCTTGACTATGGCCATGTAGATCAGCCAACTGAGGCTCAAAGGGCTGAAAAATTCTAGCAAAATAGTGTTGAAAATGCAGAGACTTTCAAGCCAAACATGGCTGAAACTTTTCAGGCAAAAATTCTCAAAAATGCTGGAAATTTCCAGCCACATATGGCTGAACATTTGCGTCAAAATATGGCTGAAAATAAGCATGAAATTCAGCCCACAAATGATGTACATATTGAAGATGTTTTACATAATGAACGCATGTCCATCTAAAGTGCACAAGTATGCCAAACTGGCTGAAACAAACTTTGGAGGATAGCAAATTGAGTGCACCTTTACTTGGTAGAACAAGATAAAGATCTCACCATGCATCAAGTAATTTTGTGGATTATTCTCTTATTGCTACAGCATGTAATGAAGAGCCACTTTCTTTTGAAGATGCATGTGATGATCCACAATGGATGAGTGCTATGCAATAAAAAATGGATTCCATACATAGGAATGGTACTTGGGAGTTATGTGAATTACCAAAAAGAAAGAATGCCATTGGTACAAAGTGGGTTTATAAGATTAAGACAAAATTTGATGGTAGCATTGATTGCTACAAAGCTAGATTGGTTGCCAAAGGATATGCGCAACAGTATGGCATTGATTATGAGGAAATGCACCTACTTCATGCATGACTATCATTCGTACCCTGGTTCCATTGGCTGCCCATCGAGGTTGGAAAGTCCATCAGTTGGACATAAAAACAACCTTCTTGAATGGTGATTTGCAATAAAAGGGAAAGAGCATATGGTTTGTTGCTTGCATAAAGCCTTGTATGGTCTCAAGCAAGCTCCACGTGCATGGTATGACAAAATCCATAAGCACTTAATTGCTCTTGGCTTCACATGCAGTCCAATTGAAAGCACACTCTATGTATGCAAAAATGGGGCTGATCTTATAGTGCTTGTTCTTTATGTCAATGACATACTCTTGACTCGGTCATGTGATGCAAAACTTGACATTCTTATGGCTGATTTGCAGCATACTTTTGATGTCACTTATCTTGGTCTTTTGAGCTACTATCTTGGCATCCAGTTTGATCCGTTGAGGGGGGAATTGTTATGCATCAAGAAAAGTATGTTGAAAAACTACTTTAGCGTTTTGAGTCTAAGGATTGCAAGCCAATTTCCACACCAATTGAGACATGATTTAGGTTCTGAGTTGAGGATTCCAATGATGAATTTGACACTTCTCTTTATCAGCAAGCTATGGGATCTCTTATATATGCGTGCAACACAAGGCCGGATATATAGTATGTAGTTTTCCAATTGAGTTGATTCATGCATAACCCTGTCACTGAGCATTGGCAAGTAGTGAAACGTGTGTTTAGATATCTCCGAGGCACTTTGAGCTTATGTCTCTTTTATGGCAGAGATATTCAGCCATGCTTGCATGCTTTTACACATAGTGATTGGGCTTGTTGTTATGATACTCGCGTATCCACTAGTGGTAATTGCTTTTTCATTGGAGACTCATGCATATCTTCGTTGAGTAAGAAGCAACCTACACTGGTGACATCGAGTTGTGAAGCTGAGTACAGGGTAGTTTTCACAGCTATAGTGGAGTGTATATGGCTGAGACGCCTATTGATGGATCTTTGCATGGAGATTGATGTTGTTATGCATATTCTCACTGATAGTCATAGTGCTTTGGCTGTTGCACGAAACCTAGTGTTTCATGCACAGACCAAACATATTGAGGTGCATTATCACTATGTGAGAGAGCGCCTTCATGCAAGAGATATTGATTTGGTATATGTGCCTACATAAGATAATGTGGCAGGCATATTCATCAAAGCTCTCCCACGGGAAAAGTTTGAAGCTTTTCGCAAAGCTTTAGGCTTATTACCTTGTGTGGGCTGATCTGTCACTCCCTGTATGTGTTCATATCATTCGCTACAGGGGGGTTTGTTACACTTATGTGTCCCTTGAGTAGCTTTGATTTGAACCTTTTCCCTATACATGGGCACTTTTTACTCTAGTGCTGGCTAGATATGTTTTCCCTATGTTACCACATACTTGATACTCTCATATGTGGTGGTACTTTGTACTTAGGGATATTATTCAGCTCTTACTTTTGTTCAGTTCATTGTCAATAGAGAGAGCTATTCTAGCCATCATCTTCTCCGTGTGTCTTGTTGCATTTGTGCTCCTTGGGTGTGCTTCTTGTGTGTCTCTCATACTTCTACACACACCCAACAACTTTGTTACATTTATGTGTTCCTCTAGTAACTTTGATGTGAACCTTTTCCCTATACATGGGCACTTTTTACTCTAGTGTTGGCCAGAGGTTTTTTCCCCAATGTTACCACATACTTAATACTCTCATATGTGGTGGTACTTTGTACTTAGGGATATTATTCAGCTCTTACTTCAGTTTAGTTCATTGTCAATATTCCAGCCATCATCTTCTCCGTGTGTCTTGCTGCGTTTGTGCTCCTTGTGTGTGCTTCTTGTGTGTCTCTCGCACTTCTACACACATCCAACATTCCCTTATGGGATCCTAGAACACGGTCAGTGATCAGAAGTAGTGATGTCATTTTAATTGAGTCTAAGATGTATAAACAACCCATTAAGGAGGTTGAAGTGAGAAGAGTGGTGTTTGAGGATACTAGTCCTCCAATTAGCATGCATAAAAATGTTGGATATAGGGACGTTCAAGAGAATGTCCGATTAGATCAGTCTCCACATGTTCCTATTCAGCAACCATTGAGACACTCTACATGTGTCTCACATCCATGTGATAGATATGCTCCAGGTTTAGATTTTGTTATGCTAACAAATGTCGGTGAGCCTTCTTGCTACAAAGAGGCTATGCAGACAGAGGATCATGTCAAGTGTGAGTGTGCCATGAAGAGTGAGCTGGATTCTATTCACAAGAATGGTACTTGGGATTTAGTACCTTTGCCAAAGGGCAGGAAAGCTTTACCATGTAACTGGGTATATAAGTTGAAATCCACATCAGATAGTGCTTCTCCAAATTATAAAACACGACTTGTTGCAAAGGGTTTTAAGCAACAACATGGTGTTGATTTCGAGGAAATCTTCTATCGAGTGGTCAAGATGACTACCCTATGTATGTTGCTTGGATTCGTTACAATGGAGGACTTAGAGCTAGTCCAAATGGATGTGAAAACTACTTTCTTACATGGAGATCTTATAGATGAGATCTATATGGAACAATGAGAGGGTTATGTAGTTCCTGGCAAGGAAAGTCTAGCGTATAAGCTCAAGAAGAGCTTGTATGGACTTAAATAGTCCCTTAGACAATGGTACCAAAAGTTTGATGCTTTTATGAAGTCCCAAGGCTATTCTCGAAGCAATGAGGATCATTGTCTCTACACAAAGAGATGCTCAGATGGCAGCTTGATATGCTTCATACTTTATGTCGATGATATGCTAATTGCTCGAAAGTCCTCTTATGACTTGTCAATTCTCAAAAGGAAGATGAGCTAGACATTTGATATGAAGGATTTGGGGGATGCCAAACATATTCTTGGCATGTGCATTACTCTTGATAGGAGTAAAAGATGCATATACTTGTCTCAAAGTGTGTGCATATCCAAAGTACTTCATAGTTTCAATATGTAGGGTGGAAAGGCATTGAGTACATGTTTGCCCACATATGTGAAATTGAGCAAGGATGATTGCCCCAAATCAAATGAGGAAAAGGAATTCATGACCAAAATTCCCTATCAGTCTGTTGTTGGCAGTCTCATGTATGCTATGGTATCTACAAGACCAAACATTGCATTTGCAATGGGAGTTGTGAGCAGATATATGTCTAATCCTAACAAGAAACATTGGGAAGCAGTCAAGATGATTTTAAGATATCTGAGTGGCACTAAGGTGAGTGTCTATGCTTAGGTAGAGGGAAAGCATCCATTATTGGTTACACAGATTCTATGTTGGTCGTGTAGACAATCATAAGTCTACATCAGGGTACATTTTTCATTTTGTTGCAGGTGTTATCTTTTGGAGATCTTGTCTTCAAGAATGTACAGTTGTTTCCACCACAGAAGCAGAGTATGTTGTAGCAAGTGAGGCATGTAAGGAAGCATTGTGGCTTTCTCGTCTTGCTTGTGATATGGGTTTACCTCAGCATGTACCTCGTTTGCTTAGTGACAGTCAAAGTGCCATTGCTTTGGCTAAGAATCCGGGCTATCATGCAAAGACCAAGCACATTGAGGTGAGGTATCACTTCATTAGAGATTGCTTAGCCACTGAGCGCATTATTATTGAGAAGGTTCACACTCAAGATAATGATCTAGATGCTTTGAATAAAGCTCTACCATAGGATAGCTTTCGACACTGTTGTCACTTGATGGGGTTTACTTGATTCATGATCTTACACAATCACTTGTATACTATGTAACATGCCCATCAGGTGGGAGGTATACTTTGTATACTTACACTCAGGTATTCTTTATCATTCTTTATTTTCCTCCCATACTTACTTGGCCATATTGGCCTTTAGTGGGAGATTGTTATCGTTAGTGTCCATGTGAAAGGCAAAATGGCCACCAAAAACTTCTTTGTATATGTTCTTTAATAAAACATATAGTGGCCTAGTCATCCACAGATTGTAAGTTCGACCGCATTTGTAAAACCTAATAAGTTTATCTTCATGCACACTGTATATTGTGTTTTTCTATGTATTATGTAGCCTCTATGTGGAGTACCATGTGCGGCCCTAGGAGCTCAGTTTTCTACTCCGAGGATATCGTCGTGGAGCTCTCGAGAAGGAGAGCGCACTGTGCTGCATTGCCATCAAAATACTTCATGCAGTAACTCTATTGTTTAACTAGTTGGGCATCCGGTTTTAAAACAACACAGTGCTAGTAAATGTGAGGATCTAGACACTTCATGTCCCTATAATCCCAAGCAAAGACATCTATAAACTCTTCTAGTAGATTGAGCAAATATTCTTGAAAAGCACGAGCCAAGCCATCTTTGATTTTAACTAGGCATGGATTAGTATCCTCACTGAGGTGATAAGTTACTAGCTCATCTCCTAGCACATAAAATTGACATGAGGTAGAGAGATCATCTATGGATTGGAATATATGTTTAATATCCATAGGTTCTATGAGTTCCTCAGTCTCACTAATAGTATCATCCAAAAGTTGTACGGTACACGCCATCGGAGACCATTGGTCCAACACCTGTTGGAGATCTACCATTCCTAGGGTAAGTAAATCCTGATTTGCAATCAAAAAGGTTTCTTCCTTATCATGAGACAAGCCGTTAGGCTCCGCTTCTTATGGCCACACATGAATCTCACAGGGTTTCATGTCATCGAAGGGGACCACATTTCCGGTGGTTGCATTCAAAGATAAGTTCGTGTGAAGACCAGTCTTGCAAAACTTTGGCTTGCTTAAGCCATGGTTGACCAAGTCATAAATTATAATCCAAGTTCAACTTAGGTAAATCCATATATTGAAAGTCATTTTGAATACTGTGCCCTGTAACGTGATAGGGATATTACGTACTAGCCCCACCAGATGGAATCTCGACTGATCAGCCATATAGACAAAAAAGTTCACAATTTTGATGTGATTCCAGCCAAGCTGTTTGCAAATTGTCATGGTGACAATATTAACTCAATCTTTCATCAATTAGTACCTACAAAATCTTATGATTCTTATACCAAACGATAATGAGGGGAACTGCACGGTCTACCATAGAGTCAGTCTCTAGATTAATTGTAGCCGTGGCGAGTGCCCGTGTGGAACTTGTGCCTAGAATATCCCATGCTACACTTGGATTAGGCACTTCTAGTGATGTACCTGGTGAGGTTACTGGCGGTGCTAGTACCAAGTTTGGTACAGGTGCTACTGATTGATCATCTTTTTGTCATGTTACGAGTATGGGTTCAGGTCCGGATGGAGGGTTTTACGAGATCGGGCTTGCATTGTACCTGTTTGCATATTTGCTTCCATGATGTAGACCATATTCGACATTGGGCTCTATCTATCTTTTTTCCATCTGCCATACTCACGAGAGTCCTTACAATGACGACATATGTGGCCTACTTCCCTATAGAAATGGCATCGAGGTGGAGATAAAGCTGTCCTATTACTTGTTTGCCCCTATTTCCACCAAGTTTGACCGGGATTTCTTGTCGGAGGTTCCCTATAATTATTATAAGCTGGATATGCCACATTTCTCAAATGAGGTGGTACATAGCTTGTGGCTGCTTGCCCCTGCTCTTGAAGAACCGCATTAACAGCTAGTCTGTTCTATGTCTTTGCATTGTACGGGCAGGTATCTGTTGAATGGCTAGCAGTATCGCAGATAGCGCAGTAGACTTGATTACATAGTTCATGGCTACATGTTCGGTGTTCTTACATTTTGTGAAGTAAGCCTATTTCAGTGGATCATCATTTTTACTTTTGTTAGAATTTAGCCACTCCAAATCTTCTGTGAAGCCACCAACCTTATGCTCCAACTTCATTTCCATAGCTATGACAGCATCTAAGGTCATTCCTCCAATGCAACGAATAATCATAACCTGTTTTAACTAAGGATTTGATCCATTGATAAAGCACTGAGTAATAACATGACCTAGGAGATTCGCATGGGCTTGGGGTAGTTGTCGTAAGTATGTGCATAACAAAGTGGCATATTCCTGCATTCTCTGATGCATTTTTTGTCAGTTATTCTCTAAATAGTCAAATATCTCTACCGTATCTTTCTTTATTCTGAAGTCATTTTCAAGGTGAAGGTTTACAAAAGGTAAAACCCTTTAATACTACACTCACTGGAAGTAACAGAAACAAGAAGATCATGGCAGATCATGTCCAAATTGATAAATTGGACAGAGATAATTATCCCGCGTGGGTAATGCGCATGGAAGCCTTACTTATGAGTAAGGACTTAATGATGTATGTGACCGGAGAAGAAAAGAAACCGACTTTCAAAGATGATAGTCAACCGGAAAAAGAAGAATTAGAAGCCTTGAAGCTGTGGCAGAAGAAAGATGCAACGGCAAGAGCTTACATTTATAATACCATTATAGACCATCTACTACCGCACATTAGAGGTCTGGAGAAAGCGGAGGACATATGGAGTGCGTTGGAAGATCATTTCCAAAATACTACGAAAGCTAGGAAGGCTAGCTTATGGTCCGAATTCACAACGTTCAAAAAGAAGTCGAATCAAAGCATTAGTGACTATGTTACTAAGATGAAGGATCTAGCAGATAGTCTTGGATCCATAAATGAAGATGTCAAAGATCACAGATTGATAGCGCAAGTGCTCACAGGTTCGAGAGGAGATGAAAGGTGGAAACCTTTCGTACTCTCAACTGAACTTTCTTTAAATCATTTTGTACCAGATTTAAATCAGTTGCTTGGTTTGATGCTCACATATGAGCAAGACCTGAAAGGAGATGGAGATAAAGGAAAAAGCTCTGCAATGTACATGAAGAACAAGAAGAAAGGAGATAAAGGCAAGTCAAAAGATGAAGAAGAGTCGAGTTCTCAGGCTTATTATGCAAGAGGTAAAGGCACCGACAAAGGAAGAGCAAGAGGTTTTGGAAGAGGAAGAGGTAGCCAGAATAACAACAAGAAGGCTTGCTGGATCTGTGGACTAAATAATCATCTGGCTCATGATTGTTGGCACAATCAACAAGGATCAAATCAGAATCAGAATAACTATAGTAGAGGCAGAAGCGAAAGATATCAGAGTAATTTTCAAAGAGGTAGACAGAATCAAAGAGGAGGCTATGGTAGAGGTGGAGCAAGAAGTTGGGGACAAAATCAATCCTACAACACCACCTACAACAACTACGCAAATGGTGATCTAAAGGTATTTTACATTGATTCTGGATGTTCTAATCATTTGTTAGGAAATATAGAACTGATGTCAGAATTGGAAAGGGGTAGTTCCAGTCATACTGTTCAAACACGTGACAACACGAGACACAGTGTACACTCAATTGGAAAAGTGAAATGTAAGAGTGGAGCCAATTTGCTAACCAATGTTTTGTATGTTCCGACAATACCTAAGAATTTGATTAGTGTGGGATAGATAGTTGAGAAAGGTTTTCAGTTCAGATTTACAAATGAAGGAGTATTTGTAGAAGATCCCGAGAATGGATATCATCAGATCGTCTCTGGTAAGAAGGAAGGTAGACTCTTTACTTTAAGAGTACAAGGGAACATTGTGTCAAGCGTTGCTCACACATGGTGAAAAGGTGATTACAGAACTTGATCTCTGGCATAAGAGATTAGGTCATTTTAATGAAAAAGGAATTAAAGCTATGATTTTGAATCAATCAGTACTGGGATTACCGAATGTACAGAACCAACACATGATTCACAAGTGCGAAGCATGTCAGATGGGAAAAGCCCACAGGTTACCGTTCCAGAAGAAAGGATTCAAACATGACGGGGTACTTGAACTCATTCATACAGATGTATGGGGTCCAACAAAAGAAGGATCAATCAGTGGCTCAAGGTATTATGTTTTATTCATTGATGATGCTACAAGATGGATAGCGTTATATGTTTTGAAGGAAAGATCAGAAGTATTTGAAACCTTCAAGCATTTTCATGCATATGCTGAAAGACTCACAGGTTGAAAGCTTAAGAGACTGAGGTCTGATGGAGGGGGAGAATACTTCTCTCGAGAATTCAATGATTATCTTTGGAATGCAGGTATTAAGAGAGAAATAACCTGCAGGTATACACCACAACAAAATGGTGTAGCAGAAAGAAGGAACCGAACTCTAGTTGAGTTTGCACGAGCTATGCTAAAGGAAAAGGATTGTCCAAATCATCTTTGGGTTGAAGCTGTAAATACAGCTACATACTTGGTAAACAGATTACCGTGTACAGCTTTAGATGGAATGACTCCTTATGAAGCTTGGTGGGGAAAGAAGCCAACACTTGATCATTGCAAAGTGTTCGGATCAGTAGCTTATGCTTATGTACCGTCACAACTCAGACATAAGCTCGAACCAAAAGCAGAGAAAGTGTTCGTCGGATGGGTTACAGATTATGGAGTCCTCTAACAAAACAGTTCACTGTTTCCCAAGATGTTACATTTGATGAACAGAAAAGCTGGTATGCAGGTCAAAGTCATACAACGGAAGAATTTGAAGAAGAGGAAAGAAGAAGAGAGAAAGGGAAATCAATTGTACAGGTGAATAGAGATGAAGATCATATGCAGGCAAGTATGTCCAGGATCGGATCAGGTATGAGAAATGAAGATGAACAGGGATTTGATGAAGATGTGTATTCAGATACACATGAAGAGTTTGAACCAAGAAGGTCAAACAGGGTAAGGAAACAACCAACAAGGTATTCTTATGATACTTTGTACATAACTCAGAAAAATTATGCATATATGGTCAAAGATGATGAAGAACCTCAGAACTATGATGAAGCTAAAGGCAAGAAGCAATGGGAAGAAGCAATGGAAGAAGAGTTCAGCGCACTAGAAGAGAACAAGACATGGGAACTTGTTCCTAAACCAAATGGTAAGAAAGTAATTGGAAATAAATGGGTTTTCAAAGTTAAGAAACTTGCAAATGGAAGGATAGCCAGATACAAAGCTAGACTGGTTATCAAGGGCTATGCTCAGACGCATGGCATAGATTATGATGAGACGTTCAGTCCAATGGCAAAAATGTCAACAATAAGGACAGTGATTGCTATAGCAGCATCGAAAGGATGGAAGCTAAGTCAGCTGGATATCAAGAATGCATTTCTGAATGGATATATATCAGATGAAGTCTACCTGGAACAACAGGAAGGGTTTGTAAGTTCCAGATACCCAAATTTTATTTGCAGATTAAGAAAAGCACTTTACGGACTGAAGCAAGCTCCAAGAGCTTGGAATTACAGACTTGTGAAATATCTCAATGAACTTGGATACCAAAGTTTGAAGGCAGATGCAAGTCTACTCATCAAGAGAACAGAAGAAGGTATGATCTACATTTGTATTTCTGTAGATGACATTATAATCACAGGTACCTCAGAGGAAGGAATTAAAGAAGTAAAAGGATTGCTTGAAAAGGAGTTTAAGTTTAGTGATCTAGGAAAGTTATCATACTTTCTTGAAATGGAATTCACATACACAGATCATGGTGCATATGTTACGCAAGAAAGGTATCTCCGAAACTTATTGAAGAAGTTTAATATGGAGAATTGTAGTGAAGCTTCAACACCACTTGAAGTAAATCATAAACTCAGTAAATATGATGGAGCAGAGTTTAAAGACATGAGAAAGTATCAGTCATTAGTGGGAAGTCTAATTTATGCTACACTAACACGACCGGATCTTAGCTATGCAGTGGGAGTTCTCTCACAGTTCATGCATTGTCCGAAGGATCAACATTGGGTTGCAGGACAAAGAGTTCTTAGATATATCAAAAGAACTATAAAGGAAGGATTATATTATCCTTTTACGTCAGATATAAAGCTGAGAGCATTCAGTGACTCAGACTGGGCAGGAAGTCAAGATGACAGAAGATCAACAGAAGCAGAATATAAAGGACTTGTAGAAGCAGCTAAAGAAGTGATATGGATGCAGACCTTGCTCAAAAGCATGGGTATTGATCAAGGTATACCTATCATACATGGAGATAATATGAGCTCGTTGTATCTTGCAACAAATCCAGTATTTCATGCGAGAACAAAACACATAGAGATTCAATATCATTTCTTGAGGGAAAAGGTAATGGAGAAGGAGATAGAAATAGTATACACTCCGACAAAAGATCAGATTGCAGATATTCTGACAAGGAGCTTGGATGGAACGAAGACAAGTAGATTCAAAGAAATGGCAGGTATAAAAGAAAGGAAAATATATGAAAGACAAGAAGAGTCAAATTAATGATTGAGGGGGAGCTGTTGAAGAATCACTCACGAATTTGACATACAGACAGACATAAAAGAAAAAGAAAGATAAAGAGAAGCGGAATCAAAGTATTCAGAAAATCAAAAGCCTTAGTGAAGGGACAAATTCACGACCATTATGTACAGCGTAGAATCTTCCAGAATCAGAGTTTGTTAGAGTTCGTTACACCGAATCAAACTGTATATAAAGAGAGAACGTGCATAAGAAGAAAGAGTGAGTGGAAGCAAGAACGTGCGTGAGAAGAGCGCGCAGTACGAATAGAGCGCATATAGAAATTAAGAATAGGGTTAGAAGACGCCAGAGATTGCGTATGTAAAGATGAATAACAGAAGCCTGAAATGTCAGGTATTCATCTGAGAGAGATGGTAAGAAGAAACTACTCAGTGTAGGAGAGTTTCCATAGCTTGAGCAAGATGAGGCCAAGCTAGTTTTGTACACATCTTCTCTAATAGAAAACACATGTTCATGTGGAAGTTTGCGTGCATTCTTCGTATGTGAAGAAACCTGAGAATTTTCGTGTTACGGTATAAAGTTCGTTAACAGTTATTTTCTCAGTAAACGAATGTTTCGGTCAATTATAGTTTCTCAATAAACGTGTTTTCCGGTAGAACAATGAAGTATATCTCACAGAATAAATTAAAGTTTTGTATGAGAGATAGCTTATCTTATAGCTAGACATCTTTACTATCAGTTCATCAAAGATTTCGGTGAAATGGATATGTACACACAATACAAAGTCTGACCGGAAAGAGGCATTCTGAACTGGTGAAGTTTTTCCTTAAACTTCAGAAAGAGTTCATTCAGTGAAGGAAGTTCACGCATCACTTCCTTACTTCATGTATATTCACTTGAAGTAATTACAAACAGAATAGGAGTTGATTCCGGTAAGATTCTGGTATAATTACGGTGACAGTCTGGTGACAGTCCGGTGAAGTTCCAGTGAATTTTTCAGTAAATTCAAAATGCATTCTTATATGTTTGAGTAACAGTAACCTTGCTAAGCTACTGCTGATTATAGAGGTGTTCTAATTTTCACTCTAGCTTAGCTCTCTTCGGTGGCGCAGCGAATTCCGCAGGCTTGACAAGGTTCGAGTCTTTGCCACGTCGACCATAACAAGTGGTATTTGTGCTACCATACCGAAAGTGGTATCGTAGTTGCAGTGCCCCCTCATAATCTTGGCAATAAAGATTGGGAAGTAGTCAAGATGATTTTAAGATATCTGAGTGGCACTAAGGACAAGTGTTGCTCTAGCACAATGGTAAGTACCACATTAAGAAGCTCCACCTCCTTAATTTCAATCTACGGAAGAGATAGGAGTGATATGAAGATTGTGAATGTGAGATGTAGTGAGAGTGAAGGTGAGAAGCATAGAGATGCACACACACATACACACACACATGTAGGAGACAAGCAAGATACAATGGAAGGTAGGAAAATAGACTTTATTGCTTAAGATCACTCTTACAACTCAAAATAGCTCTAAGCTCACACTAGCCAATACTAACCAACCTCAAAAATGAGCTCTCTAGCTCTTTTTGTAGATTCTAGACTAGTTTTGATCGGTTTCACATCTAGTGACCGGCATAGTCAAAAAATAGGTTCTAGGTGCTATTTGAAGGGGTAAACGAGATCTAAAAATAACCAAAATTGGTAGGCTCATTCTACCTAAGCTCCTCAAGCTCGGGGACTCCTCAACTTGCACAGAATGGAGCTACAAATTACAAAAAAGGGCTTTTCTATGTTACATATGGTACAAAAGTGATGAAAATCACTGTTGAGGGTTTTGAAAAAGTAATATAAAACATATTTCTTTGAAAAATCATTCGTCTGGCTCCCCACTACTTCGTTGTGCTCTGTCTTCACATACTTCCTCGACGTCTATGCCTCTGGCTACTACCAACACCCCCCTCCCTCTCGCTTCTGTCATCCTCGACAGAACCTTGTTGCGGGGTCTGTCGGATATAATTTGTAGGAGGTCCTCAGCGAGGGTGTGCTATGAAATGCGAATACCTCTGGCAAGATATGCTTCGAGTCTTTCCCAATCTATGGGTTGAGGTTCATCTGGTGGCGGGAGTCTATAGTGCGTGGAGTACACCATTTGTTCACAGGCAAATAATTGGAGTAGGTGTGTGGGCCTGCTGATGAACACCTCTGAATGGTATTCCCAAAAACCAGTAGTAAACATTTCTTCAAAGGTCATTTTGTAGAATGCGGGTAGATATTTGATGTGACAGTGCCAGGCATAACACACCCGAAGCGATGGTGTCGTACTCATATCATATGCTAAATCTTGATTGCCATGCTCGAATCTCAAGGTGTTAATGTGTGGTGCATTGACACAATGGAAGACTTTGAATACTATCTGCATCATGTCAAATATTTTGACCATCATATGCACAGCTACATCGTCCATTTGTCGTAAGCGGGGGAGCTAGTGGTGAATAGTTGCCATCGTATATCCTACAGTTGGTGGTCCGCGGGGTGGCATGAAATATGGGTAATTGAGCCAGTCCTGGCACTGCTTGTTGTTCTGTGCTTTGATTGCAAATGCCTTCCAGGAGCGATGACATGGCATTGGTCCCCAACATGGGTTATACTTTAAATGGAGTGGTGCCTTGACCCATGTGCTCATCATTTCAAGATATTCCTGCAATAAATCTTGGTGCCAAGTTGGTTGAAAGATTTCTCCTCTCTGCGCATTCGTTGGCAAGTCTTCAGGTTCAAACTGAGTAGCATGGGAGGGTTTCTTGCCTGTCTCTTTTTCGATGGCCAATTGGTATTCTGCCATTAACATAAAATATGGCTTGTATTGCAGCTCATGCCCAGATATATATCGGCGAGGGGCCAAGTGAGCAAAGTAAGGTGATTGTAATATATGTTCCTCTATCATGGCCATTGCGTGTAATTGGGCTTCCACCCTTGCTGAGTGGGTCTTTCCAAGTTCTTCTACAGTCTTCATCCACGCGCGAGTAGGAAGTTCAAAGGTAGTCTGGCCTTTAGCCGTGACTCGTCCGCCAGGGATGGGTTGTGGTTCATAGGCTTCTTCAAAAGTGTCCTCCACCGGGATAGTCACTGTTTCTTCATCCGTTGGTAGTTCCGATGGGGAAACTGGTCTAGGGGGTGCTTCGTATGATGCTATCTATGTTTGAAGAGTTAATACATGGGCCCGTAAAGCGTTGAGTTCCTCAATCATCTCAGGAGATGTGGTCGCAGGAGCTGGTGGTGCTTGCTGTACAGGTGCTCGTAACTATAATATTTTGTGTTCCTCTTTGAGCTTCTGGTATTCCTCATTCATATTGTCATTATCCTCTAGTAGTTGGACATGATCTTCCAATAGTATCTTCATGGATTTGGAGGGGACAGCTTTAAAACGGCTGGGACTCAAGGGTTCGTTTGGTTGATCTAAAGCAGCTTCAAGGTTCTCTCTATTCTGTTCCTGCAAGCATTGATTCTCTTCTTTTGCTGCTGCTAGGTGGCATCTAAGTAGACCCATGTTTCTAGTGAGTGTCGCATTTCGGATAGTTTGAGTCCTTAACAAATTGTCTATATCTGTAATGGCCTCTTTTGTCTTCTGTTCACTTTCGAGTTCAAGTTTGTGGTAGGCCTGGCATAGCTCTTGGTAGCGTGTGTTGAGGGAGGCATTCTCGATTGTTAGAGAATTTAGCTACGACTGTAAGTCGTTCGTGGTCTGTTGTAGCGTCTGGTAAATAGAGCCAAGAGATGCAAACTCATCTCTCACTTGTGTCATACAAACGAACATTTGACGGAATGCGGTGTCGATTGTGGGTGATAAAATTAATGGCAGATTGAGTGAAGATGTTGTGGGTGTGGGTGTTGATGCAAGGGGAAGGGGAAATAGGGATGGGAATGTGGATGCATTGGTGATTGTGGAGAAACATGTTGTGCCTAAATGTGATGGTGCAATGGATGAGGTGAGTGGTGGTGCGGTGGGTGGCGATATGTCCATGTCACTGGACGTGGTGTCGAGTGTAGTGACTGTGAATAGTGGAGTGACAGTGGGTGCGTGAGTGGGTGTGAACACAGGGTTTACAAAGGTTACTGAATAATTTATAGTTGGGGTTTCTTGTACTGCTTGGTGGAAAAGGGAAAGAGGAAATATAGTGGGTCGGGGAGGTGAGAAGAGGGAGAAGGTGAATGGAGGTGGAAATGCAAATAGGGGTCTTGGAGGGATGGGGAAGGAAGGGATGGTTGGAGGGATAAATGGACTGGATAGAATGGTGGACGTCCTAGGAGGGAGCCTAGGTTGTGTAGGTGCAGAAAGGGTGAGAGGAATCAAGGCAACAAAGGCTTCTGCTACTGCACTATCAAAGGACATGGATGGTCTGGGAGAGGCAAGATGTATAGGGGAGACTAGAGGGGCGGGAGGTGAAATAGGAGCGATCGGTGTGGTGAGAACTTCGACGATGTTAGGGGTATTTATAGTAGAGGTGCAAGGTGGGGAGTCGATGATGATTGTTTCTTCTGCCAAAGATCCTTCCCGAATGAGACGTGCTTCCCTAGCCTACTGTGAAGACTGACCATCCGTTGGTACACAAATGTATTGACCCGGTTTTGATAACAAGCGTATGCGGCGTGGGTCAAATTGTGGTAGTGGCTTCCTCTGCAAATATCGTAGTGCTTCATTATGCCTACTGACTTAACCAGTTCTCTAAATCCTTGAATGTAGGCTTCTTCGAAGCCTCCAGTAGCTACTTCTTGTTCTACAAGCGCTTGGCTTTCTTCCTCTGAGAGTTTTTTGCACGCCTAAACTACTTGCATGGTTCGGTATAGCTTCTTGATTGCCAAACTATAGGCAACTGCTTCAAATGTTTCATCTTCATGCGTGCTTGTGTCACCTTGAGTGTCAGTGTGTTGACCTTGTTCATCGGTCAGCACATTCTCTTGAGATTCATGACTGGCCTGATTGGCTTCCTCATCTCCGTCTTCATCATCAGTCTCTATCCTTTCTGCTTTAGAGTTGGATACTACTTGCTCTTGCGGTTGATCAGGGGGTGTGGTAGGGTAACTTGGACGTTCATATTCCTGAGAGAAAAATTGTCCTTTTGAAAATTGAAATTCGTTTGAAAAAGCATCTGGCATTTCAAAATCGAACGTGGTATTCATTGGTTCTCCTTCCAAGTTAGGGATAGGAAAAGTAAATGCTTCTGCACCAATGGAGGTGGGAATTTCTGCTGTTGTAGTGGAGGGTTCCTGAACGATAGTTGCTTGAGAGGTAACAGTACTGGTAGTACCTTTGGTGATAATTGGTCTCGACAAGCGTATGTGTATGGGTTGGATCAGTGCACGGGGTTCCGTAGGTGACTGTTCTGGAGAGGAAAAACGGGGACTCTAGAACTTGTAGACATGGGATAGATCCTCACATGTGCTTGCTTGCTCGTCCCTTGCTGGACTTTCTGGCCTTCTTGGCGGTCCCTTTGAATGCTTCCAATTCTTCACTTGTCATTGCATGCTCTATAGGCAAGTCATAAGCCAAACACATATACACAATTCGAGTGAGAGCGCAACATCCATGGATGACTTTTTTCCTTTCCAATCTGTGCTGCACTAAATACAACTGATCAATGATCCAACTTGCAAGATCTATTGTTTGGGGCCCAATACAAGCTAAATACAATCCAAACCAAATATGCTTGTGAGGCATAGTAAAACGATCCTGGGCCGGGAATGCAAAATGTTGCATGAATATCCGTAATGGCTTAGATAGCTCAGGTGTGATGGCCGAGATGTCTTCCCATTTGATAATTTCACCACGCTTCATCGGCTCTAGAATCAACCGTTCTCGCTCTGTCAGCTTGTGAGTTCCATGGATCTTAACTGTAGCTCAAATCAAATCCTTTGAAAGATAGAACTTCTTGAATGGGGGGTCATTTACTAAAGACGGCAAAATAAAAGTGTCCGGCAAGTCCTTGTTCTCGGAGGCAGTCAGAGTGGTTACCAGGTAGTATCATCTATAAAAATCCATTTTGGGAGTGGATCACTGAAGTATTCTATAAAACCTGCTCTAGCCCAAACGTGCTTTAAGTCTTCTGTATTTTGAAGTGCTTCAAATTCTCTGGAAAAGAACTGATACTTGCCCAACTTGCTGTTGTCAAGAGTCCAATTGGCATCAAAAATGAAATCTGCATCTGCCAAAGGTCTTGCTAAACCTTAGAACCAGTGGGAATTATAATGAACTTTTTTAGTGTATCCCCTGGGAGGGTCATCAATCGGCATAGGTCCTGGGAATCCTTGAAATTCAGGTGGTTGTACAATAGGATATGATTCAGCCAGTAATTCAGCAAAATTGACCACAGGTACACTAGGGTCAGCTTCAGGTGGTCCTTCTGTCTGCATGATGAGTGATGCAAGTGTGGAGAAGATCTGCTACAAAAGATTAGCACATTAGCATGGAAATTAATCATGATCCCGATAAAGTGAGACCGCAATCCCTTTCCATAACCAATGTGTAACCCATGTAGCCAAGTGTTGTGAGGTAGTTTATGGAATGATTTTTGCAAAACTAATGCAGGACTCAAGACACCTACATGCTTCAAATAGTGCATGCATTGCTTGATGAGATGTTATTACAAGTGATGTTGGGTTATAGTGTGTGAATTTGTACAAAGTTCAGTTGTGAATGAGTTATTACAAGGGTAGTGTTTAGTCGGGATGGGAGTAATGTTAGACAACAGGTTTTGAGGAGACAGCTGGATATGTTTCGGTATCCATTTCCTAAGGGTTACTGAGCGGGTGGTATGTTTCTGCTGAGGGACAAAAGGTGATATCGGATGTGATGGTATTGAGGGGTGAAAAGATTTCTGAGGGGTATATATTACATGGCTTGAGTGTTGAGCTATAATACACTGTTTGGATACCCATATCTGCGTGGGTGTGGGTCGATTCATAAGGTACTTCTTGGCAATCCAAATCTGTTGAATCTTTGTCGAGGTCGAAGAAGGTCAAGAAGATGTGAGATGGTAACTCTGCTTCTGCCTTAACTTCATCTTGTCATTGTCTACATTGTTGAAATCTGTCAGTGGCTTCTATCACCCATACTTGTCTTGTGCCACTTGTTCTGTGATGCTGATACTGCTTTCCTCTTTTTGTCCTCTGATATGGTCGTTGGTCTGGGTTCCTCCGTTGTGGTTGACTCCTTTGTGGTTGAGGTTGAGAGGTCGGATGGACACTCTACTTTGGAAAAGAAGGGAGGTCCAACACTTGCAAAACTTGCCCATTAGGAAGTGCTTTGTTTTGTATCAAAAATCTAGGCCAGTCCGCAGTAAATGTGGAAGGATGGGCACCGCAGGGTGTTGTACCCATTCGCCCGTTGATGCAGTCCACCTGACCGCTGATGAAACCCACCTGACCGTTGCTGGAAGATCGGGGGAAAATCTCCTGACATCCTTTTGTCTGGAAACTATCCATCGCCAAGCTCTCATGGGTTGACTTTGGAGGGAGCGTGCTTAGCCGAGGGATCTGGTCAAAGATCTTTCGTTCCTCCATCGCATGTCGTTCATATGGTCTAGGATTACATACCTCAGGCGGAGTGTTGTTAGGGAAATCAAGCGGTATCACTCGTTACTGATCTAAGGTTCCAATCTACAAGGAGCCTTGTCTAAGATTTAGATCCACTAAGTGATCATATAGCCAATCTTGGCCAAGGATTAGGGGTTCTATCAGGTCATCATCATGGCACACTAGTAGCTTCACTGTCAAGGTCACTTCATGTATGAGGATAGGAAGGTCCACCTCACCCATGCAAGGGGTTTCCATGCCTCCTATCCCTATGAGGTATGCCTCAATTGGCCACATTTCTATTCATGAGTCCTTATAGTGGGACCATCTAATCACATTAGTCGCAGCACCTGAATCAATTAAAGCCCTGAGCTCATGGCAAGGGTTGTCGTGCTCTAGCCTAACTGTGATGAATGGTCTCCTATCCACTATGCTAGGATGAGTTGTTGACTTTACTTGACACATGTCCATGGGGTATCTGGGTGTTGTTTCCTGATGGTTATAATGTTCTCTACCTAGTCCTTGTCTTCTTAACTTCATGTGCTTAATGCATTCTATAGCTTCTGCATGAGCTTTAGCTTGTATTCTAGTTTCTTCCTCCTTACGCTTCTTTGCCAATGTGAGTCGTCTAAGCATATCCTCAATAAGAGGTTCCTGATAAAGCTTGACTCTACAGCCACTAATGTAATTAGGCATTATGTCTCCTTCTAAGGTGGCTAATTCTACCGCTCCACTTGTCGAGCGTCTATTAATGATCATAGGTCCATAACCTCGCTTTTCTAACTTCCGTGCGTGTTGTTTCAACATATACGCTAGGAATAAATCTTTCATATGTGCATCGAAATAGGCTTTCTGCCGCTTCTTAGCTGCGTATATACTTGTTGCTGCTTTCAACCTGGTTTCTCCTAATCGTTCCAAGTCCATTATTCTTGATGATTATTCATGGCCGGTCCACTGATGTTCTTGTGCAACCTTAAGGGTCGGTATCAAGAAGTCCAAACGAAGCACAGCATTCTGACCAAAAACCATCTGAAAGGGAGTTGCATTGAGTACGGTCTTGTAAGCCACTCGATATGCCCAAACAGCATGGTTGTAACTGTTTGTCCCAATCTGAACACTTGTTGTTCACAAGTTTCGTCAGTACGTTACAAAGAATCTTGTTAGTGCTTTCAGCTTGACCATTGACCTGAGGATGATATGGTGCAGATTTCTTGTGAATCACCATAAAATCTTGTAGCAAATTTTCAATGCATTCGTTTAGAAAGTGAGTTCCTTGATCGCTCACTAGCTCTATAGGCAGTCCATATCTTGTAAAGACATTTTCAAATAAGAATTTTGCAGTCATATATGCATCATTCTTTTTTGTGGCCTTGGCTCTGGATTCCTTGAGACTTCCTTCCAACTCAGTTATCTTTTTACTCCACTTTCTCTTAATTCTTTCTCTGTTATCTTTCCAAGATTTCGTCTTTTTACTACTCGATTCTCCAACTTCACTAGTTCCGGCTATTTTTTCAGGATTAAGCTGTTGATTCTATAAGGGCACCTGGGCTCTTGTGATAGCTTGGATAGGCACATAGTAGGGTTGGATCCATCTGTGTTGTTTACAATACCTATCACGTTGATCGGTGTCACTTTTGAAGCATTAACAGGGTCCTTGGGACAATCTTTGATAACATGCTCTTTACCACACTCGGCACAAAAGCCTTGTATGTTGAAGTATTGTGACTCTCTTGCTATTGGAGGATGTGGACAATCCTTTATGAAATGATCTCCTTGGCATCTAAAGCATGGTCCTCTAGGGCCATGTGGTCTTTGTTGTCTTAATTGGGGCCATGGATTAGGGTTTGTGTACATCATGTTAGCATAATCGGGCTCCCAACTGGATTCCAATGGTGGACTATCGTATTGATATGTTTCCACATGTTTTGGTGACTTTGTGTAATATGTGAGTGGACTATCTACATGAGTAGAGTCAAAACTGTTGGAGTTTGGGTCGCTTTCTGTGATCAGGGGTGATGAAGGCACTAAAGCCCTATTGAGGTTCTCTTCTACAACAACATATTTGATTGAGATAACATTAGCTAATGGGGATGGCTGTTGAGATAAAACAGGTTGAGTTCTCTGTTGAGCCAAATAAGGATAGTTTTGAGGAAGCCTATAGTAATGAGGTTGGGCATTATATTGACCTTGATACCTTCCTGGTTGTGGGTATGATTGCGGGTAGTTCTGTCGTACTACTTGTTTGTTGTATGGGCAGTCTTGAGCTGTGTGATTCGTGTATCATCTCTCAATTGTATAATATTGGCCACTAGGGTTGGCTTGTGGTTGTGTTGCATTGGGACACACATTCGCCATATGATCACCTCCATAGGTGAAACAATGTTTTTTTGTTGTCAACCTAGGCATCTGTTTACTAGAAACTCCTAGTTTTGGGGCCACTTTTTCTGCTAGGTCCTCTATCGAGCTAGAAAGTTTTGAGGATGCTAGGGATGAACAATCTGAGTCCTTATAGACCTTTGAGAGTTCCAACTCATCTCCAAGGTTGTCCTCAATGTCTATACAAATTCTTACACATTGCTCTAGCGATCTAGGTTACTTCTAGTATACATAGGAGCGTAGTCTAGAGCTCAAGAGGCCATCTAAAAACAGTGACGCTTGCTTGGCCTATGAGGGTAACTCTTGCATCGGGCATCTCTCCACGTATTGTCTAAATCTACGTCCTACCAGTCTAAGTGTTTCCTAAGGGGTCAGTTTGAAGCTATGAATGAACGAAGAAGTATCATGTCTGATTCCACTTTTAGAGAATTCTGTGATGAATGCCTCTAACAAGTGATGGATATCTCTAAATTGCCTTTGTTGCAATGGTTGGAACCAAGTTAAAGCCGTATTCTTTAACATTATTCCAAATGCATTATATGTGTAAACATGTCTTCTACTTGCTCTGCTCAGAGCACTTGCTTAAATTCCACAACATGGTCATAAAGATCTCATGTCCCATCAAAATAGTTTTTCATGGACTTTACTAACTGAGTGGGTCTCAGTACACTTGGGTGTTCACGTGGTCTAGGTAGAGGAAAATCATCTCTACCACCTAGTATTCTTGGTCCCCTTTGTCTTTCCACTCTATCGGTGTCCATGGTGGTTTTGTCTCTCCCTATGGGATGAGTGAAACTTACTTCTAGTCTTTCCTTATTCTTCTCTCTTTGAAGGCCATGGGCTGATGATGTTCTAGCACCTTGATTGCTTGTGTTTACATTTGCTCGTGATGGAGGGAATACAAAATCGCCTCTCCATGTGTATGTACTTCTCGCATGGTCTGGTACTACAAATACTCGTTCTGATGTATCGTCTATTAGGTATACGACCTTTCTCGGAGTATCTGGGTCTTTGAATTTGTAGATCATGATGGAGCCTACCTCACTAGGTTGTTCCATTCTATATCTCCAAAATGCTTCGTTTGTATCCTTATTCAAGAACAACTCTATGCTTCTATTGTCATGAGGGATCCAATTTGGGATTAATACTCTTGTCAATACATATTTCCCTCTAGGTGTCCTAGGTTCTTCTCCTACTAGTTCTTTTCCTTGTGATCTCGCTTCCGTATCTGGCTAAACTACACCAAACTCATTGGTATGATTTGGATGAGTACTTAGGATATACATTGTTCCTTCTTTGTCTATGTAAGCGTGTCTCTCAAATTTCACCACTGGATGATCCAATCTAATGGGTTGATCAGGATTGTGCATTTGCACCACTTGTCTTTGCAAACCATCCTCATAGATGCGAGCACCTAAGTGGTTGGTGCGGACATATTCTAATTGAGTTTTGTAGGGTCCTTCGGGTCTTTCCAAAAATATGCTATGTTTAACCCTCCTTCTGGTCTTTCTGTGCTAAAAGCCATTTTTTACTCACTGGTATTTGAGCTCAACTCGTAAGGATAGTTATTCAATTACTGAGCCCACGAACGTGTAGTAGTTCCTACACTTGCTTCGGATGATCTAAGGCTTTGTCGGTCTAACTTATCTATATGCTTGCCCGATCTAAGGTTCATGAATTGACTTTCTGGCACTCTCTGATTGTCAATGGTTCTTTGTCCTTAATTGCTTGTTTCTTTTTAAATTCCTTTGAATTCTTGTCTGAGTTTACTGTTTCCGTTAGGATCGACTTTCTATTGTACGTTTGAGTTCTCATTCCATCATACTTAAGTTCTTTCCTTTAGGTTTTCGTATCGCACATTTTTATCTTAGTCTTGGACTTGAAAAATTAAGTCTCTTGAACTTGATTTGTTTCTATCGTTGTTCTAATTTAATCCACAATGCTATCGTTTACCTAAGCTAATAATTGACTGAGGGGGTTGAGTATTCTTCCGACCTTGAGTCACCTTCTTTCGATGCTCCATTGCCCAAGAAGTAGCACTTCCCAATCCTTGCGTTCCTTATTGCCTTTCTTTGATTTCCCTTGATAGCTCTTGCTAGACCTCTGGAAATCCAATGTTTAGACCACTTCTTAAATTAATGATCAAGCAGTTTATATATACACTTTTTAAGTCCCTTTTTCCTTTGCCCAAATTTTTACTGCCCCTTGGCTTTTCTAGTTCCAACAATGGTCACCCTCAAATTATCTTATCTAAGAAACAACCTCTTCTTTTTGAAAAAGTTGAGCTCACATAGTACTCGTAAACAGCTTTCTAACAAGCTATAAAGCTCAAAAAACGGACTTCGAATGAAAAAGATATGAGCATTCAGGCATAGGTTTTTCTTCAATTATGAGCTAAGGGGTCTCCAGTGAACTTAATCACCCAAAAATTTTCTCAAAATAGCCTCAAACTAGCCCAAAAAATCAAACCCTAATTTTTTCTATTTTGGGTGAACAATCGCGATGGTCTAGGACAATCGCCATGGTCTGGAACCGTCACGATGGCTCAGGTGAACCGTCACAATGGCGTGGTACAATCGTGATGGTCTGATGGAGCAAGGCATCGCGATGGTCTAAATGAAGCATCACGATGGTCTAATCGGCGAACAATCACGATGGCATCAGTCAACGGTCAACGCAACTGTCGCAATGGCGCGAGCCTATCGCGATGGCACGAGCCCATCGTGATGGCGCGAGCCCATCATGATGGTCACAAGGCGCGATGGCTTGAGCCAATCGCGATGGTCCAACTTTGAGGCGTCACGATGGCGTACTTGGTATCGTCGCGATGGTCTATCTTGACACGTGGCAGATGAGTCGTCGCGATGGCATGGGGTCGACGGGATCGTCGTGTTGGTTAGTGACCATCGCGATGGCTCAAGTGAACCGTTGTAATGGTGTGAGACCGTTGCGATGGTACGACCGAGCTGTCGCGATGGCATGAGCCAATCACGATGGTGTGACACAATCGCGATGGCGTGAGCCCATCGTGATGATCCACCAAAATGATTATTTTTGAAATGCGTTTGTGGATTCTCTCTCTCTCTCTCTCTCTCTCTCTCTCTCTCTCTCTCTCTCTCTCTCTCTCTCTCTCTCTCGCATGCACAAATGAGGGGAAATGAGGAGAATGGGTGGATATGGTGAATTTTTTTATTTTTTTAGAGTGGAAGAAGATGGTGGGATGGTAAAGGAGTGTAGAGGAGATGAAAAACACAAAAAAATAACTAAAAACGACAAGGAAAACTGAAATTTTTACCTTCCAACACCACTTCTTGCTATACTCTTACCATCACACATTCGTCCTAGGCTCGATCCCCGACAACGGCGTTAACAAATTTGGTGTTGCTCTAGCACAATGGTAAGTACCATGTTAAGAAGCTCCACCTCCTTAATGTCAATCCGTGGAAGAGATAGGAGTGATATGAAGATCGTGAATGTGAGATGTAGTGAGAGTGAAGGTGAGAAGCATAGAGATGCACACACACATACACACACATGTAGGAGACAAGCAAGACACAATGAAAGGTAGGAAAATAGACTCTATCGCTTAAGATCACTCTTACAACTCAAAATAGCTCTAAGCTCACACCAGCCAATACTAACCAACCTCAAAAATGAGCTCTCTAGCTCTTTTTATAGATTCTAGACTAGTTTTGACCGGTTTCACATTTAGTGACCGGCATAGTTAAAAAATAGGTTCTAGGTGCTATTTGAAGGGGTAAACGTAGATCTAAAAATAACCAAAATTGGTAGGCTCATTCTACCTAATCTCCTCAAGCTCGAGGACTCTTCGGCTTGCACAAAATGCAGCTACAAATTACAAAAAGGGGTTTTTCTATTTTACATATGGTACAAAAGTGATGAAAATCACTATTGAGGGTTTTGAACAAGTAATATAAAACATATTTCTTTGAAAAATCATTCGTCTGGCTCCCCACTACTTTGTTGTGCTCTATCTTCACATACTTCCTCGACGTCTATACCTCTGGCTACTGCCAACAACAAGTGTCTATGCTTAGGTAGAGGGAAAGCATCCATCATTGGTTACACAAATTCTAACTATGCTAGTTGTGTAGACAATCGTAAGTCCACATCAGGGTACATTTTTCATTTTGCTGGAGGTACTATCTCTTGGAGATCTCATCTTCAAGAATGTACAACTGTTTCTACCACAAAATCAGAGTATGTTGCAGCAAGTGAAGCATGTAAGGAAGCGTTGTGGCTTTCTCATCTTGCTTGTGATATGGGTTTACCTCAACATGTACCTCGTTTGCTCAGTGATAGTCAGAGTGCCATTGCTTTGGCTAAGAATTCGGTATATCATGAAAAGACCAAGCACATTGAGGTGAGGTATCACTTCATTAGAGATCGCTTAGCCACTGAACACATTATTCTTGAGAAGGTTCACACTCGAGATAATGTTGCAGATGCTTTGACTAAAGCTCTACCACAGGATAGCTTTCGACACTGTTGTCACTTGACGTGAGTTACTTGATTCATGATCTTACACATTCACTTGTATACTATGTAACATGCCCATCAAGTGGGAGGTATACTTTGTATACTTACACTCATGTATTCTTTATCATTCTTTATTTTTTCCCCATAGTTACTTTGGCCATATTGGTCTTTAGTGGGAGATTGTTACCACTAGTGTCCATGTGAAAGGCCAAATGGCCACTGGACACTTCTTTGTATATGTTCTTTAATAAAACATATAGTGGCCTGATCAGTCATAGAGTGTAAGTTCGACCGCATCTATGAGAGCTAAGAAATCTATCTTCGTGCTCCTTGTGTACTATGTTTTTTGCATATTCTGCATTCTCTGTGCGGAGTACTGCGTGCCGCCTTAGGAGCTCAGTTTTCTACTCCGAGGATATTGTCGTGGAGCTCGCGAGAAGGGGAGCGCACTGTGGTGCATCACCGTCGAACTACTTTACGTCTCGGTCATCATTAGGAGATTCATTGAATTTTGCATAGGCGACTCCCGCAGTGGATTGCCTTCGCTGACTGCCCTATTGTTGTTGTTGTTGCTGTTGATTCTGATTGTCTTCCATGACTTTTGGATTGGGGTCCGCTAGTTGTTCAACTTCACGAGTCTACAATGATTATTTAGGTTGATCTACTCCATAGTTATCTATTGATTCCTCTAGTTGTTCTAGTTCACTATTATTTATTGATTCTATGGGTTTGCAGTTAAGAAACAAGCTATCGAGGAATTTAAGTCTTAATATGCATGCTAGATCCCACTCTTTCGAAAGGTAATTAGTGAGGGAGACTTTCCTATTGCTCAACGTGTTTAAGGATTTGTCTTGAATAAATTGTTCAATAGGAGTACTTGGTTTAGGGCTACGATCAGTGGTTTTCTCGAGAGTTCCCACATGTATATTGGTATCTTCACTAACTTTTTTTTATTGATTCTACTAGTACCATAGCACCAACCAATTCGACACTACCATTGGATGCCAAATTGCTATCGAAAGGCACCCGACTATGACCATGTTTGGTACCAATACTGGTCATGGAATTATCATCGAATCATACTAGACTCAGTTCCGGTATGCTTTGGAAACCAGAACTAAAGAAATGCTATGGTGTTACCCCACTGGTTCATGATATGCCTTCCCCCTCAGATGGATCCCCTTCAATATTGTTGCATGGTGGTGTCCCCAATGTGTTATTTACTACGAAGGGTGTTTTCGGTATTAAGTATAGGTTTTGCTTGAATGTGTTACAGACATCTAGGACAAGTGCTCCATGAAAAAGCATATCCTAATCTTCTCTTAGGAACTATATTCTAAGCAATCAAGGCTAATGTGGAAAGTGAAAGAGGATGACACAATGGGCCAAGCAGTCTTGGAGGCAGGAAAGGCAGCAATGGACACACAAAAACACAGCCCATAAACACACAAGACACATAGAGCACACATAGAGCACACAGAGAGCGCACAACACAAACACAATAAAAGAGATAAATAAAAATCACAGCTTAAGTATACAAAGCATAATGAGCAGCATGCAACTAATCATAAAAGTGAGCACCATAGAGGATATACGATTGTCATCCAATCATAAAAAGCATATCTCCACAATGAACATAAACTTAGCAAGGGTGGTGCTTGGAGTAGGTTGGCAACCAACTACAAAAGTCATGCAGGTGATATGACAAGTAGAATTCCAAAAATAAGAGTACAAAATATATTACGATCAATGGATCAATAAAAAAAACACCAAACACTTGTGATGGGTTTACGGTGAAATCTGAAATAGCTACCAAAACGAGTCAATCAAAAAACAAGAAATATTAGATGGGAAAGCAAAAAGTGTTGCCAAGTCATGCAGACGTGGAGGAGGGACACTAGTGTCGTAGCTTAGCCATTTACTAGGTTGGGGAGATCCAATCCGGTGAGGGTGTCTAACTAAAAAGTGGTTGGACCCTGTTGTGTCGAGATATGATAAGGACCAAACCACCGAAGCTTAAACTTGTCAACAGCATGGTCGGATTTAGAATTATAAAATAAAACCAACTGGTCGACTTTGAAGATAGGGGTGTGCAAAAAATAATCACGAGTCTTCCCCTGCCGAATTTGAACTTCTTGCATCAACAAAAAACTTTCCAATCCTTACTTATCGAGAGAACGCAAGGCATCAAGACATGGAGATAGAGAATCAACCGACAATAACTTCTTGTCAATAGCCACTCACAAACTGGGAACGACTAGTTCCATGGGAGCTATAGCTTCCAGACCATAAGCTAATTTGAATGGTGTGCATCTAGTAGATACTTTCTATGTAGTTTGGTAGGCCCATAGGATGGAAGGGAGAAGTTGATCCCAGTGCTCAGAGCATTCGATAATCAGCTTCTTGACCATGGTAAGTAGGGTCTTATTTGTACTTTCAGCCAGACCTTTGGCCCTCGGGTAATAAGGCATACTAAATTTGTGAATATTAGTATAATTTTGAGTTAAGGCATGGATAAGAGTATTCACAAAGTGGGTGTCGAAATTGAAAAATTTTCTAGAGGCAACCCAAACCAAGGAACAACATCCCGAGTCAGACATTAAGCTACAACTTGAGATGTTGCAGAATAAACTGCCCATGCCTCAGCCCAGCATGTAGCATAAATAGTACATGTGAGGATGTATCTATTATTGGTGGAAATAGCGGGTGGGGTGATGGGTCCAATAAAATCTAACCCCCATTTTTGGAAGGGTTCCTGTAGTACTCCTTCTCTGTTCCCTCTCTCTCTTTGTGGCATGGGAGCAGTGGGCTCCAAGCACAGGCGTCAGAACTTACTGGTCCTAAGAAGATAGAAGATAAAGAGATTGAGAGGAGAGCTCTCAGATGCCTTGGGCTGTAGCTTCAGGGAATGTTCCAATCTATTTCTTGGACATAATTGGGTCTGGGCAGTTGGTGCTTTCAAGATTAAAGTTGGTGCTTCCGGGCGAATGGTTGCTTTCATTTCAGTTGATTAGTTTTATCTTTCCCTTTATCTCTCTCTTTCTCCTCCTATTTCCCTCACTCTCTATTTCTCTCTCTCGTTTTCTCATTCTCTAGGTCTCTCTCTCCTTCACTCTCTCTATGCCTCTTTCTTTTTCTCTCTATGTCTCTCTCTCTCTCTAGTCCCCCCCTCACACCCCCGCAAGCCTCTCGCCTCCCACCACCTCCCCCCTCCTCGCACCCCCGCAAGCCCCCTCTCTGCCCCCGCGAGCGCCTCCTCTCATGCCCCCTCGCACCCCCGCAAGCCTCTCGCCTCCCACCACCTCCCCCCTCCTCACACCCCCGCAAGCCCCCTCACCTTCCACCACCTCCCCCCTCCTCACACCCCCGCAAGCCCCTCACCTCCCACCACCTCCCCCCTCCTCACCCCCGCAAGCCCCCTCTCTGCCCCCGCGAGCGCCTCCTCTCATGCCCCCTCACACCCCCGCAAGCCTCTCGCCTCCCACCACCTCCCCCCTCCTCACACCCCCGCAAGCCCCCTCACCTTCCACCACCTCCCCCCTCCTCACACCCCCGCAAGCCCCCTCACCTCCCACCACCTCCCCCCTCCTCACACCCCCGCAAGCCCCCTCTCTGCCCCCGAGAGCGCCTCCTCTCATGCCCCCCTCACACCCCCGCAAGCCTCTCGCCTCCCACCACCTCCCCCCTCCTCGCACCCCCGCAAGCCTCTCGCCTCCCACCACCTCCCCCCTCCTCACACCCCCGCAAGCCCCCTCACCTCCCACCACCTCCCCCCTCCTCACACCCCCGCAAGCCCCCTCACCTCCCACCACCTCCCCCCTCCTCACACCCCCGCAAGCCCCCTCTCTGCCCCCGCGAGCGCCTCCTCTCATCCCCCCTCACACCCCCGCAAGCCTCTCGCCTCCCACCACCTCCCCCCTCCTCACACCTCCGCAAGCCCCCTCACCTCCCACCACCTCCCCCCTCCTCACACCCCCGCAAGCCCCCTCACCTCCCACCACCTTCCCCCTCCTCACACCCCCGCAAGCCCCCTCTCTGCCCCCGCGAGCGCCTCCTCTCATGCCCTCCTCACACCCCCGCAAGCCTCTCGCCTCCCACCACCTCCCCCCTCCTCACACCCCCGCAAGCCCCCTCACCTCCCACCACCTCCCCCCTCCTCACACCCCCGCAAGCCTCTCGCCTCCCACCACCTCCCCCCTCCTCACACCCCTACAAGCCCCCTCACCTCCCACCACCTCCCCCCTCCTCACACCCCCGCAAGCCCCCTCACCTCCCACCACCTCCCCCCTCCTCACACCCCCGCAAGCCTCTCGCCTCCCACCACCTCCCCCCTCCTCACACCCCCGCAAGCCCCCTCACCTCCCACCACCTCCCCCCTCCTCACACCCCCGCAAGCCCCCTCACCTCCCACCACCTCCCCCCTCCTCACACCCCCGCAAGCCCCCTCACCTCCCACCACCTCCCCCCTCCTCACACCCCCGCAAGCCCCCTCACCTCCCACCACCACTCCCCCACTCTCCCCCGCCTTCCCCCACACTCCCCCACTCCCCCACCTTCCCCCATCCGGATTACCTTGTCATCTAAAAATGTCAAGAATCTCGAGAAAGTATGTGCAGATCTTGTGAGGGGTGCGAAGGATAAGCGGCTTAAGGTCAAAGGGCGAGTAAAGATGCCAACTAAGGTGCTGCGAATCACCACCCGGAAGTCCCCTTGTGGTGAATTGGCAACTTGTGCAGGATGGAAGCATGGCTTTCGGAGACGTGATCATTGCATGATAAAGGTGGATGGAGAAAGTCAAATATTGGGAAACTAGATGCACGCTTTGTATGGGATGTTACAATTTTGATGGGATTGCAACATGCCTATCAATTGGTCTTTCCTTTGGACACTAGGGTAAATAAAGAGTACAAGGGCTTACTTGAATTAATGCTACCCCACCTGTCATCCCAATCTCTCGGACTGCATAATTAAAGGGCCTTTATTTGCAAGTAAGAAGGTGAAAGATAATTGTTAAAAGTGGAAGCAGGGAAAAGCTTTTTTGCCACCAACTCTTCACGGCGACTACCTATTTTTGTGGATCTAATTCAAATCAAGTGGAATATTTGACCTACCCCCCAATTTTGGGTGGTTAACCAGCGTGATCAGTGGATGTGAGGATTCGGCAAAGCTCTCTTGGCCTATTGAGGCCTATAAAATCAAAGGATTTGTGCTCATTTGGGTACACTGGAGTACATGTACAAGTTTTAGAGATACAGTGGTCCGCGTATACGTGCAGAAGACCTCTCTTGCACTTGGTGGTTTCAAGTCTACTGTGGGAGCTACTCTGTTGTGTATACAGAGGGCAAGCTTCACAGTGAAGGGCTATGAGCACTATATTGTGAGAGAGTAGCTTGGGGTTATTTTTTTTTCTGTGAGTCAGTGTTGTTGATTAGGATCTATCCTCTTGAGGAATTCTTTGTAATGTTCTGAGTTATTCTGCATATCATTGGCCCTTATGTTGATGAGAAGAATCTGATGTACTGGAGTGAATTACTTTTAAGGTGGTTTGTTAGCTCTAAGCTTGTGGATTGTTAGTCCTAAAGATGGATCTTGGGCATCACTCTGCCCAACATTGTAATCCCCTGATTTGAATCAAGAAGTGTACGGTCTTCCTTGGTCATTTATTGTTCACATTTTCTGAAGAATTTACCACTCTGTGCAATCCATGTTATCTACCTGCTCACAGAAATGTTAAAGGGTATACTTCCCTAAAGAGAACCCCTCTTGAGTAGACGACGTACTGGAAGGTTTATTTTCTATAAAAGTGGATACCCCAGTACCTCCTCTACAGTTTGGCACGCCCGATGGGACCTTGCATTTTGTGGGAGGTATCTAGTGTGCACTATATAATTGTCATTGCATTAATTTCTTGATTTTTGCATTCTGCGAGTGGGTACATGACCCACACTCGAGTAGACAGAGAGCCCCTTCGTGTACAAAACAGCCTCAAGAAGCCAGCTCTACCTTCGGCTAGTACCCCTCTACCCTTAAATTTGTCCATCGATTTGACTTCAACCCCGCTTTCAAAAGAGAAACTGAGGAGGACGTTGGAGTTTTCCTCTGATACTTCAGAAGAAGCACCAGTGCCCATGGAGGAACTTTCTCATTTACTCTCTAGGTTGAACATCAAGTTCCCTACATTTAAGGGATTGGCTTATGAGGATGCGGACGACCACGTGAGGAGATTCATCTCATTATGCCGCGGACGAGGATTGCAGAACCGAGAGGATGCAATGTTGGTACTCTTCCCATCTACATTGGAAGGCCTTGCAGACAAATGGTATAGTCAATATGCAGATGGACACTTCGCTACATGGGAGGCACTGAAGACGGCATTCTCGCAGACATTCCGACCAAGCAACTCCTCTGAAAGAGCTCTAGATCAGCTGGAGAACCTAAAATTGAGATCAGGTGAATCCTTTCACGAACTTCACACTAGAACAAAAGCACTTGTTTCACGGCTGCCACATGCTCTAGGTGATTTCTTGGTAAAAAAATGGATAGAGAAAGCTCTACCTAAGTCATCTCAGCAGAAGCTTCGGGAATCTCTTAGATTGGATGCAACACTTGATGATTTTGTTGCAACTGCATCGCGCATTGAGGAGGCTAGACTACATTTTGAAGGGGAGGCCCAACCAAATTATGCATCAGACTTGGATCCCATCGAGCAACTCAGGAAGGAGTTGGAAGCCTTAAGAATGCAGCGAAGTCGCCAAGAAGAGAAGGTTGTGTCGCTGCCCCCGCCCTAGCTGCCCCCGCCCCACACTGTTGATGAAGTAGCTCAACTTCGTCGTGAGCTCGAAGATTTGCGAACCACACAGGACATACGAAGACAGGTTTGGTGTACAATATGTAGCAATAGTGAACATTCCAATGGTAATTGTCCTAACAAGGTCAGTTGTCAATTCTGTGGCAAAGATGGTCATGAAGCTAGAGACTGCTACTACCTCAAGGGAGCACAACAACGAGGTAATCATCAAGCTTTGGATTCATATTATGCTAGTACTTCACATACAGCTAATAGAGAAGAGAATCGGCCTACGAAGCCTAGATACAATAGACCTTTGATGTGCTACCGTTGTGATGAGTACGGCCACATGCAGAATAGGTGTTCTCTTCCGGAAGATGCACCTCCTTGTCAACATTGTCCGGAGGCAAAGGATCATTATACCAGAGATTGCCCAAGAGGTCGTCCTACTCCAATCCACATGATTTCAGTCTCTCCAAAAGAAGAAGGTATGACCGCTCAATCTTCTGCTGTTTCATCTTCATCCATGCCAATGATGACTAGAGCCAGGCAAGCGGCAGTAGCCCATAAGGAGGAACAACAAGGACCCAAAGATAGAGATGCAGAAAAGAGGGTGGGATGGAAGGACCAAGAAGACATGGAAGAGGCTTATGAGAGGGTGACCAATTTGCTAAAAGATCGACCAACAAGTACTCCTGAAGACACGCAAGAAGTGAACATTGAGGAAATCTTGAAAGGTATTCACCATAAGATTAGTCTGTACCAACTCATAAAGATGGATTCTAAAGTAAGAAGTGATCTGTTGAAGATTATACATTCTGCATGCTTGTGCCCACCTCCTAGCATAGATGGTTTTATGGTGGACTTTCCTCCTGCACCCCTGGCTGATTATCAAAGCTCAAGATTATCTGTTTTTATCAAGGATGAAGCTCTCACAGGTGTTATTATAGATGGAGGTTCCGGCATCAATTTGATGCCTGATTTCACTATGAAGAAACTAAGGCTGAATCCCACAAAAGCGGCACCCTTCACAGTCACATTAGCAGATCAACGTCGGGTTGCACCACGGGGCATTGTCGAAAAGGTACTTATGATAGTGCAGGGTTGTCATTTTGTTTTAGACTTTGTCGTTATAGCCCTGCCACAGGAGACCTCATACCCTCTACTCTTGGGAAGGCCTTGGTTAAGGCAAGCAAAGGCTCTACAGGATTGGGGAAAGAACAAGTTATGGATTTCCACATGTACTAACAATCATTTACAGTTACATTTGGAAGAAGGATCAGACATCAACAAGGCTACTGGGTATGCAATGGAAACTCAGGTAATGCCTTCAGAAGATGATGCCCTATTAAGTTGGATGATGGGAAGTGCAGAATGCTGCACAGTGGAGATATGTGAGGTAAATGAAGATTTTGCAGAAGCAACACAAGGAGGTCGGGAAGAGGAAAAAATGGATGTTTTTCACTTAAACAGTTTAGAAAAGAGTAAGCAAGGTATAGAAAAGAGTAAGCAAGGAAGTCGAGCTTATCTTTTGCAGGCACCTCCTGAAGGACAGAAATCTCTAATTGAGTCAGATAATCAAAATTCAACACTCAGCGCCACTAAGATGGTATGTAAGGAAAAGGCAGGTAAACATGAGGAATCAGATGATTTTATGCTTGCAGGACCAGAAAGTGACAAAGTTGTGCCTGAGGAAGCTAAGTATGACCTTCAAGAACTTCCATTCTCAGATATACCTTTAGGATGGATCAAGGAACAGATTGTGGATCATAAATTGAACTCTGCTCCTGCATACAATGGAGATGAATTTTCAAGTGAGTCCAATTCTGAAAAGTTTGTTCAAGAAGTAAATCTTGGTGATGAAGAGAATCCTCAGATAGTTCACTTGGCTGCTTGGTTATGGCACTATCCCTCTTTATTGCAGAAGGTAACCTCCCTACTTTTTGCCTATAAAAGTGTCTTTGCATGGTCCTATAAAGACCTAACAGGGATACCAGAGGAGCTTGGATTACACCGAATACCCTTAGTGGAAGGAGCTTCACCTGCAAGAAGTAGGCCTTACCGACTTAATCCAAAGTATGCAGAAGCAGTAAAGCTAGAAATAACAAAACTAGAAGAGGCAGGCATTATTGTTCCTGTAGAACACTCACGGTGGCTTTCTTCCATGGTTATTGTACCAAAGAAAAACGGCAAAATAAGAGTATGCGTTGATTTTTGTGCCTTGAATAAGGTAACTATTCAAGATGGCTTTCCTCAACCATTCACAGAGCAGGTGCTTGAAGAAGTAGCCGGACACTCTTTATATAGTTTCCTTGATGGGTTCAGTGGCTACAATCAGATAGCCATTCATCCTGAAGATAGAGACAAGACGGCTTTTGTTACTCCATGGGGCACATATGTTTATACCCGTATGGCCTTTGGCTTGAAGAATGCACCAGCATCCTTTAATAGAGCAATGTATCTGATACTAGGGAAATGGTTAACCTCATTTCTGCGCATTTTTATGGATGACTTTTTAGTGTTTTCAGGAACAGATGGGAGAGCAATAGTTCAAGATTTCAATAATCATTTGGATAATCTAAAGGAAATCTTTGAGCAGTGTCTCAAAACAGGGTTGAAGTTAAATCCTACTAAATGTCACTTTTTGGTCACTAAAGGCACTCTCCTAGGCCACATAGTATCAGTCGAAGGGATAACTGTTGATCCGGCAAAGATCACCGCTATCCTTTCCATGCCAATTCCACAAAGCCCAAAGGAAGTGCAAAGTTTCTTGGGCCATGCAGGGTATCACAGAAGATTCATTAGGATGTATTCGGAAATTGCTAAACCCTTGTCAAGGCTTACCAGCAAAAAGATCCCTTTCTCATGGAGTGCTGAAGCTGACAAAGCATTTTGTGAACTAAAGTTGAGGCTATGTACTGCTCCACTTTTAAGTGTTCCTAATTGGTCATTGGAATTTCACGTGCATACAGATGCTAGTCTTCATGCTGTTGGTGCAGTTCTAGCTCAGCCATCATCTCACAAGTGGATAGACCTATCTCTTATGCAAGCAGATTACTCAACCAAGCTGAAAGAAATTACAGTACAACGGAAAGAGAAGGTTTGGCTATCGTATTTGCTCTTCAGAAGTTCCGACATTATCTCCTTGGTGTACATTTCATTGTTATTTCTGATCATCAGCCCTTGAAGTATTTGATAAACAAGCCTAGAGTAGCTGGAAGGATTTGGAGATGGTTACTCCTATTTCAGGAATTTAATTTTGATATTCATATTAAGCCAGGAAAAGAGCACTACATGGCAGATCAAGTGTCCAGGACCGCAATGAGCGAAAAGGCAACAGGTATTAATGATGAACTGGTGGATAGCAATCTTTTTCTAATAGCAATTCGGACAGGTTGGTACGATGAAATTCTTCATGTTCTCACCACTGGAAAGATCCCAAAACACTTGACACCTGTAGAAAAGAGAAGATTGCTCCTAAAAACCAAAGCATATTCTCTTATAAATGGAAATTTATATAAATACTGTCAGGATGATATATTGAGAAGGTGTGTCTATCCAGAAGAGGTAAATCTTTTGCTGGAGGCTGCACACAATGAAGGACACCTAAAGGGGGAAGAATTGGCTCATAGAATCATCCATAAAGGATTATGGTGGCCTCATATTTTCAAGGATGCAATCAAGTTTTCTAAAGAATGCCACATCTGCCAGAGGTGTGCTCCCGCACCAACCAGATTGAATTTCCAACCATTAGTCATATCTACTGGATGGCTTCCATTTGAATGATGGGGTCTTGATTTCATAGGACCAAATAGTCCAACTGGTCAACCTGGAGGTAAAAAGTATATTTTGATGGCCACATGCTATGCCACTAAATGGATAGAGGCTAAAGCTACTGTGGACTGCACGGCTTTAACAGTAGCTAAATTTATGTATAAACGTATTTTCTCAAGATTTGGTTGCCCACTGGAAATTACTAGTGATAGGGGCACACATTTTGTAAATCAATTGCTCCAGTTTATATTTGACAGGTACAAAATCTTCCATAAAAAATCTTGTGCCTACTACCCCAGGGCAAATGGCCAAGCAGAGAGTTCCAATAAGATTTTGATTGGACTGCTTCGCAAATTATCTTTCGATCATCAAAGCTCCTGGCCGCTAGCATTGATTGGTGCAATCTGGGCTTTCAGAACCACGAAAAGGGGAACCACAGGCGAGACTCCATTCCGTTTAGTATATGGAAAAGAGGCATTGGCACCATTCGAGTTCATTATCAGAAAGGAACTAGGAATCAAAACCATTGGAATTGAACCCCCCATTCAGAGATTGGTGGCATTCGAAGAATACAGAGAAGGGGCAATGCAGAAACTTCTAGTGACACAAGAAGAGCGCAAAAGACTGCATGACACGTATCTGAGGTCCAATGAAGTACAGGAAGGATCCATGGTTTTAGTGCATCAGGTCCCAGCAATTCCAACAAAATTGGCACCCAAATGGATAGGACCTTATAAGGTGATCAAGGTATTGCCACATGGCGCAGTGCATTTGGAAGATTTGCAGGGTAAAAGGATTCCCTTGGTCAACATCTCCAGGGTGAGGGGTTATTTGAATTGATGCAAGCAGATGAAATTCACTCCCTGTACATACCATAGTCCTTTCATTTTCTGCAGTTCATTTTGAAGGAATAAGCAAATAAAGGAGTTATTGCACCGGGACGGTGCAAAAGCTTGATGTGGGGGTCTGTAGTACTCCTTCTCTGTTCCCTCTCTCTCTTTGTGGCATGGGAGCAGTGGGCTCCAAGCACAGGGGTCAAAACCCACTGGTCCTAAGAAGATAGAAGATAAAGAGATTGAGAGGAGAGCTCTCAGATGCCTTGGGCTGTAGCTTCAGGGAATGTTCCGATCTATTTCTCGGACATAATTGGGTCTGGGCAGTTGGTGCTTTCAAGATTAAAGTTGGTGCTTCCGGGCGAATGGTTGCTTTCATTTCAGTTGATTAGTTTAATCTTTCCCTTTATCTCTCTTTTTCTCCTCCTATTTCCCTCACTCTCTATTTCTCTCTCTCGTTTTCTTATTCTCTAGGTCTCTCTCTCCTTCACTCTCTCTATGCCTCTTTCTTTTTCTCTCTATGTCTCTCTCTCTCTCTCTAGTCCCCCCCTCACACCCCCGCAAGCCTCTCGCCTCCCACCACCTCCCCCCTCCTCGCACCCCCGCAAGCCCCCTCTCTGCCCCCGCGAGCGCCTCCTCTCATGCCCCCTCACACCCCCGCAAGCCTCTCGCCTCCCACCACCTCCCCCCTCCTCACACCCCCGCAAGCCCCCTCACCTTCCACCACCTCCCCCCTCCTCACACCCCCGCAAGCCCCTCACCTCCCACCACCTCCCCCCTCCTCACCCCCGCAAGCCCCCTCTCTGCCCCCGCGAGCGCCTCCTCTCATGCCCCCTCACACCCCCGCAAGCCTCTCGCCTCCCACCACCTCCCCCCTCCTCACACCCCCGCAAGCCCCCTCACCTTCCACCACCTCCCCCCTCCTCACACCCCCGCAAGCCCCCTCACCTCCCACCACCTCCCCCCTCCTCACACCCCCGCAAGCCCCCTCTCTGCCCTCGCGAGCGCCTCCTCTCATGCCCCCCTCACACCCCCGCAAGCCTCTTGCCTCCCACCACCTCGCACCCCCGCAAGCCTCTCGCCTCCCACCACCTCCCCCCTCCTCACACCCCCGCAAGCCCCCTCACCTCCCACCACCTCCCCCCTCCTCACACCCCCGCAAGCCCCCTCACCTCCCACCACCTCCCCCCTCCTCACACCCCCGCAAGCCCCCTCTCTGCCCCCGCGAGCGCCTCCTCTCATGCCCCCCTCACACCCCCGCAAGCCTCTCGCCTCGCACCACCTCCCCCCTCCTCACACCCCCGCAAGCCCCCTCACCTCCCACCACCTCCCCCCTCCCCACACCCCCGCAAGGCCCCTCACCTCCCACCACCTTCCCCCTCCTCACACCCCCGCAAGCCCCCTCTCTGCCCCCGCGAGCGCCTCCTCTCATGCCCTCCTCACACCCCCGCAAGCCTCTCGCCTCCCACCACCTCCCCCCTCCTCACACCCCCGCAAGCCCCCTCACCTCCCACCAACTCCCCCCTCCTCACACCCCCGCAAGCCTCTTGCCTCCCACCACCTCCCCCCTCCTCACACCCCCGCAAGCCCCCTCACCTCCCACCACCTCCCCCCTCCTCACACCCCCGCAAGCCCCCTCACCTCCCACCACCTCCCCCCTCCTCACACCCCCGCAAGCCTCTCGCCTCCCACCACCTCCCCCCTCCTCACACCCCCGCAAGCCCCCTCACCTCCCACCACCTCCCCCCTCCTCACACCCCCGCAAGCCCCCTCACCTCCCACCACCTCCCCCCTCCTCACACCCCCGCAAGCCCCCTCTCTGCCCCCGCGAGTGCCTCCTCTCATACCCCCCTCACACCCCCGCAAGCCTCTCGCCTCCCACCACCTCCCCCCTCCTCACACCCCCGCAAGCCCCCTCACCTCCCACCACCTCCCCCCTCCTCACACCCCCGCAAGCCCCCTCACCTCCCACCACCACTCCCCCACTCTCCCCCGCCTTCCCCCACACTCCCCCACTCCCCCACCTTCCCCCATCCGGATTACCTTGTCATCTAAAAATGTCAAGAATCTCGAGAAAGTATGTGCAGATCTTGTGAGGGGTGCGAAGGATAAGCGGCTTAAGGTCAAAGGGCGAGTAAAGATGCCAACTAAGGTGCTGCGAATCACCACCCGGAAGTCCCCTTGTGGTGAATTGGCAACTTGTGCAGGATGGAAGCATGGCTTTCGGAGACGTGATCATTGCATGATAAAGGTGGATGGAGAAAGTCAAATATTGGGAAACTAGATGCACGCTTTGTATGGGATGTTACAATTTTGATGGGATTGCAACATGCCTATCAATTGGTCTTTCCTTTGGACACTAGGGTAAATAAAGAGTACAAGGGCTTACTTGAATTAATGCTACCCCACCTGTCATCCCAATCTCTCGGACTGCATAATTAAAGGGCCTTTATTTGCAAGTAAGAAGGTGAAAGATAATTGTTAAAAGTGGAAGCAGGGAAAAGCTTTTTTGCCACCAACTCTTCACGGCGACTACCTATTTTTGTGGATCTAATTCAAATCAAGTGGAATATTTGACCTACCCCCCAATTTTGGGTGGTTAACCAACGTGATCAGTGGACGTGAGGATTCGGCAAAGCTCTCTTGGCCTATTGAGGCCTATAAAATCAAAGGATTTGTGCTCATTTGGGTACACTGGAGTACATGTACAAGTTTTAGAGATACAGTGGTCCGCGTATACGTGCAGAAGACCTCTCTTGCACTTGGTGGTTTCAAGTCTACTGTGGGAGCTACTCTGTTGTGTATACAGAGGGCAGGCTTCACAGTGAAGGGCTATGAGCACTATATTGTGAGAGAGTAGCTTGGGGTTATTTTTTTTTCTGTGAGTCAGTGTTGTTGATTAGGATCTATCCTCTTGAGGAATTCTTTGTAATGTTCTGAGTTATTCTGCATATCATTGGCCCTTATGTTGATGAGAAGAATCTGATGTACTGGAGTGAATTACTTTTAAGGTGGTTTGTTAGCCCTAAGCTTGTGGATTGTTAGTCCTAAAGTTGGATCTTGGGCATCACTCTGCCCAACATTGTAATCCCCTGATTTGAATCAAGAAGTGTACGATCTTCCTTGGTCATTTATTGTTCACATTTTCTGAAGAATTTACCACTCTGTGCAATCCATGTTATCTACCTGCTCACAAAAATGTTAAAGGGTATACTTCCCTAAAGAGAACCCCCCTTGAGTAGACGACGTACTGGAAGGTTTGTTTTCTATAAAAGTGGATACCCCAGTACCTCCTCTACAGTTCCAAAGGTAGAACTGGTTGGAGAGGAAACTAGTGATGATGCAGAGGCTATCTGATATGCTGATAGGCATCTCATTGCTTTACATAAGCATAAACATCATGATACATGGTAGGCCACCATAGGACACTTTGCAAAATTTTGAAATAGGTCAAGTCTACAAAAAAATGTCCACTGGATGGGAGAGAGTGAGCCATAGCAACCACAAAAGGAACTTCATGAGTGGGGATACATCGGAGCAAGATCGTGGAAGGATCTGCATAATACAATTGGCCAATAATAATATGAAAGAGAGGACTACAGATAGCTAATTTACAGTGGATCATATTAGACATCGAACAAGGTGGATACGTAGTAGTGAGAAAAACCATTAAAGTATTGTAGTAAGAGTCGAAAATTGGTAAAGCAGCATTTGGTGCACTCGGTGTCATAGTGGAGTAGATTGTTGGAGACAGTCTCATCCACCCCACTTGGTGGTTCATCGGAATCGAGTCAGGATAGAAAATCTGCTATGGCATGTGTTGAATACGATTGGTGGACAACATCATAGTCAAATTCCTACAATAGTAGTACCCAACAAGCAAGTCGACCACCCAAATGTTGTTGTTGTACTAGGTAGACTAGAGCAGCATGATCTACATGAAAGGTAAACTTATGACATAGTAAATAGTGCCAAAAATTTTTAACGGAGTATATTAACCCCAAGCATTCCTGCTCAGTTACAAAGTAGTTGCACGGAAGCAAGACATTGGCTAGCATAATAAATAGGTATATACCATTTGTCCTGATGTGGCATTAATACACTTCCAATGGCATTGTTAGATGCATGAATAAAATCATGGAATGGTAATTGCCAATTGGGGGCCTACAAGATCGACGTTTATTTGAGGAGAGTTTTAAGGCCTTCAAAACTCAGCTGACATTGATCGGTCTAGCAAAATTGGAAAGGAGACATTGTAGTCATCCGGGTGAGCGGAATAGTTAAATTAGCCAATCACTGCAGATGGCGGCCATGTCAGTGGATCTGTCCCAGGAAACACATGACTTCTTTAGGTGTTTTCGATGGAGGTGTATCTATGATCACTTGGACTTTATCAGGGTCCACCTGAATGCCTTGCTTAGAAATAATATGGCCAAGGATTTTTCCACACAAAACCGAAAAAATAGATTCAAGCAAAGATGATATTCTCTACATTTTAAAAAGCAGCACTGAAGATGTTGTAAATGTGTAGAAGTGTCACTAGACAGAGAGAAGTCACCCAAGTACACTCTCATGAAACTCGTCAGGTAAGGTGAGAATATATCTTGCATACAACACTAGAATGTGTTGGGTGCATTGTGCAATCCAAACCACATGATAGTACAGGCATACACTCCCTAATTAGTAATAAAAGCGGTTTTAGGAATATTTACTTTCGCCATCGAACCTGATTGTACCCATTATATCCATCTAAAAAGGAGTACATCTCTCGGCCAACGACATCGTCTAGCATGCTATCCAAGTATGGCAATGGAAAAGGGTCAAGCACTGTGGCAACATTCAATTTTTGATGGTCAACACATATACGTAATTGCTTATTCTTTTTAGAAACTATCACTATGGGAAAAATTCATTCAGCATGCTCCATGCGGAAAATAAATCCAACTATCAATAGTCTATCTAATTCCTCCTTGATCTATTGAGCATAGTTAGGATTCATGTGGTAACTCTATTGTTTAAGTGGTCGAGCATCCGATTTTAAAACAACCCGATGTTGGTAAATGCCAGGATCTAGATCCTTCATGTCCCTATAATCCCAAACAAAGACATCTGTAAATTCTTTTAGTAGGTCGAGCAAATCTTCCTAAAAAAGCAGGAGCTAGGCCTGCTTTGATTTTCATCGGGCATGGATTAGTATCATCACCTAGGTGGCAAGTAATTAGCTGGTCTTCTGACACATGAAATTGCCATGAGGTAGAGAGATCATCCGCATATTGGAATAGATATTTAATTTCGATAGGTTCGACAAGTTCCTTAGTCTCACTAATAGTATCATCCACAAGTGGTTGTACAGTATAGGCCACCGGAGACCATTAGTCCAACACTTATTGGACATCTACCATTCCAAGGGAAAGAAAATCTTGATTTGCAGTAAAAATAGACATCCTCTTTGTCATCAGACGCCATCTAACATATGCAGAAGCTCCACTACATATGGCTAGGGTTTCATGTCATCTAAGGAGACCACATATTTACGATGGTTGCATTTAAAGATAAGTTTGTGTGAAGACCAATCTTGCAAAACCTTGGCTTGCTTAAGCCATGGTCGACCAAATAGTAAATTATAATCCAAGCTGGACTCAGGTAAGTCCACAACAATGAAAGACATTTTGAATATTGCACTTTGTAACATGAAAGGGATATGACATACTAGTCCTACCAGATGGACTCTTTACTGATCAACCATGCAGACAAAAAATTTCACATGTTCAATGTGATTCCAACCAAGCTATTTGCAAATTGTCACAATGGCAATATTAACTCCTCATCTCGGATTAATTATTACCTGTGAAATCTTTTGATTCTTATACCAAACCGTAATGAGGGGAACTACATGGTCTACAGTAGAGTCAATCTCTGGATTGATTGTAGCCGTGGTTGGTGCCTGTGTGGAACTTGGGTCAATCTACTATTGAATTGTTGTCTTATGCCAAGAACTAGGGTAAGTAGTTATCCCAATGGAATGGTAATCAATGCTTTAGCTAGAATATCCCGTGCTACACTTGGATTGGGTAGTTTTGGTGACACATCTGGTGAGGTTAATGGTGGTGCTGGTACCAAGTTCGATACAGATGTTGTTGATTGATCAACTTTTTGTCGCATTATGGGTATGGGGTCTGGGAAAATTGGCCATTCCTTTGTAAACCACTTCGATGCTTTGACCAATGTGCATTGTTTTTCCTTTAACCCTGGAAAAGGCAACCTCTTGGTAGTGGGGTGGGGAGTAATCAAGGGAAGCTGGAGGCATGTCGATAGAAGAGGCACCGAAAGAAGAAGTAGCATCAGGTGAAATGATAGGGGTGAAAGGCACGGTAAGAGCAACGGGTTGTCGATGGGCAGATGGAGAGGGAGGAACATCAAGTATTGCTATGATGATAACTTCTTGGACATTCTTTGGTGAGGTAACATGGTGTTTTGGAAGGTCCTCAATGAGGGTGATGAGGATCTCTAGGGCTATGGAAGAAATGGGAGGCGATGAAGAGGCAGCCAATACCTTAGGTGAAGTAAGAGGTGTCATAAAGGTTTCACCCGCTTCCTTGAGTGTCCCTTCCGCAATAGAGACACCCACTTCTTTGATGACACCCATGACGATAGAAACTTCTTTCTGTGTGAAAATAATGCCCGGATTGAGAGGGGCCAAAGAAGTACTAGAAGCTGGTGAAGAGGGTGTCACCACACAATGGTGCTTCTTTGGGAAACACAGGAGTACTTCGTCATCATCATCATCAATGTCCATATGAGAGGAGGAGGTTGTAGCTGGTAGAGGGGGAACCTGTGTAGCAGAAACTGTAGGTGGTGCAGATGGTAGAAGAAGGGAAAAAATGTGGGGAAGGTGAGTGCGGGGGAATTCTCTCTTGGATACCTACTTGACAACTGCCTCAAATTCCTTGTGAATGCAACGAAAGTAAAACATCGTCTAGTTGATGGGTTCATGAGAAGCCACATCAATGACTGAATACATTGATCGAGAGATACCATAATTTCATTTATGAAGATTAATGGTAGACACGACGAATTGAAGGGCATGGCACTCACGGGTAGGGCCACACATGATGGCGTACTCATTAGAGGATTTATGGGGAAAGAGTTGATTCATGGTAGCTACAGGTAATTGTGTAATTTCATTCTAGCCTTCATTCGATAGGTGAAGGTTGGAAACAACAGTGGCAAGGGTAATGTGAACGGTGAAACTGGGTGACACAATGGGTTAGGCAGTGTTGGAGGCATGACACATGCCAATGGCACGAGCCAAGGTTAGGGATAATGTTTGTGTTGACACGATGTGCCACGGTAGCTCAATGAAGTTGAGCAAGCCCCGTACTCAAAAGTACTCGGAAAGCTCAACAGGGATGCGTTTGCTAAAAGCAGTGATATGGGAAAGAGGCTCCATAGCCAGGAAAGGGATGGACACATGAAAACACAGCATGTAAACACATAGGACACATAGAGCACACAGAGAGTCCACAACACAAACACAATAAAAGAGATAAAACAAAAATCACAGCTTAAGTAGACAAAGCATAATGAGTAGCATGCAAGTAATCATAAAAGTGAGCAACATAGAGGATATCCGGCCATCATTCAGTCATAAAAAGCATATCTGAACAATCAACATAAAATTGGGAAGGGCAACAGTTGGAGTAGGTCGGCAACCAACTAGGAAAAGCGTGCAGGTGATACGACAAGTAAAATTTCAAAAATAAGAGTACTAAATATATTACCGTCAATAGGTCAATCAAAAAAAACTCCAAAACAGTCGTGATGGGTTTACAGTGAAATCCAAAACAGCTACCGAAACAGGTCAATCAAAACACAAGGACATATTAGACATGAATGCAAAAACTCATGCCAAGTCATGCGAACATGGAGGAGGGACAGTAGTGTCGTAGCTTAGAGCCATTTACTGGCTTGGGGAGATCCGCTCCGGTGAAGGTGGCTAACCAAAAAGTGGTCGGTCCGAGTTGTGTTGAGATACCGTAAGGACTGAACCACTGAAGCTTAAACTTGTCAGCACTACGGTCACATTTATAATTATAAAATAAAATCAACTCGCCAACTTTGAAAATAGGGGTGTGCAAAAAATGATCATCAGTCTTACAAGCTTTCAAGGTTGTACTTTGGGCAAAATTCAGCATTCTCCCTTCCCTAAAGATGGTTTAATTTGAGCTACGCATAAATTGTAGCTTTTCCATAGTGATGTCTGTGGTCCTATGTAGACACCTTCTTTTGGGAGCTACCTTTACTTCATGAGTTTTATTGATGATTTCTCCAAGCATGCATGGGTGTATCCACTGAAATCAAATTCTGAAGTATTTATGTGCCTCAAAGAATTTCTAGTTATGGCTAAAAATCTATTAGCATGTAAAATGTGCACCCTCCGTTCTAATCAAGGGGTGGATACATGTCTTTTAATTTGAATGCATTTCTAGTTGAGCATGGGATAAAACATCCGTGCACAATTTCGTATAGACCTCAACAAAATGGAGTTGCTAAAAGGAAGAGCAAGTCTCTCATGGAGATGGTAAGGTGTATGGTCAAAAGTCAAGCTTTACCACATAGCTTCTCGTTTGAGATTATTATGTGTGCAACATATATATTTAATAGGTGTCCCACCAAAGCACTATAGTCTATCACTCCATATGAGGCTTGACATGTTCATAAGCCATCTATTACTCATTTACATGTCTTTCATTGTCTGGCACATGCATTTAATGTATGAAATGTTGGTTACAATTCTAAAAGCAAAGGCTATCATCAGTATCATCCACATACTAAATTCTTTTTGGTTAGCCATGATGTTGGTTTTGTGGAAGATGCAATTCAGCCATTACTTTCATGTAGCAAGAAGACTTTGGATAGCTCTAGAGATGTGTATGACACTTTGTTGACTCTTTTTATAGGGGGACAGTCAAGTGATGGTTTGAATGAGACAATCTCTCAACCTCTAGAGTTTCCAAGATGCAGATCATTCCATTTTTTATGCAGATGTACATGATGCAATTGTTGATGAGAGGGATGATATAGAGGAGGCAAACGCTATCCCTAAATGGCTAGTGCAAACCATACAGAATAGCAAATTAGATGCACCTCTATCATATTATACTCGTTCAGGCTCTCATAGTGCTTCTTTTTCATCAAATTGCTATGTTAGGAGGTTTTCTCCCCTGGCTCGTATATATGCCTATAACCCTAACATGTTACTTATCTTTGTACATTCACTTGATAATTCATTGTGTATTGTGTTGTGCTGCAAGCATCGTCTTCTTCTTCCTTGTGTTGTTCACGTGCTTTTGCAGACCTCAAACTCAAAGAGTCATTATGGGCATAGTTGAATCTTGGAAAGGTTTCGATTCTAGCATATATGGGCATGGTTGAATCTTGGAAAGGTTTCGATTCTAGCATAGTAGTAACTTGCGGCTATATTCATAGTCGATCTTGCAAGATTAGATAACTTCACGAAGTGTTTTTGAAATATATACATATATATATATATATATATATATATATATATATGCATATATATATATATATATATATATATATATATATATATATATATATATATATATATATATATATATGACTGTTAAAGCAGCCTTGAAGTTTCTGAATGCTTAAAAGCATTGGATTGTTAATTCTTAAAAGCACTTGATTCTTCAACAACATGCGGTGCTCATAACCACATCTCATATCTTTCGAATCTCATACAGATAATGGACTTATTTAATTTAAAGAAACTTATGAAAAAAATGCAACTTGATCAATGATGATGAATGGAAGGGAACGAGGGATTAAAAGATCATAAGTTTAACACATGCTAATGATAACTGATAATGATGATAAGAAGGATTTAAGAAAATAATTCCTAATGAAAAATGAAAAATTGTTATACTGCTTAGGAGCACTTTTATTGGGAAAAATATGACACAGGAGGGAGGGAATAAAAAATCGAAGCATAAACCTATGAAAAAGAAACCAATGAAAAACAATTGAAAACAAGGACTCAAAGAAAATGATTACCTATGGTCTAATACCATATTGAGAAACATGGTCCAAGATACACACAAATCAACACAAGCTATGGAGGCTCAAAGAACACTAAAACAAACATTATAATGAAGGTCACTACAAATGAACTAAATTATGAGGAGACAACTTACATAAGTATGTTGCTTGAACCTCAAGATGAGAGGACCATGGAAGTGCATGAATGAATAGGACAGGTGTCATCCTTACATAGAGTAGAGGGCAAAAAACCTTAGCATGTGAAATAAATGTGGTTGGATGAGAATGCATTAGAATTTGTTATAGGATTTGTTGCATGTCGGATTAAGAGAATACATGTGAATACAAAAGGGTGTTAGGCCGTTGGATTCTTATTTTGTAATTCTACAAATATTTCAGTGAAGCACTACAATGGCCTAACCATTGTAACCCTTTCTTACATTAATACAAAAGGGTTGTAATCGTGTCGTTCCATGGTGTGGCAGAGATGCATGGTGTCGTTCCATGGTGTGGCAGAGATGCATGGTGAGTCTGTAGACTGCGTGCAACAGAATGGTTGGGTGCAGACTTTGTTCATCCATACTGATTGCTCTGTAAAATGCAGTATGATGTCATTGAGTATCAGCTAAGTGACTTATCTTTGTTGTGGTGATTAAACGTTAAGAAGTTCTAATTGAAAGTTAAAGTGATTGAGTTTGTAATCTCGTTGATAATCAAAGTAGTCAGTGACTGTTATACAAAAGTTTAGAATAAGTGATTTTGATAGTATGTTATTTGCATGACAATAATTGTGGTGATAGATATTTCTGAGAAAGTAACGCTTTGTATGGTGTGTTGATCAGTGATTAAGGTGGTGAAAGTATTTTGAGAAGTTGAGACATTAAAAAAGTGAGTGGTAGTTTTTCTTCCAGTAATAATCTGTTGTAGTAGTGGATCTAACTTATGGAGTGGGAAAAATCTCATAGGGCCTTTAGTTAGAGACCCCTTTCCATCCCAAGAACCCTATAAGTTATCCTGAAATTATTATCCTTACCAAATACAGTCAGTTAGGGTAGAGATTTAACAGTGGTGCCGACCATGGGGCTTGGAATATAGTTCCTGATAGAAGCTTAGGATATGCTTTTGCATGGAGAACTTGTCCTACATGCCTATAACATGTTCAGGCAAAACCTATCCTAAATACCAAAACAATAAACACCCTTGGTGAGTAAATAGCACGTTGGGAACACCACTACACAACAATATTGAAGGGAATCCATCTAAGGGGGAAGGCATATCACGAACCAGTGGGGTAACACCACAACATTTCTTTAGTTTTGGGTTGCAAAGCACAACGGAAGTGAGTCCGGTACAATTGACCGGTATTGGTACTGAACTTGGTGACAGTCCGATGCCTTTTGGTAGCACTTTGACGTCCGGTGGTAGTGCCAAATTCAGCGGTGCTATGATACCAACAAAATCGATCGAACAAGTTAGTGAAGACACGAATAGACCTGTGGGCACTCTTGAGAAAACCATTGATCGTAGCCCTAAACCAAGTTTTCCTATTGAGCAATTTGTTCAATATGAATCCTTAAACTCATGGAGAAACATGAAAGTCTGCCTCATTGATTACCTATCAAAAGAGTGGGATCCATCATGCATATTAAGACTTAAATTCCCGAATAGCTCGTTTCTTAATCGTGAACTAGTAGAACCAGTAAATAACAATGAACTAGAACTAACTAGAGGATTCAGTAGATAACCGTGGAGAAGATCGACCTGAGAATCATTGTACACTCGTCAATTTGAACAACTAGCAGACCCCAATCCAGAAGTCATGGAAGACAACTAGAATCAGTAGCACCAACAACAACAATAGGGCGGTCAACGAAGGTAATCCACTACGGGAGTCACCTATGCAAAATTTGGTGGCTTCTTGGTGATGACCTAGATGCGCACGTGCAAACTTTTGAAATTAATGATGCAGTATTGAACAACTCGGAGGACCTCGCGTACAAGGCCATAGTGTTCCAATGAACTTTAGTGAATGAAGCAGGATGCTGCTTGACCAAGTATGACATTAACCATTTCAAGCAGTATGACGATGTCGAAAATGCCTTCTTACAATGCTCCAGACTAAAGAAAAATGTGATAGAGATATTTGACTATTTAGAGAATAACCGACAAAAAATGCATCAGAGCGTGTTGGAATATGCCACTTTGTTATGCACACACTTATGACAACTGCCCCAAGCCCATGCGAATCTCCAAGATGATGTAATTACTCAGTGTTTTATCAATAGATTAAATCCTCAGTTAAAACAGGTTATGGTTATTTGTTGTGTTGGAGGAATGACGTTAGATGCAGTCATAGCTATGGTGCTATAGTTGGAGAATAAGGTTGGCGGCTTCACAGAAGATCTGGAATGGCAAAGTTCCAGCAAAAGTAAAAATGATGATCCATTGAAACAGGTTAATTACACAAAATGTAAAAACCTCGGACATGTAGCCATGAACTGTGCCCTTAATCAAAACTACTAATCTATCTACAATACTACTAGCCATTCAATAGATACCTACCCATACAATGCAAAGACATAGAACATACTAGCTGTTAATGTAGTTCTTCAAGAGCAGGGACGAGCAGCCATGAGCTATGTACCACCTCATTTGAGAAACGCAGCATATCCAGCTTACACTAATTACAAGGGACCTCAAACAAGAAATTTCGATCAAACTCGATGGAACCAGGGGTAAACAAGTAATAGTATGGCTTTACCTCCACCTCGATGCCATTTCTATGGGGAAGTAGGCCACATACGTTGTAATTGTAAGGACACTCGTTAATATGACAAGCTGTAATGTAGACCCGATGTGATAAAACCCTCCATCCCACTACTAAAGTGTTTGAGCCAGAGTTAAAAGAACAACAATGCACATTTGTCAAAGCATTCAAGTGGGCTACACGGGAACGCCCAATTTTCCTCCACCCCATACCTGTAGCATGACAAAAAGTTGATCAATTAGCAACATCTGTATCCGACTTGGTACCAGCACTACCAGTAACCTCACTGGCTGCATCATTGGAACTATGCAATCCAAGTATAGCATGGGATATTCGAGCTAAAGGGTTGATTACCATTCCTCTGAGATAGCTACGCATGCTAGTTCCTGGCATTTGATAGTAGTTTAACCAGTAGATTCACCCAAGTTCCACATGAGCACCAGCCACTACTACATTTAATCCAGAGATTGACTTTACGGTAAACCCCACACTTCCCCTCATTACGGTTTGGTATAAGAATCACAAGATTTCGTAGGTACTGATTGATGATGAATGAGGGGTTAATAATGCCACCACAACAATTTGCAAACAGCTTGGTTGGAATCACATCGAATCTGTGAACTTTTTTGTCTGCATGGCTGATCAGTCGACAGTCCATCTAGTAGGACTAGTACATAATATCCCTATCACGTTACAAGGTGTAATATTCAAAATGACTTTTGTTGTTATGGACTTACCTGAGTCCATCTTGGATTATAATTTACTATTTGGTCAACCATGGCTTAAGCAAGCCAAAGTTTTGCAAGACTAGTCTTCACACAAACTTATCTTTAAATGCAACCACTATAAATATGTGGTCCCTTTAGATGACATGAAATCCTATGAGATTCATGCATGGCCATATGTAGCATAGCCTATGCATATGTTAGGTGGCTTGTGTGATGAGGAGGAGGACACCTTTTTTTTACTGCAAATCAAGATTTGCTTTCAATGGGAACGATAGATCTTGAACAAGTGTTGGACCAATGGTCTTCAGTGGCATGTACCATACAACCACTTGTGGATAATACTGTTAGTGAGATTGAGGAACTTGTTGAACCTATGGATATTAAATATTTATTCCAATCTACAGATGATCTCTCTACCTCATGGCAATTTTATATGTCAGAGGACCAACTAGTAACTTGCCTCCTCGGTGACAATACTAATCCACACCTGATTAAAATTAAAGCTCGCCTGGCTCATGCTTTTCAGGAAGATTTTCTCAATCTACTAAAAGAATTTACAAATGTCTTTGCTTGGGATTATAGGGACATGAAGTGTCTAGATCCTCGTATTTTCCAACACCGCATTGTTTTAGAACTCGATGCTCGACTAGTTAAACAATAGAGTTATCGCGTGAATCCTACTTATGCTCAACAGGTCAAGGAGGAATTAGATAGAATATTGAAAGTTGGATTTATTATCCCCGTGGAGCATGCTAAATGGATTTTTCCCATAGTGATAGTTCCTAAAAAGAACAAGCAGTTACATATATGTGTTGACTACTGAAAATTGAATGCCACCATAGTGCTTGACCCTTTTCCATTTACATACTTGTTTAGCATGCTGAATGATGTCACTGGCCAATAGATGTACTCATTTTTAGATGGATGTAGTGGGTACAATCAGGTTTGAATGGCTAAAGCAGATATTCCTAAAACTACCTCTATTACTAATTGGGGAGTCTATGCTTGTATTGTCATGTGTTTTGGCTTGCGCAATGCACCCAGCACTTTCCAACATTGTATGCAAGAGATATTCTCACCTTACCTAACGAGTTTAATGAGAGTGTACCTGGATGACTTCTCTTTCTCCAGTGACACTTTTGCCATTTACAACATCTTTCGTGCTACTTTTTAAAATGCAGAGAATATCACCTTTGTTTTGAACCCTAACATGTCCATTTTTTGGGTTTCTTGTGGAAAAATCCTCGGCTATATTATTTCTAAGCAAGGCATTCAGGTGGACCCTCATAAAGTCCAAGTGATCTTAGATGCACCTCCATAGAAAACACCTAAAGAATTCATGTGTTTCTTGGGATAGATCTGCTAGCATGGTTGCCATCTTCGATGGCTGGCTCATTTTACTATTCGGCTCACCCGACTAACTATGATGTCTCCTTGTCGATTTTGCTAGACAAAAAATGCCAGCTGAGCTTTGAATGCCTCAAAACTCTCCTCACGCAAGCTCCGATCCTGTAGGTCCCCAATTGGCAATTACGATTCCATGTTTTTGTTGATGCATCTAACATTGCCATTGGAAGTGTATTAATGCAACATCAGGACAAATGGTATAGACCTATTTATTATGCTAGTCACGGTCTTGCTGTCATAGAATGCAAATACTCTGTAACTAAGTAGGAATGCTTGGGGTTAATATACTCTGTTAAAAAAATTCACCACTATTTAATCGACCGTAAGTTTACCTTTCATGTAGATCATGTTGCTCTAGTCTACCTAGTATGACAACAACATTTGGGTGGTTGGCTTGCTCGTTAGGTACTATTGCTGCAAGAATTTGACTATGATGTTGTCCACCAACCGGATTTGGCACATGCCATAGCAGATTTTCTATCTTAACTCGATTCTGGTAAACTACCAAGTGGGGTGGATGACTCTTTTTCAGCGATCTGCTCCAATATGACACCAAGTTGAGCAGAGGTTGCTTTACCAATGTCTAACTCTTACTATGATACTTTAATGGTTATTCTCACTACTAGGTGTCCATCGAGTTTGATGTCTAACATGGCCCGCCATAAATTAGCTATCTATAGTCGTTTGTTTCATATTATTATTGGCCAACTGTATTATGCACATCCTTCCGGGGTCTTGCTCTGATGTATCCCCACTCATGAAGTTCCTTCCGTGGCTGCTATGGCTCACTCTCTCTTGTCTAGTGGACATTTTTCTGTAGATGACCTACTACAAAATTTTGTAAAGTTTCCTGTGGTGGCCTACCATGCAGCATGATGTTTATGCTTATGTAAAGCAATGTGATGCCTATCAGTATACCAAACAACCTCTACATGGTCAATAGTTTCCTCTCCAGCCAATTCTACCTTTGGAACCCTTCCAAAAATGGGGGTTAGATTTTATTGGACCCATCACTTCACCCGCTATTTCCACTAATAACAAATACATCCTTACATGTACTCATTATGCTACGTGCTCAGTTGAGGCATGGGCAGTCCATTCTGCAACAACTGAGGTTGTAGGTAAATGTCTGACTTGGGATATTTTTCCCCGGTTTGGGTTGCCTCTAGAAATTGTTTCAGATCATGACACCCACTTTGTGAATACTCTTATCCGGGCCTTAACTCAAACTTATAGTATTATCCACAAATTTAGTACACCTTAATATCTCAAGGCCAAAGGTGTGGCTGAAAGTACAAATAAGACCATACTTACCATGCTTAAGAAGTTGATTATCGAATGCCTTGAGCACTGGGATCAACTTCTCCCTTCCATCCTATGGGCCTACTGAACTACATACAAAGTATCTATTGGATGCACACCATTCAAATTAGCTTATGGTCTGGAAGCTATAACTCCCATGGAACTGGTTGTTCCTAGTTTGCGAGTGGCTATTGAAAAGAAGTTACTGCTGGCTGATTCTTTATCTGCATGTCTTGATGCCTTGCATTCTCTTGATGAGCAAAGATTGGAAAGTTTTTTGTTGATGCAAGAATTTCATATTCGACAGGCCAAGACTCATGGTTATTTTTTGCACACCCTTATTTTCGAAGTCGACCAGTTGGTTTTATTTTATAATTCTAAATCTGACCGCGCTGTCAGCAAGTTTAAGCTTCCTTGGTTTGATCCTTATTGTATCTTTGCACAACTAGGTTCGACCACTTTCCAGTTAGCCACCCTCATCGGAGTGGATCTCCCCAACCTAGTAAATGGCTCTAAGCTACGGTATTAGTGTCCCTCCTCCATGTCCACATGACTTGGCATGACTTTTTACGTTCACATCTAATATGTCCTTGTTTTTTGATTGACCCATTTTGGTAGCTATTTTGGATTTCACCATAAACCCACCACGAGTGTTCCGATGTTTTTCAGTTGATCGGTTGACCATAATATATTTTGTACTATTATTTTTGGAATTCTACTTGTCGTATCACCTGCACGCTTTTCATAGTTGGTTGCCAACCTACTCCAAGCACCACCCTTCCCAGTTTTATGTTCATTGTGGACATATGCTTCTTATGATTGAATGACAGTCGTATATCCTCCACGGTGCTCACTTTTATGATTAGTTGCATGCTGATCATTATGCTTTGTCTACTTAAGCTGTGATTTTTGTTTTATCTCTTTTATTCTGTTTGTGTTGTGTGCTCTCTATGTGCTTTGTGTGTCCTATGTGTTTACATGCTATGTTTTCATGTGTCCATCCCTATCTTGGCTATGGAGCCTCTTTCTCATATCACTACTTTTAGCAAAGGCATCCCTCTTGAGCTTGTCGAGTACTTTTGAGTATGGGGCTTGCTCAACTTCACTGAGCTACCGTGGAACACCGTGATGACACACCTGTTATCTCTTACCTTGGCTTGTGCAATTGCTGCCTGTCCTTCCTTCGATACAGCCTCGCCCATTGTATCACCCTCTTTCATTGTCCACATTAGCCTTGATTGCTTAGAATATAGTTCCTAACAAAAGCTTAGGATATGCTTTTGCATGGAGCACTTGTCCTACATGCTTGTAGCATGTTCAGGTGAAATCTATCCTAAATACCGAAACAATAAACACCCTTGACGAGTAAATAACACCTTGGGAACACCATTTTGCAGCAATATTGAAGGGAATCCATCTGAGGGGGAAGGCATATCACGAACCAATGGGGTAACACCATAGCATTTCTTTAGATCTAGGTTGCAAAGCATATTGGAACTAAGTCCGATACAATTCGATGAAAGTTCAATGATCGGTATTGGTACCAAATTTGGTGATAGTTTGATGCCTTCCGGTAGCATTTCAGCATTTGGTGGTAGTGTCCAATTCGCTGGTGCTATGGTACCAGTAGAATCGATCAAAAAAGTTAGTGAAGATACCAATAGACCTATGGGCACTCTTGAGAAAGCCACTGATCGTAGCCCTAAACCAAGTACTCCTATTAAGCAATTTGTTCAAGACAAATCCTTAAACTTGTGGAGCAATAGGAAAGTCTCCCTCACCAATTACCTATCAAAAGAGTGGGATCCAGACTTGAATTCCCTGATAGCTCGTTTCTTAATTGCTAACCAGTAGAACCAGCAAAGAACAATGAACCAGAACAACTAGAGGAATCAATAGATAACTATGGAGTAGATCAACTTGAATAATCATTATACACTCATGAATTTGAACAGCTAGCAGTTTTAAAAGTCATGGAAGACAATCAGAATCAGCAGTAGTAGCAACAACAATAGGGTGGTCAGTGAAGGCAATCCATTATGGGAGTCACCTATGCAAAATTTGGTGGCTTTCTCGATGACGATTAAGACATGCACGTGCAAACTTTTTAAATTAATTATGTAGTATTGAACAACACATAGGACCCTGCGTACAAGGCCATAGTGTTCCAATCAACTTTAGTGAATGAAGCAGCATGTTGGCGGTCAACCAAGAATGACATTAACCATTTCAGGGAGTATGATAATGTCAAGAATGCCTTTTTACAACACTTCAGTCTAAAGAAAAATATGATAGAGATATTTGACTATTTAGAGAATAATCGATAAAAAATGCATCAGAGCATGCAAGAATATGCCACATTGTTACACACACACTTACCACAACTACCCCAAGCCCATGCGAATCTCCTAGATGACATTATTACTCAGTGGTTTATCAATGGATTAAATCCTCAGTTAAAGTAGGTTATGATGATTCGTTGTGTTGGAGGAATGACCTTAGATGTAGTCATAGCTATGACAATGCAATTGGAGCATAAGGTTGGAGGCTTCACAAAAGATCTCGAGCGGCTAAATTCTAGCAAAAGTAAAAATGATGATCCATTGAAATAGGTTTACTGCACAAAATGTAAAAACCCCAGACATATAGCCACGAACTGCACCCTTAATCAAGTCTACTGTGCTATCTGTGATATTGCTAGCCATTCAATAGATACCTTCCCATACAATGCAAAGACATAGAACAAACTGGCTGTTAATGCAGTTCTTCAAGACCAGGGGCAAGCAACCACGAGCTACATATCACCTAATTTGAGAAATGCGGCATATCCAACTTACACTAATTACAGGGGACCTCGGACATGAAATTTTGGTCAGACTCGGTGGAACAAGGGGCAAACAAGTAATAGTATGGCTTTACCTCCACCTCGATGCCATTTTTACAGGGAAGTAGGCCACATACGTCCTCATTGTAAGGAAGGTTGTGAGTACGACAGACGAAAAAAAGATAGACAGAGCCCAATGGCGGATATGGTCTACATCACGGCATCAGATACGCAAACAACTGTAGTGCAGACCTGATCCGGTAAAACCCTCCATCCAGCTATCAAAGTGTTTGAGCCAAGGTCAAAGGAAAAACAACGCAAATTTTTCAAAGCATCCAAGTGGGCTATAAAGGAACGACCAATTTTTCCCGACCCCATACCCATAACACGATAAAAAGTTGATCAATCAAGAGCATCTATACTGGTCTTGGTACCAACACCGCCAGTAACCTCACCAATTGCGTCACCTGAACTACCCAATCCAAGTGTACTATGGGATATTCTAGCTAAAGTGTCGATTACCATTCCACTAGGACAACTACTTACCCTAGTTCTCCGCATCACACAACAGTTCCAATAGCAAATTGACCCAGTTCCACACAGGCACCAGCCACAGCTACAATTAATCCAAAGATTGACTCTATGGTAGACCACACAATTCCCCTCATTATGGTTTGCTATAAGAATCATAAGATTTCACAAGTACTAATTGACGACGAATCAAGAGTTAATATTGCCACCATAGCAATTTGCAAACAGCTTGGTTGAAATCACATAGAACCTGTGAACTTTTCTTTCTGTGTGGTTGATCACTTGGGAGTCCATCGGGTAGGACTAGTATGTAATATCCCTATCATGTTATAGGGTCCAATATTCAAAATGAATTTTGTTATATGGACTTACCTGAGTCCAACTTGGATTATAATTTACTATTTGGTCAACTATGGCTTAAGCAAGCCAAAGTTTTGCAAGATTGGTCTTCACATGAACTTATCTTTAAATGCAACCACCATAAATATGTGGTCCCCTTAGAGGACATGAAACCTTGTGAGATTCATGCACATCCATATGTAGCAGAGCCTATGCATATTTTAGACAACTTGTCTGATGACAAGGAGGACACCTTTATGACTGCAAATCAAGATTTTCTTTCCTTGGGAACGATAGATCTCCTACAACTCTTGGACCAATGGTCTCTGACGGTGTGTATTGTACAACCACTTGTGGATGATATTGTTAGTGAGACTGAGGAAGTCGTAGAACCTATAGATATTAAACATCTATTCCAATCCACAGATGATCTCTCTACCTCACGACAATTTTATGTGCGAGAAGACCAGCTAGTAATTTGCCACCTGGGTGACAATACTAATCCATGCCTGGTTAAAATCAAAGATGGCCTTGCTCCCGCTTTTTAGGAAGATTTGCTCAATCTACTAAAAGAATTTATAGATGTCTTTGTTTGGGATTATAGGGACATGAAGGGTCTAGATCCTCGCATTTACCAGCACCACATCGTTTTAAAATTGGATGCCCGATTGGTTAAACAACAGAGTTACCACATGAATCATAAATATGCTCAACATATCAAGGAGGAATTAGATAGACTATTGAAAGTTGGATTTGTTGTCCCCATGGAGCATGCTTAATGGATTTTGCCCATAGTGATAGTTCCTAAAAAGAACAAGCAGTTATTTATGTTACACTTATGTGTTCCTCGAGTAGCTTTGATGTGAACCTTTTCCCTATACATGGGCACTTTTTACTCTAGTGCTGGCTAGAGGTTTTTTCCCCATGTTACCACGTACTTGATACTCTCATATGTGGTGGTACTTTGTACTTAGGGATATTATTTAGCTTGCTACTTTTGTGCTCCTTGTGTGTGCTTCTTGTGTGTCTCTCACACTTCTACACACACCCAATAGTGGTATCAGAGCAGGTTCACCTCCTTCTCAAGTTTTGGTTTCTCGCGTCGCGGTGCACCCGCACTTTTAACAATGTAAATCAATTTCAGAGCATAGAACAGTGAATTTCAATAGGCAAGAAGCATTTCCAACAGTTACACTGTGGTTTTACCCCCATTTCAAAGCCATTCATGTAGTCAAAATTGCCATTCTTTAGGAGGTTTTTTTCCCCCGGCTTGTATATACGCCTATTGCCCTAATGGGCTACTTATCTTTGTACATTCTCTAGTAATACATTCAGTCTTGTGTGTTGTGCTCCAAGCTTCTTCTTCTTCCTTGTGCTGTTCGCGTGCTTCCGTAGACGTCTAACTCCAACACTTCATTCATGTGCTCACTCTCCAACTATGTTTGATAAGCAACACGAGCCTCATTCCTTGCCTGGTATAAAGTGGTAAGTGTATCCCAAGCATCCTTAGTTATTCTGTAAGAGCGAATGTGAGGAGTAATGGTGCATTTGACAGACAAGGCTATCAATGCATGTGTCTGAGCATCTCTACCATCCCAACAAATTTGTTTTGCAATAGGTGTAGCAGGTTTTGCAACACGAATAGGAACATGAAGAATATCACCATCTTCAATGCCATCTACATTACCTTCAATAACTATGTTTGCAGGTGAAATAGGACGTTTTTCAACACCCTGCACAATATTCCATAATCCTTTTGCAACCAATACATGATGCATCATATAAGCTTGCAATGAGTAATTGGTACCATCCAACTTATCCTCAACAGCCAACATACAGAATACATCACTGCGTTTAGCCATGGCCACTGACTAAAATACCTTGATGCAAAAAAATCACTATATTTGAAAAAGTTGAATGAAACTACCCTGATGAGTTCCACTAAACCTCTAGCAGACTTCGAGGCTCTTATAATGGCGAACCAAAACCTGTTTATATCTTTGGCACAAAAAGACAAAATTGCTTGCACAAGCGATGTGATAGTGCATTCGGAGGTCGAAACGAGCTCAGATCGTGATTTCGGCACCATACAATGAAGCTATTTTGAACTCCTAGTCATCTTGCATATGCTCACCAGATTTTGTGCGATTCTCAAACTGTACTCGGAGGCATGTCGATGATGCCCTAGATGAAGCAAGGCCCTGTTTTGATACCAATTGTTGGAGTTTGAGGTCTGTGGAAGCACCCGAACAACACAAGGAAGAAGAAGAAGCTTGGTTCACAACACACAATGCTGAATGTATTACCACTAGAATGTACAAAGATTAGTAACCCATTAGGGCTATATGCATATATACAAGCCAGGGGAAAAAACCTCCTAAAGAGAGAAAAAAGTGCCCTAGTAGTCCTAGTGTGTTCACACAAATCACTACCTAAATATATCAACATAAACCACACAGAGTCATGTGTATCTTCCATCACATGGGTCCCTAAGGTCATATCACATGGTTTCCAAGCTTAGGAAATCACATGAAATCACATGCCTTCTAAAAAGGAGACCCTTCAAGCTCTCATGTAAATCAAGTGGTTGGGAGAAGCTTCCAATCAAACCTAAGGTACTCAACCTTAGAGAATTAGCCCTGATGTTCAGGACCTATGTAAAAGGGTAAATAAATCATAAATCCCAAGGTTTTCACACCTAGAAACCCAAGGGATCTAGTCCTTAAACCCATGTAGTTATACAACATTATTCCCCCTTAAGAGCATTTCTATCCTTGGAAATGAGTGGGGACATATACCTTGGGGTATTCCCCCATGCCCCATGATCAATCTCAAGGATCATGGTCTTCATCTCTCTAATTCGTCTCTTTATTAAGAAGGGGTATTCTATCTTGACTGAATCTTAAAAGAAGAGAATCCATGTGTGGTCGAATCCCTGCCCAATCATTCAAAGCTCCATCTCGTTTTGCACACAAAAAAGAACTAAATCAAATGCAAAGTATGGAATAATGAAAAGGGTGGAACAAAACATTCCTGTCTATTTCCTTGTTTAAGCCATGTGCCATTCAGGCCTCCATAGATAAGAAATGTGAATTAGGTGGATCCAAAGTGACTCCATATAAATTTCTATCCTAGTCCATCTCTATGCAGCACTTGTGCATGAACTCAGCAAAATATATTAATACTGCTTAAGGCTTTCTTATCAAATACATCTATCAAGTCAAAATCCGACTTGTTATGAAAGGAAGATGAATCTTTCATAATTCGTACTCAAATCACTTCCTCTTAGATGTAAACATACTCTATAATTTTAGTGAAATTGGTGGATTTATTGTTTGCAATTTGCCTCCAATCTAAATAGAGGGGAATTTCATTTTATAACCCCTGACCAACCAATAGAATGGTATAGGTGGAATATCTTTTTAGTTTTAAGAGGCTATACCATTCTCTTTACTTTGGAGAGAATTTGAATAGCTTACTGGAAGTGGATTCTTTAAAACTTTAAGTAGTTTTCAAAATCCACTTTAAGGGACTAGCTACCGATAGGCATCCCAAAATGGGAACTCATAGTGTAACAGATCGTGTTATCTTTAAGGTCGCAAGTAGGAATATATTATTCCAACCATTTCTTCAATACTTAATCCTTATGGATCTATAATTAAATCTCAAACCTTAAAGGTCTTCTTGATCCTTCTAGAATTCTCTAATTTTATATTCGAGATATTTTTTGAGATGTCCTATGTTAACTCGTAACTAGATCTTTTTTATTCTTCTTATTGAATTGAATTATCAAGTATCTGAGCTTTCTTTTAAGCTTTGCCTAAGATCATCTTTATGTTCCTTGAATTTCAATTCATACTTTGGATGAAGCTTTTAGAGCTTCAACCTTTAGAGTTTACCTTCAAACTCAAATAAGTTTATCCGCTCCTTATTCCTAACTCTCTATGAAGTTTATCTAGAGATAGAACATTTAGTATCTTGTTGGAAGAATTCTTCTTCCCTTTGAGAGGATAATTGAAGAAAATGTCTATTCCTAGACATCATCTTCTTTTCTCTTCTAGCCATCAAGAAAAAGTACTCAATGGGATTTAGTGCCCATCATCCCATACCAATCGGTTCTTTGCCCAATCCACATAAGTATGTCTCTATACTTTCTCACCTTCTCTATCCTTAATCCTACTTAAATTTCAAGAATATTTGGTTAACCATTTAGTGTGGCGTGATTGATCTTATCAAACTTTAAGGTTTGACTTGAACTTTGGCCCTACTTTCGGCCTTTTGACTTTTCTTCTCTTCTTTAGTCAAATATGAGATAAGACTAGATCTTTCTTGATTGGATACCTTTTTTTCATCTCAAGTTCAATGTTTTACCAATGGGTCTTATTTGGGGATTTGACTTTTATTCGTCACCTATGAGTTGTAAACGTTTTCTTTAGCGCCTTCATCCATCGCTCTTACGCGCTTTCCCATAAGGCCCGATTAGGCTTAAGCGGTTAGGCTTAAGCTAATACCTATTGGGCCGGAGGGAAGACCAACATGGTCTTGGAATCTCGAAAACTTGAGCGCTTTCCCATACCGATTAGGCTTAAGCCCCGTTTACCTAAATGGTTTTCTTTAGGTTTACTTTAGGTAAACGCATAGCACGATTAGGGAAACCACCGGGTAGGGTTAAGCGAAACGCTTAAGCCTGGTAATAGCTACGCGCCATAAGGCGCGCAGCGTGCTTGCTAAAGTTTCCCGTAGAAACCCTTTTTCTCAGGTCTATCTAATTGGAATGCATAATGTATGTTATTTTATCCCATGAATCATCAAGATACCTTTAGGATTATGCTTTATAGTGCATCAAACTTCTTTTCTTAACCCGCTTAGGATTTCTACAAACCTTTTGGTTTATGAAATTCTTCTCTTGCATTGAGGTTCTTTGAGCACTCCCAATCCTTAAGAACCTCATCTAGGTTGGAAGATGCAATGAAAAAAGTATGAAGTACTTCCATGTGAGGAAGTACTTCAACTTTATCTATTTCTTTCCTATCTTGTACCTTAAAATACCTTATTTGGTCTCTTTTTTTAAGCATGAGGTACAAGTGCTTGGGGACTTTCTCCCTTCCTTAAGAGTTTTTGTCCTCGAAAATTGCCTAAGGGCTTATTGAAAATTGTGCTCTTTCTATTCTCTTTAAATTTTGAAAGAATTTATTTTCAATCTTTTATTGTTCTCTTGGTTAAAAGAACTATTTAGAGATTTTTACTTTCTTTCGTCCAAGCTTGTTGAATAAAATGTCCCAAAGTTGAAGCTTTTATTACTCACAAATTTGGTGTCCCATACCACCGAATACACTTGAGTGGTAGTGTAAGCCTAGATGTCCCATACCATCCGGCTTACACTTCCATTGTATCTTTAGCTTAACCTTGGGATCCTCTTTTAGTATGATCAGGTGAGATTTATTACATCTTAGACTTGTAAGTTTTATTTCCATCACAAATCATATCTAGTGTTCATCTTACAATAGAATTTTAACTTGTCAAATCTTAGTTGTAATTTCAACTTGACAAGACTTAATCTCAAAGGTTGGCCTTTAAATGATTCCTTTGTTCATATGTACTCTAAGAGATCACTTTTATTTCACCCAATAATATAGCTAGTTTATATCTTAACTAGATATTATCTTTTGACATAATGAGTGATCCGAAAAAGGAATAATTGCCTTACCAATCAGATATTTAATATGAAGTAGATGGTAACACCTTCAACCATTTGGACAACCCTTTACTTCTAGGACATTAGGAAATGCTATTTAGAGTTTGTTACAATCTTTGATTTTTACTTTCTCTTCAAGCCTTCCATGTGCTTGGAAGAATAATATAAAGCTTCGAATATTTATTTAGTTCTCTCAAATAAACAACTTTCTTGAATAGAGGAATTGATACTTCCACCTTCCAAGACTATGCATTCTCTTATTTATTCTTCCTTAGAGCTTGATAATAGCCACTCCAAGTACCACCATTGCTTCGTGGTTTTTAAGAAGAGAGAAAACTTTGTCCTATCACCTTAAGTCTATGGCCTGTTGATCACTCATGCCATGGGCTTCTATGGAATTTAGAATTCCATAAGAGTAATTTTAAGCTTAATCTATCTTAATAATGTACTATTTCTAGGCTTATAATAAGCCAACCATATAGGAAGTGAAGGGTAGTTTTAATATGACCAATTGGCTCTACTACCATTATTCCTATAGTGGGAATTGTAATGAAACTTAAGCTAGAATAAATCAAATCTCCTTCTAATCCCATAAACCCATGTAATACATTCCATATGCATATGAAGTGTATGCTAAAACATTTACACCTTTATTGGAAAAGGTGTAGCATGCATAAGGTTCAAAAATTGAACCTCTCCTTAAAGCATGCAAAGTTCTAATTTGGAACTTTGTCCATTCAGAGGATGGTGCAAAAATTTATATGCATCTTTTTCTTGTGCATTCAAATTGCCATAATGCATTAGATGTATACTTCTTAAACCATGGCTATCATCATGCACAAACAATCTTTCTTCTTCTGAACCATATGGATTTGACCAATAGAGCATAACAAAGCTACTTGTAACAACCTATAAGAAAAAGTTTAGAGAAACCTATCATTCATCACGTAAGGAGGACAAAATCATCTTTATGACTACCTTTTCTCTCCATCCCATAATAGTGCCTAGAATCGTTACTAAGAAGAGGAAGCTCATGAGGTCCTTCCTCAAATCTGCTCATGAAGCAAAGCACAGATGTCTAAATGAAGAAAGAAGGAATTGTAAGACTTTCTCTTGAGTGCAAGCTAGCCTTATTGATCATTCTAGTGGCTCTTCTTGAAGTTGAACATAAATCAGGGGTAGCTTTCATCTATCCAATCGTGTGTTGTACAAGATTTTCATAGCTCTAGAGATCGTACATCCCACATATGTGTTGGAAATGTTGTAAGCAATCTATATAACACGAGATGGATGCAATTCTCTTATATCTCAAGTAGGAGAGCTAGGATAAACTTATATCTATCTTCACACTACAGCGTGCATGTGGGCATAATAATGCGTGTCTGCTGGCCATGTCATACTCATGTAAAGGTGCATACTGAACACATGTGTACAAAGCATCTACTTGATGGGCCACTGACGGAGTATCCATTAGTTAACATCTAAAAGAATAATTTCTTTTGGAAGACGAACACTTATTGTGGTTCATGTTCATAAGGATGAGCTTCATGAGAAACTTAGACATCAAGGAGAATCAATCTAGTATCACTATTGTGGAAGGATGGTTCCTTCATAATAGATCAATTGACTCTAAAAGAACCAACTAATTAGCCTTGTCCTTCACAGTGAATCAACTAAGGACTCTACGAGAACTAATTAGCTAGCAAGGCCACATAGGGAGAGAGATGCACCTATCCACCCAACTAACCCCTCCAATATGTAGGGCCATGTCTATAAGGTGCTTTATGAGGAGGATAACTACTAGGGGTGGTAGTTCAGAGGGATACTCAGACATAAAACAATCCTTATAAGTAGTCATGAAAGGTTTATGTGCATCAAGAAGTGTATGAGTATAATCATTGATGACATTGACAAAGACAATGCATGAATTGAATCCTTTCCTAAATGCACGTTTTACTTGAGTATGACTAATCAATGGAAATGTCTGGAAATCATGCCATGCATGTTGGGTGTGTGTAGAAGTGCGATAGACACACGAGAAGCACACACAAGGAGCACAAACGCATCAAGACACACAGAGAAGACGATGGTTGGAATAGCTCTTTCTATTAATGATGGACTGAACTAAAGTAAGAGCTGAATAATATCCCTAAGTACAAAGTACCACTACATATGAGAGTATCAAATATGTGGTAACATGGGGGAAAAACCTCTAGCTAGCACTAGAGTAAAAAGTGCCCATGTATATAGAAAAGGTTCACATCAAAGCTACTTGAGGAGCACATAAGTGTAACAAACCCCCTTGGAGCGAATGATGTGAACACATACATGAAGTGACAAATCAGCCCCCACAAGGTAATCAGCCTAAAGTTTTGCAAAAAGCTTCAAACTTTCTGGTGGAAGAGCTTTGGTGAATATGTCTGCCACATTATCTTGTGTAGGCACATATACCAAATCAATATCTCCTTCATGAAGGTGCTCTCTCACATAGTGATAATGCATCTCAATATGTTTAGTCCATGCATGAAACACTAGTTTTTGTGCAATGGCCAAAGCACTCTGACTATCAGTGAGAATATGCGTGGCAACATCAATCTCCATGCAAATATCCATCAATAGGCATCTCAGCCATATACACTCCACTATGGCTGTGAAAACTACCCTGTACTCAGCTTCACAACTCGATGTCACCACTGTAGGTTGCTTCTTTCTCAACCAAGATATGCATGAGTCTCCAAGGAAAAAGCAATTACCACTAGTGGACATGCGAGTATCATAACAATCAGCCCAATCACTATGTGTAAAAGCATGCAAGCATGGCTGAATATCTCTGCCATAAAAGAGACCTAAGCTCCAAGTGCCTCGGAGATATCTAAACACATGTTTCACCGCTTGCCAATGCTTAGTGCTAGGGCTATGCATGAACTGACTCAACTAGCAAACTGCATATTGTATATCCAGCCTTGTGTTGCACACATATATAAGACATCCCACAGCTTGCTGATAAAGAGAAGTGTCAAATTCATCACTGGAATTCTCAACTGAGAACCTGAATCCTATCTCAACTGGTCTGGAAACTGGCTTGCAATCCTCAAAGTCAAAATGATGAAGTAGTTTTTCAACATACTTTGATTGATGCATAACAATTCTCCCCTCAACGGATACAAACTGGATGCCAAGATAGTAGCTCAAAAGACCAAGATAAGTGACATCAAAGGTATGTTGCAAATCAGCTATAAGAATGTCAAGTTTTGCATCACATGACCCAGTGAAGAGTATGTCATCGACATAAAGAACAAGAACTATAAGATCAGCCCCATTTTTGTGTATATAGAGTGTGCTTTCATTCGGACTACATGTGAAGCCAAGAGCAATCAAGTGCTTATGGATTTTGTCATACCATGCACGTGGAGCTTGCTTGAGACCATACAAGGCTTTATGCAAGCGACAAACCATATGCTCTTTCCCTTTCATAGCAAATCCAGGAGGTTGATTCACATAAACCTCTTCTTGCAAATCAACATTCAAGAAGGCTATTTTTATGTCCAACTGATGCACTTTCCAACCTCGATGGGTAGCCAATGCAACCACGGTACAAATGGAAGTCATACATGAAGTAGGTGCAAATGTTTCCTCATAATCAATGCCATATTGTTGCGCATATCCTTTGGCAACCAATCTAGCTTTGTGGCGATCAATGCTACCATCATATTTTCTCTTAATCTTATAAACCCACTTTGTACCAATTGCATTCTTTCCTTTTGGCAATTCACATAACTCCCAAGTACCATTCCTATGTATGGAATCCATTTCTGATTGCATAGCACTCATCCATTGTGGATCGTCACATGCATCTTCAAAAGAAAGTGGCTCTTCATTAGATGTTGTAGCAATAAGAGAATAATCCACAAAATTACTTGATGCATGGTGAGAGCTTGACCTTGTTCTACCAAGTAAAGGTGCACTCAATTTGTTGTCCTGCAAAGTTTGTTTCAACCACTTTGGCATAGTTTGTGCACTCTTGATAGACATGCGTTCATTATGTAAAACATCTTCAATATGTACATCATGCCTGGGCTAAATGATTATCAGCCATATTTTGATGCAAATGTTCAGCCATATGTGGTTGGAAATTTCCAGCAGTTTTGACAATTTTTTTGCTGAAAAATTTCAGCCATGTTTGGCTGGAAATCCTCTACATTTTCAGCACTATTTTGCTGGAATTTTTCAGCCCTTTGAGCCTCAATTGGCTAGTCTACATGGCCATATTCAAGCGCACCATTTTGGAACAAAGGCATGAGTGTATCGAACACATCTTGTGAGCTAACTGTTGGCTGTTTTTTGCATTCAAGTAGAGGGAAAACTGAATTTTTAGCAAATACCACATCTCGACTCACATCAATTGTGTTCGTCAATGGATGGTACAAACGATATCCCTTACTTTCAACACTATAACCAACAAATATACATTTCTTTGCCTTGTCATCAAGTTTGTGACATTGTTGTGATGACACAAGAGCATATGCCAAACAACCAAACACACGCATATGACTAACCATAGGCTTATGACCATTCCAAGCCTCGTAAGGAGTGATGACTCTCAATGCTTTTGTAGGGTAGCGATTCAACACATAGTTTGCACACATGACCGCTTCCATCCAAAACATATCAGGAAGATGTTTCCATTTAACCATACATCATGCCATTTCAAGTAGAGTTCTATTTTTACGCTTGGTAACACCATTTTGCTGAGGTGTATATGGCACCGTACATTGGTGTGAAATACCTCTTTCATGAAGAAAAGCATTAAACTCATGTGACATGTATTCACCACCACGATTCGTGCGTAGAGTCAAAAGCTTTTGTGAAGAAAATTTTTTAGCCATAGCTAAAAATGCTTTAAAGCAAGAAAATACCTCATTCTTTGCTTTCATAGGATACACCCATGTATGGCGAGTAGCATCATCAATGAAGGTAACAAAATATACATGCTTCCCAAAAGATGGAGTCTTGACGGGACCACATACATCACTATGAAGAAGCTGCAATTTTCTTGTAGTGTGTGTATGACTATCTTTTGGAAAAGAAGCACGATGCATTTTTCCAAGAATGCAACCTTCAAAGTGTAGGCAAACCAATAACCATGTCCGTCTTTTGCAAGTAAAGCAACTATTGAAGTTCAATACCAAAACGAGCATACCAAAGCTCCATTTCAGCCATGGAAGAAGTATGAGCAACCAAGGCATTCGAGGCAGCCCTCTTGTATGTATCCATGCAATACAAACCATTACATAATGTACCGAACATTACGATAACATTGCCATTTCTGAAATCATGAACCATAAACTTATCATCAACAAAGTGTACATGAAGTCCAACTTTGGCAATCAACGGAATTGAAATTAAGTTCTTCTTTATACCAGGCACATACAATGCATTTTTCAAGAGAATCACACCCCCATTTGCAGTCGTAAGCTCAATTTCTCCTACTCCAATGATAGGATAAGAGGCATTGTTTGCACACACCACATGTCCTCCTTTGGGTGCATCTTTCAAAGAGGCAAAAAATCTTTTGCATGATGTTATGTGCTTTAAAGCACCACTATCAAAGAACCAATCTGAATCAGCCTCACTCATAATCATACATTTAGAATGCAAAGAAGCATCATAATGACATGTAACAACACATGCCCAAAAATCTCGAGCCATGTTAGCTTCATCATTCTTTACATTTGCTGAATTTTCAGCAATAGACATGCCGGATTCCTTCTTCTTTTCATTGTGTTTAGCAAGCTTTCTACACTCATCAATAGTATGGCCAGCCTTTCGACAATATTTGCATCTCTTCTTCTTTTGCAAATCACCATCATTAGAGGAATGAGTGGAAGAGGAAGATTGAGGCTTTGGTTTTGATGAAATGAAAGCTAAACCATACTTGTTTTTCCCCTTTTGTGAGATAGCAAGTGCTTGTGTTCTCTCAATCAAACCAGTCCTATTCACTCTAGATTGCTCTTCTTGCAAAAGACGAGACACAACCTCATCAAATGCATACATATTAGGATTTCCTTTTTGCAACCAAATGGAGTGTAGTAGCAAAGCTTTGAAAAGATTTCAGTAATCCTTTCAACAATGTAGAAATGAGTGATGCATCCGGGATGATCTAATATATGTTTTCCAATTGCTCTTTCAAGTCCTTGATGCATGTCACATACACACCCACCGACTCAGTTTCAGCCATACATACATCCTCAAGTTGCTTCCTCAAGTATGCAACACGTGCTTCATTACGCACTGCATACAAAGAAGCAAGAGTGTCCCATGCTTGTCTCGATGTAGAACATGACCGAATGTGTGGAACTATATGATGCTTCATTGAAAGCGCAATCAAAGCATGAGCTTGAGCATCTTTTCCATCCCATCTAAGCTGCTCCTGTGTAGGTGGAGAAGGAGAAACCACTGTACTCGAAGAAGAAGCTCCATCTGTGATACTAGACTGTGAAGTAGAAGAACATGCAGGTCTTCGATGTACATCTGCCACTATGTTCCAAAGTTGTTTAGCAACAAGAACATGCTTCATCATGTAAGTCCACATCGGATAAGAACAAGAATGTGATAAAATCTTCACTTCAACGAAAGCTGAAATGAATGCTGAAATTTCAGCTCACAAACCGTCACTCTGATGGAAATTCTGATTGCATGAATGGCTTCAAAATGGGTTAAAACCCCAGTGCACCTAGTGGAAATGCTTCTTGGTTGCTAAAATTTGTTGTTCTATGCTTGAAAGTCAATTTGCACTGTTAAAAGTGCACGCGTGCGCTGCGACGCGAAAAATCAAAACTTGAGAAGGAGTTGAACCTGCTCTGATACCATTGTTGGGTGCATGTAGAAGTGCGAGAGACACACGAGAAGCACACACAAGGAGCACAAATGCAGCAAGACACACAGAGAAGATGATGGTTGGAATAGCTCTCTCTATTAACGATGAACTGAACTGAACTAAGAGTTGAATAATATCCCTAAGTACAAAGCACCACCACATATGAGAGTATCAAGTATGTGGTAACATGGGGAAAAAACCTCTAGCCAGCACTAGAGTAAAAAGTGCCCATGTAAAGGGAAAAGGCTCACATCAAAGCTACTCGAGGAACACATAAGTGTAACAATGCAGACAAAGTAATGATTTGACCTTTAAATTCAAAGTTAAAGGTATGTGTATGGTAGTCAATGCGTGGGTTATATAATGATGACAAAAAGGCATACCTAGTATAACATCGTAAGATTGCAAAGATGCAATTAAAAATGTTCTTGAATCAACATATGGACCTATGCTAATCGTAACATCTTGCCCTTCTTGTGTTACATTATAACGATTACCTTGAAATGTAGCTTTTACTTTATACAAGGAAAGAAACGTTTTTAATTTAAGTTCTTGTACTAATAAATATGAAATGAAGTCATGTGAACTATCATCGTCATGTAAAATTTTAACAAGTTTGTTGTTTATAGTACCCTGCATGCAAAGTAGAGAATGAAGAGAGATATACCTCAAATAGGATTTTCTCCTGTGAATATTCACATAATTCGCTGCTAATGCTCCCTTGTATATGCTTTCTGTCAATGGTGCACACTGACATCTCACCCGTACGCGTGCCTACATGTAAAAAAAACCTCATTACGCCTCAGACAGTGACGTAATGTAATATCAGAGATTATTAAATCTAAGCCAAGAACCTGAGCAGGAAACTGTGTCTTCTACTTCCCATCAGTCTAGGAATATGGATTGATGTTCATCTCTCCATAGCTGTCTGCCTCAAAAATACCATGCAACTTTTTATCAATGTAATTAAACAAAAATAGTGGCATCCCTAGTCGGATATTCTTTACATAGCTGATATGAGAAGCTCGAAGGCCTGGACATGCACAAAAGCTAATGATCTAGCTACTGTTCGAGCCTGCAACCGTCAACATCTTCTCCTTTGTCCCCTGACATGGACCCACGTTGTAAACCCACAACCTGCCTACTGACACTCAACGAGTTTCTCATGAAAAGAGATATAAGCTTATCTGTCTGCACATGAATTAACTCAAATAGGATTTTCTCCTGTGAATAATTCACATAATTTGCTGCTAATGCTCCCTTGTATATGCTTTCTATCAATGGTGCATAGTGCACACTGACATCTCACCCGTACACATGCCTATATGTAAACAAAACCTCATTATGCCTCAGATAGTGACCTAATGTAATATCAGAGATTATTAAATCTAAGCCAAGAACTTGAGCTTGAAACTATGTCTTCTACTTCCCATCAATCTAGGCATATGGATTGTTGTTCATCTCTCCATAGTTGTCTGCCTCAAAAATACCATGCAACTTTTTATCAATGTAATTAAACAAAAATAGTGGCATCCCTAGTCGGACATTCTTTACATAGCTGATATGGGAAGCTCGAAGGCCTAGACATGCACAAAATTTAATGATCAAGCTACTATTCGAGCCTACAACCATCAACATCTTCTCCTTTGTCCCCTGACATGGACCCACGTTGTAAACCCACAACCTGCCTAGTGACACTCAACGAGTTTCTCATGAAAAGAGATATAAGCTTATCTGTCTGCACATGAATTAACTCAAATAGGATTTTCTCCTGTGAATAATTCACATAATTCGCTGCTAATGCTCCCTTGTATATGCTTTCTGTCAATGGTGCACACTGACATCTCACCCGTACGCGTGCCTACATGTAAACAAAACCTCATTACACCTCAGACATACCAAAAACATGCACACACATGAACATGCATTAATATGTGGAGGGAGAGAGAGAGAGAGAGATAAGGGCACAGAAGGAGATGGTGTCCATATGACCATGATGTGGAAAAACATACTATCGAAAGCACAGTGGAATCTCAAAATGAGAAATCCAAACCATGATATGATGCATTATGGTTTAAAGGGAGAGACGTATATCTGTGATAGAAAGTAAGAGGATAGATAAAGTATACCAAATAGAAGCTGTGTGACGCATTCATTGTAAGTCCCATGGTCACAGCCAGAAATCACAACAGCAAGCTCCTCCGTCGGAAGGTTCAAGAACGGGAGCGGTGATGAAGGAGGACGGCTAGCCCAAGAGGAAGGAGAATGAAGGCCTTTGTATGTTTCAGTCTTACGTCCAGCTCCCATGTCAGAAGAACTCCGCTGGCGATGAGACTTGTAAGAGTAATTTTAAAGTTTGTTGGAAAACGTTAATTACAAATTTATGTAATGAGATGGTATCAGAGCATAGGTTAAATTTCCTTTTGAGTTCTGTTTTTGTTATCTTCATCATTAGTATGTTTTTCTTTCTTAATCCCTCCCTTCCTCCCATATTCCTTTAATAAGAGTGCTTCTAAGCACTATTACCTTCTTCATTAGGCATTATTAGCACCACTTTTATCTTTCTTGTCCTATGATCGATAAATATCTCATAAAGTGCGCAAGTAAGTTGTCATGTGCTCCAATGAGACACAGAAAGAAAGCATTGTAGTGAGCGTAGCGGCAGTGGGCACGTCTTCTGTAATCCAGAGTCATGGGGGGTTACCAGTCTTCTCCAAATGTTCCTTAGACCAGTATTCACGAGTTCACTATCAAGGATGCAGTTGACAATGATGTGGATAGCAATCTGTGGAGCATGCGCAAGAGCAAGGCTAACTGGTTCAGGATCTTAGGTGTTCTGTCGGGTATGATCGCCGTTGGGAGGTGGTTTTCTGATATTTGTAGATGGAAGAACCCTATCACCACAGTTCTCGTCCATTTCCTCTTCCTCTACATGTTCCTGATCGGAGCTTGGCATTACAAATTTTGCCCACGCCTACCACCCCATATGGATCCTCATCTCTCACACGCAGAGGCTGTCGAACCTGATGAGCTAGACGAGGAGTTCGATAATAGATCACATTAAAAACCCCTTGGATCCCATATGTCCTTGGATCCTAAAAAACCATGGACTAACTGATCTCATATGTCACTAGTCCCCCATATTAAAAACAAAAGGGCCATCACATGGAGGGGGGGTGTTGAGAGTTCCATGCTCCACCCTTTTGTCCAAAGCTAGTTTCATTCTCATGCAAGTTCACTTATCCCACATGCAAGGGAATTCTTGAATCATCCCACACTTATCCCAAGGGTGAATTAATGAAGAGAGTTCTTGAATATCAAACATCATATTCATACTAACTAATGACACCCAATATGTTGTTTTTTTTTATTTCAATATTTTTAAAAATTCTCTTTGGAGTTCTCCAAATATCATGACACCTATATCCATGTAAGCAACTACTCATGAATTATGAACCACTCTAGTAAATTGTGGATGATTGAAATCTTAACCAATAATATCGCAATAAATATACCGATGCAAAGCTGCATGTATGTAGTGTTATTTTCTCCTTTCTTTCGTTCATTTTGATTCTCAAGATGTAGATATATAGATGTTGGCAAACTTGAACTTCTGTAACATTTCAAGAACTAGAGTCAACAATTAGGAGAACCAAGAAGAACATTTCACCCAAAGTACTTAGGGTTGACTTCATATTATGCTTAGGATATTGAGCGACAATGAGAAACAATCATTTCAAATCATTCACAAGTGTTCTATTGATTGTTATTATTTCTTATATTAAGCATGTGTTTTAATACTTTAATTATATAATTCATTCATATGTGTGTACCTAAGTGTATATGTATGTGTGTGTATATGTATGTATGTGCATGTGTATCTGTGTGTGTATATGTGTGTATGTCTAAGTGTATGTGCACATGTATATGTGTGTGAATATGTGTGTGTATGTGTATGTGTATATGTGTATATGTGTGAAAGTGCATCTTCATCATGTATAAGTGTATAAGTGCATATCAATAATTTTGAGTATGCTATCTAATGAAAATAACACAATTCAAATGATATACAAAGAATAGAAATTGTACTTACATTACATGGTTAATTAGTTTCAAAGTGGCCTCAATCCTGAAATCAAATATCGCTTGCCATCCATGCCTCAAGCAAGTACCTTGGAGGATGTTATCAATCAAGCAGTTCAATGTGAGAATCATTTCCTCAAAGGAAGCCAAGTTGAAGAGCTAGAAGTGTTGAATAATCAAGACCATGTTCCTCAAGAATTGAAATCAAGAATTTTTGAAGCCCCAAAAGTCATTACAAATGATATGGAGTATATATATTATGAAGATAACAAGAAGGTAAAGGACAACAAAGAGTTCGTGTTCAATCAAGGAGGTGTGCTTACTCAATGCTCTCCATCAAAGATCTTGCAAACACCACAACATTCCACTAGAAGCTCAAAGGATCTATTGCATGAAGAACCCAAGGAAGCTCAAGAGAGAACCAATCCTTCAGCACCTATCAGGATTAAGGATCATGAAGAATTTGAAGTTGTTTACTTATTAGATTCAAGGATCTCTCAAAGAAGATTGGAATGCCTTATTTATGAAAAGCATATGACATCATTGATCGTACCTGGGAACTTACAAAAAATATTCAGAGAGCAAAATTCAAGGTTCATGAGTTCCATAGGAAGAATCCAATGAAACCCAAGCTAGAGAACATGGCCGCTACTCGTGGAACTCGTCGCTTGAGGGGGAAGTGATGTCATGGACAAAGGAAAGCATCTTAAATCTCCAATTCCATGTGAATTTATATATCTCATGATTGGTTCCGATTTTGGAGAAACTAATGCTTCCATTGCGTCCAAAACGTGCCGAAACCCCAAGATCGACTGTCTATTTGCTGAATTCTGACACCGGTAGGTCGTGTTTCAAATCGATGACATCATGATGACATCATCAAGTCGTAACCGCCCGTGGGAAAACTATATAAGGAGGGGTTGGTCACATTCATAATCAGTCTTGCCAATGTCAGTCTTGGGAGCTCAAGGGGTCGTGGCCACCAAGTAAGTACTTTCAAGTTCCTGTTCAAGTTCTAGTCTTATCTCTTGCTCTAGTCTTGTCTAGTCTTATATCGTGGACATCCTTTCTTGTCCTATTGTAATCTCATAGTACGAGATCTTGTCGAGTTATTTCTTGTATCTAGTTCATCTCCCTGAAGGGAATTCTTGTAGTCCTGATATCTTGTTCCATACTTACGATCCCGGGTTGGTGGATCTCTTGTATCATCTCTAGTCTTTCTTTCCATACCTATTGGTCCCGGGTTGTGGGACGTCTTATATTGGCTACATCTTCTTGTATTATTTTCCCTACGTGGGTGTTCTTGTAATCATAAGTGTATTTCTGGAATCTTGTCTAGTGAAGTCGGAGAGCACAATCTAGTGCTCCCGTGACATTTTGGCAAGACTATTTTCATCAAGACTAGGCACCATGGATTCCCTATGCAAGGAGATTAAATCTACCATAAAGGACTTGATCAAACATGTCCAAGAGATGAAAAGATTGCTACGACAAGATGATCGATCAGTTTCAAGCTATGCCTTGAATATCAAGATATTGTTTTGTGGAACTACATATCAAGACAATTACATGGTTAATTAGTTTCAAAGTGGCCTCAATCCTGAAATCAAATATCTCTTGCTATCCATGCCTCAAGCAAGTACCTTGGAGGATGTTATCAATCAAGCAGTTCAATGTGAGAATCATTTGCTCAAAGGAAGCCAAGTTGAAGAGCTAGAAGTGTTGAATAATCAAGACCATGTTCCTCAAGAATTGAAATTAAGAATTTTTGAAGCCCCAAAAGTCATTAGAAATGATATGGAGTATATATATTATGAAGATAACAAGAAGGTAAAGGACAACAAAGAGTTTGTGTTCAATCAAGGAGGTGTGCTTACTCAATGCTCTCCATCAAAGATCTTGCAAACACCACAACATTCCACTAGAAGCTCAAAGGGTTTATTGCATGAAGAACCCAAGGAAGCTCAAGAGAGAACCAGTCCTTCAACACCTATCAAGATTAAGGATCATGAAGAATTTGAAGTTGTTTACTTATTAGATTTGAAGATCTCTCGAAGAAGATTGGAATGCCTTATTTATTGGAAAGCATATGACATCATTGATCGTACCTGGGAACTTACAAAAAATATTCAGAGAGCAAAATTCAAGGTTCATGAGTTCCATAGGAAGAATCCAATGAAACCCAAGCTAGAGAACATGGCCGCTCCTCATGGAACTCATCGCTTGAGGGGGAAGTGATGTCATGGACAAAGGAAAACATCTTAAATGTCAAATTCCATGTGACTTTATATATCTCATGATTGGTTTCGATTTTGGAGAAACTAATGCTTCCATTGCGTCCGAAACGTGCCAAAACCCCAAGATCAATTATCTATTTGTTGAATTCTGACACTGGGAGGTCGTGTTTCAAATCGATGACATCATGATGACATCATCAAGTCGTAACCGCCCTTGGGAAAACTATATAAGGAGGGGTTGGTCACATTCATAATCAGTCTTGCCAATGCCAGTCTTGGGAGCTCAAGGGGTCGTGGCCGCCAAGTAAGTACTTTCAAGTTCCTGTTCAAGTTCTAGTCTTATCTCTTGCTCTAGTCTTGTCTAGTCTTATATCGTGGACATCCTTTCTTGTCCTATTGTAATCTCATAGTACGAGATCTTGTCGAGTTATTTTTTGTATCTAGTTCATCTCCCTGAAGGGAATTCTTATAGTCCTGATATCTTGTTCCATACTTACGATCCCGGGTTGTGGGATCCCCTGTATCATCTCTAGTCCACTTTTCCATACCTATTGGTCCGGGGTTGTGGGATGTCTTGTATTGGCTACATCTTCTTGTATTATTTTCCCTACGTGGGTGTTCTTGTAATCATAAGCGTATTTCCGGAATCTTGTCTAGTGAAGTCAGAGAGCACAATCTAGTGCTCCCGTGACATTTTGGCAAGACTATTTTCATCAAGGCTAGGAACCATGGATTCCCTATGCAAGGAGATTCAAACTACCATAAAGGACTTGATCAAACATGTCCAAGAGATGAAAAGATTTCTATGACAAGATGATCGATCAGTTTCAAGCTATGCCTTGAATATCAAGATGTTGTTTCGTGGAACTACATATCAAGACGATTACATGGTTAATCAATTTCAAAGTGGCCTCAATCCTGAAATCAAATATCTCTTGCTATCCATGCCTCAAGCAAGTACCTTGGAGGATGTTATCAATCAAGCAGTTCAATGTGAGAATCATTTGCTCAAAGGAAGCCAAGTTGAAGAGCTAGAAGTGTTGAATAATCAAGACCATGTTCCTCAAGAATCGAAACCAAGAATTTTTGAAGCTCCAAAAGTCATTACAAATGATATGGAGTATATACAATATGAAGATAACAAGAAGATAAAGGACAACAAAGAGTTTGTGTTCAATTAAGGAGGTGTGCTTACTCAATGCTCTCCATCAAAGATCTTGCAAACACTACAACATTCCACTATTAGCTCAAAGGATCCATTGCATGAAGAACCCAAGGAAGCTCAAGAGAGAACCAGTCCTTCAGCACCTATCAAGATTAAGGATCATGAAGAATTTGAAGTTGTTTATTTATTAGATTCAAGGATCTCTCGAAGAAGATTGGAATGCCTTATTTATTGGAAAGCATATGACATCATTGAGCGTACCTGAGAACTTACAGAAAATATTCAGAGAGCAAAATTCAAGGTTCACGAGTTCCATAGGAAGAATCCAATGAAACCCAAGCTAGAGAACATGGCCGCTCCTCGTGGAACTTGTCGCTTGAGGGGAGGAAAGCATCCTAAATCTTAAATTCCATGTGAATTTATATATCTCATGATTGGTTCCGATTTTGGAGAAACTAATGCTCCATTGCATCCGAAACGTGCCCAAACCCCAAGATTGACTGTCTATTTGCTGAATTCTGACACCGGGAGGTCGTGTTTCAAATCAATGACATCATGATGACATCATCAAGTCGTAACCGCCCTTGGGAAAACTATATAAGGAGGGGTTGGTCACATTCATAATCAGTCTTGCCAATGCCAGTCTTGGGAGCTCAAGGGGTTGTGGCCGCCAAGTAATTACTTTCAAGTTCTTGTTCAAGTTCTAGTCTTATCTCTTGCTCTAGTCTTGTCTAGTCTTATATTGTGGACATCCTTTCTTGTCCTATTGTAATCTCATAGTACGAGATCTTGTCGAGTTATTTCTTGTATCTAGTTCATCTCCCTGAAGGGAATTCTTGTAGTCCTGATATCTTGTTCCATACTTACGATCCCGGGTTGTGGGATCTCCTGTATCATCTCTAGTCCACTTTTCCATGCCTATTGGCCCCGGGTTATGGGACGTCTTGTACTGGCTACATCTTCTTGTATTATTTTCCCTACGTGGGTGTTCTTGTAATCATAAGTGTATTTTTGGAATCTTGTCTAGTGAAGTCGAAGAGCACAATCTAGTGCTCCCATGACATTTTGGCAAGACTATTTTCATCAAGACTAGGCACCATGGATTCCCTATGCAAGGAGATTCAATCTACCATAAAGGAATTGATCAAACATGTCCAAGAGATGAAAAGATTGCTACGACAAGATGACCGATCAGTTTCAAGCTATGCCTTGAATATCAAGATGTTGTTTCGTGGAAGTACATATCAAGACGATTACATGGTTAATCAGTTTCAAAGTGGCCTCAATCCTGAAATCAAATATGTCTTGCTATCCATGCCTCAAGCAAGTACCTTGGAGGATGTTATCAATCAAGCAGTTCAATGTGAGAATCATTTGCTCAAAGGAAGCCAAGTTGAAGAGCTAGAAATGTTGAATAATCAAGACCATGTTCCTCAAGAATGGAAATCAAGAATTTTTGAAGCCCCAAAAGTCATTACAAATGATATGGGGTATATATATTATGAAGATAACGAGAAGGTAAAGGACAAAGAGTTCGTGTTCAATCAAGGAGGTGTGGTTACTCAATGCTCTTCATCAAAGATCTTGCAAACACCACAACATTCCACTAGAAGCTCAAAGGATCTATTGCATGAAGAACCCAAGGAAGCTCAAGAGAGAACCAGTCCTCCGGCACCTATCAGGATTAAGGATCAAAGAATTTGAAGTTGTTTATTTATTAGATTCAAGGATCTCTCGAAGAAGATTGGAATGCCTTATTTATTGGAAAGCATATGACATCATTGATCGTACCTGGGAACTTACAGAAAATATTCAGAGAGCAAAATTCAAGGTTCATGAGTTCCATAGGATGAATCCAATGAAACCTAAGCTAGAGAACATGGACGCTCCTCGTGGAACTCGTCGCTTGAGGGGGAAGTGATGTCATGGACAAAGGAAAGCATCCTAAATCTCAAATTCCATGTGACTTTATATATCTCATGATTGGTTCCGATTTTGGAGAAACTAATGCTTCCATTGCGTCCGAAACATGCCAAAACCCCAAGATCGACTATCTATTTGTTGAATTCTGACACCGGGAGGCCGTGTTTCAAATCGATGACATCATCAAGTCGTAACCGCCCTTGGGAAAACTATATAAGGAGGGGTTGGTCACATTCATAATCAGTCTTGCCAATGCCAGTCTTGGGAGCTCAAGGGGTCGTGGCCGCCAAGTAAGTACTTTCAAGTTCCTGTTCAAGTTCTAGTCTTATCTCTTGCTCTAGTCTTGTCTAGTCTTATATCATGGACATCCTTTCTTGTCCTATTGTAATCTCATAGTACGAGATCTTGTCGAGTTATTTCTTGTATCTAGTTCATATCCCTGAAGGGAATTCTTGTAGTCCTGATATCTTGTTCCATACTTACGATCCCGGGTTGTGGGATCTCCTGTATCATCTCTAGTCCAGTTTTCCATACCTATTGGTCCCGGGTTGTGGGACGTCTTGTATTGGCTACATCTTCTTGTATTATTTTCCCTATGTGGGTGTTCTTGTAATCATAAGTGTATTTCCAGAATCTTGTCTAGTGAAGTCGGAGAGCACAATCTAGTGCTCCCCTGACACAAGGTTAGAGAGAAAGAGAGATATTCTACTCAAGGGAAAAACGAAAGAGATATGGTTGCAATGGAAAGTGGACTCAAGACGAGTGGAAGATGAAATCAACTCAATTCAAATCCAACTCATAAATCTAATACAATGGAACACTACAAAAGAGATAGATTGTTCTATCCAACCATGCACTCCCAATATGGAGCTTAGATGGTGATCTAGATAGATGATGTGTGAAGGGCTATAGACCAACACAATGGGTACTAAGATGGAGACCTTAACCATTCTCAACACCACAAACTATGATCCTAGATGGGGAGGGGACAATCCTTATAAGATCCTCCAAGCCTAGGTCAATATTCCCATGTTCTAGGGTCGTAGTATCTTGATCCATGGCAAAAATAATCTCCACCATTGATATATGGGGTAAATCCAATGGTGAAAAGTAGGATCAACAACCATTTGTTTGTAGCCCTTGATCTTGCTTAATCCATAGTTAGGATCAAGTTTAGTTCCAATGGCCCACATCAAATAGACCCTTCCCAAGTTAAGAAAGCTACTTTTGATTCTAGCCCTTAATTTAGGTCGATCCACACATAGGATCAATCCCAAATCTATTATCCATCTATAATCTGCTATGGACCTCATCCGACCTCAAAATAAGGAACCTATTGGCACCAATGTCCAACACTCTTACGTGACTTCTCCTCATAATGGGGCCTTTAAAAATTAGAATGTTATGGAATAATGGTGGTGCTAAATAAGGGTGAGGCATTGAACATATCTAAAACTCTCTCTATCATCACCACCTAAATCATTGCATCTGATCTCTTGCTATTCTCTACAATTGTATTATTCCTTTTCATAGATGTGTTTTGTTGTGCAATAGTGATATCAAGTAAATCTTATCATGCATTCTCTTAGAAAGCCTTCTGTTATTGTAGTTGAAAAGGTAGGCAATGGTATATTACACACAACCCATCTTTATAGGAACAAGTGTTTTTGTACCTCCTTCATAGGTTTTATTTTTATCACTACCATTGACATATTTTAGTGGTGATGTGTGTGAACACACTTAGGACTACAAAGGTATTTTTTCTCTTGTTAAGAGGCTTTTTGCCCCAACTTATATGCATGTAATGCTAATGATCTACTAATCTTGTCTTGTACATTCACTAAATAATAAACTCATTATTGTGTTATTCTCCTAGCTTCTTCTTCTTCTTCCTTGTGCTATTTGCATGCTTTTATAGTCCTCGAACTCCAAAGATTGACATTAGAGTAGATCCTTGCTTTCTTTAGGACATTGTTGACACCCAACTGATCACAATCTCAAAATTGCAAAAAAATTGGTGAGCATACTCGAGGTCATTAGCATTTCAAAACAATTTTGTTGTGTGGATCAAAATTTTTATTTGAGTTCGTTCCATAACTCAATTGGGTATCTTTGCTCAACTGTTATGAAATATAATCAATTTTCTATATCAAGGTATATAGTCATTTTCCATAGATGAAAGGAATGTTCTATTCCATATGTTCATTGTTGAGGATAACATGGATGGTTCTAGCTACCCATTATGGGCATACATGGTGCACCATGTATTGGTAGAAAAAGGCTTGAGGAGTCTTGTGCAAGGTGTTGAAATATGTCCTTCTACACGTACAAATACTATGATATTAAGTGATGTAAGTGGTGTAAAAAATGTTGATATTCAATTTTATATCTTGTTACAAGTCTTATTGCACCTAATATAGAGAAACTTTTTTGGGATGGCAGAGATGCACATGCATTGATAAATTTTTTTATCAAATGTGTCATTATTCATCACATTCACTCATGTAGAACAACCAACAATGCTTCATATACTCTTATGAAACTATATCAGTGAAGGAGGCTCGTTTTGTTTACCATAAAGAACAATTGGGAGTGAGCATACGAATACAGGAGATTCAATGGATGCTTTTTTGACAAAAATCAAGAATTCAAAAGAGCAGTTGATTTCTTATGATTTTTTCTTGCCAAATAGGTCACTTGTGCAAAATACTCTTAATGATCTTCTAGATTCTTATCAAAGTTTTTCTTCTACACTTCATTTGATGATGAAAGATAATCCAAATGCCTTAAACTTGGAGGATTTAGACTCTATTTTGCTACAAGAAGATCAATATAAAAAAAATAGGTCAATAATACATGTTGCATAACAAGCTTTCTTAGCTATTTAGAAGGGCAACGATAAATGGAGCTTGTCCACTAGCAAGGAGAAACATGCTAATGATACAAGATCAAAGAAGGAAGACAAAGATGACAAGAAAATAGAAAAGCAATTTTTTTTTTACAAGTACTATAAGAAAAATGATCATGTCATTTAGAGTTGTCCTAAACTGGTTGTAAAAGAGGCAAAGATGAAAAGGGATGGAATGGCTCATGCAAGACCTATATACCTAAAATAGAGTCTACTAACCTTGTTTAGAATGAAAAATGAATGTTTAGGACTGATTGCAACTATCACCCATCTTCTCATGAGCAATATATGCCTTTAGTAGACTCCAATGTTTGGTATTTTGATAGTGGTGCAACCAAATATATTACCTCACAATGCAGTTTCTTTACTTCACTTGAGCCTACTCCTACATGGAATACTATCACATGTGCTAGAAAATCCTCTTATTCTATAATGGGAGTGCGAAAGATCTTTCTTACTACTATAGATGGTGGTACTTTCACACTATTAAGTGCCGCATATGTGCCGAGAATTTAAAAAAATATGTTATTAGTTTCAATACTAGCAAAAATTGGATTGATTCTTAAATTTGTTGATGATGGATTTACAATTCATGAAATCTTGAATGGTGATGATATCATTACTTCTGGCCTCATAGATTATGCAAAGTCAAAGAATGATTCAACATGTGAAGTTCATAATTCTTAGGCCATTTTAGATGCAGAATGTTGGCATGCACACTTCGATCATATGAATTTTGTTAGTTTGCTTTGTCTGTAGAAATCTGAAACGGTGTCCTCTTTGCCCAAACTTGAGGTACCTTCTAAGCATGTTTATGAGGGTTGCATTTTGGGTAAACTGTAATGCTCTTCCTTCCCCAAAGATGGTTCAATTAGAGCTATGCATACCTTCATGCCAATTTTCATAGCAATTTGAGGTCGTTTGTGAAGCATGCTTTCTCCATGCCTCACGTACTCTTCACTATCCACCTTCTCCACGAGCTCTCTACAGCCATGTTGGCTCTGATACCATGTCATGAGGAAGAGATAAGAAAGAGAGCTCACACACAAACTCTTTTAATCAAAGAGGATCATAGACACATATTGAGGCAAGGAAGAATAATATTCTTCTTCTTCTTCTATTACATAAGAGGAATGTACAAGAAAGACCTAATACAACAACACATATAGTGAAAGATATAAAGAACAATACATAAGAAAAATCCTAATGTTCATGAATGAGTGAGCTCGCAAGAAACAAATGTGCCATCACTCTTGGTAGGTAAATCTAGTAAACCTCAATAAATTATCCTCGACATATACTTGCGTGACCACTATACATGTCAGCGAAATGAAAAAGTGATATGTGTCATCATCGATCATCACATGTTGAGCTTGATATCTCAACAAAATTGAGGTAGAAAAACATATAAAAAAAGAGTTTAATCAATGTGATGACTCACTTCTCACTTGTTGATACTCTTTTTTATGTGTAACCCAAAAAAGTATCTATTTCAAGGAGTATTAGGTATCAACGACTATAATAATATCTCAAACATCAAATATCAAAGGAACTAGATATCTTCACCCCAAGTTTACTAGAAGGATGCTTTCTAAGTCGTGGGTTGAAATATCTTTACCCCATCTTCAAGTTTACTAAAAGGATGCGTTCTAAGTCATGGATTGAAATATCTTTACTCCATCTTCAAGTTTACTAGAAGGATGCTTTCTAACCATACCATTCAACGAATATGTATTAAATTATAACCTCAAAGACTATCTCAAACATCAAAGATCCAAGGAAGTAAATATCTTTACCCCATATTCAAGTTTTACTAGAATGGTCATGAATTGAAATCAACCATACCATTCAATGACTATGGAATATAAACTTTAAAGAGGATTGAATGAATGACATAACCTACACATCTATCACATTTTTTAGATGCTCAACTTGATGAGAGGGGATATAGTTTACTTCAAGCTTCATCTACCTACCTATCCATATATCCATTCAAATTAATAGTATTATGTAAATCAGATGTAATCTACATGTCAAATATATATTACATGCATTTTTAGAAATATAAATTTCTATTCTCAATATCCACTCAAACTAGTATTGCTTTATAAAGTGAATGTGATATATATCTCATAAGTGCATGTGATATATATGTCATTTATGGTAAAGCTTGATTATGAACCATGATGCCTTCTTTTATGTATGATATATAAAGGTCTCCCTGTCGTTGAGTATGTGGCATCAAATTGTTCAAATATCTCTTAGAGATCACATATTTTAAGAAGTTAAGATGGTTACCTCCTCTTTGAATATATCTTGAAGTATACCTATTAACTCTACATTAAAATAACCACACAATTATATGATCATCTATGAGCTATAACTTTGAGAAATTTACACAAAATACCACAATAGATCAGATAGATAATAGAGTTGGTAGATTAATCACATTTTTTTCTAATACATGTTTTACATGAGATAATCAACCCGGTAGGATGAGAAATAGATGACATAGATTTTGTCATAAAGCTCGATCCAATTACGTATCAATTATGTCAACTCAAATCATTGTTGCTATAAAAATGTATGCCAAATAGATTTCAACTATATATTATATGCACTTTGGAAATACTAGCGACCTATCCACCCTATTCACTCAAATTGATGGCACTTTATAAAGTGCATGCGATTCATATGTCAAAAGTAGTACATCTTGATGATGAACCATGAATCTTTTCTTTTTTATGTATAACTTATAAAGATATCCATATCATTGACTATGTGGCATCAAATTCTTAAGCTATTTCTTAGTTATTAAAGATTCAAGGAAGTGAAGATGGTCACCTCATCACTAAGATTTTGGAAAGAGATACTCTCTAAGTTTTGCATCAAAATAACCATATAATTTTATAGACATGTAGTGAGCTATAACTTTTAAAAATAAATAACAAAGAAACACCAAATTCACAAATTAATTACAAACATTATGATGCATATGGAGATCCATGTGGGCGATGAGCAAATTTACTTGTGGAAGACCATATAATGTAGAATAAAAAACAGCTCTATATACCAAGCTTTGTAAAGTAAACACAACATATATATGTGGAATATGGTGAAGTTGGATGATAAAACTACTTTCTATTACCTTATATTGGTAGTCAAGTGCTTTTGAGTTGTGACATTTCTTTCCTCGCCATCACGTGCTCGTAACGAGTTTGCTAGATCAATGAACATTGGTCGATCTACTACTATGCGGGAAAGAAAATGCGCTTTCTACCCTGTAGAGAGAGGCCAAAACGGTCAAAACGGCTGTCAAAAATCGACGCATCTCCAGAACAAGAGGGACAGAAGACATTCGCTTCTGCTCGGCAGCCTAGAGAGAGGCGCGCATCTCCTGATGCACCGCTGTCAGTCGCACGCGAGAGAATCTTCTTCACGAGGATGATGAAGATGATGATCTTCGGGAGATCTAGTTTCAAGCCCAGACTGCTGCTGGTAGTGGCTGCGGCTCTTGTAGCTGGCATCGTCGGCCTTCTGGGACTCCAGAATTCCTTCCCCACGGGTTGCATCATGACCTACATGTATCCTACCTACGTTCCTCTTCCTGCTCCTGCTAACACATCTGTCTCCAAATATGGCCTCTTCCTCTATCACGAGGGCTGGAAGAAGATCGATTATGAACTCAAGCTAGTACAACTATCTGGAGTTCCCGTGCTTTTTATTCCAGGCAACGGAGGCAGCTACAAACAGGCAGGTCTTGTTTGGCACATTCTGTGTTTCTATTTTTGGAGTTTATCATTGCAGTAGTAAGTGGTGCGGCTGAGATCTTATGATGACAGTTTTCCATTAGCTGATTTAGATACTCGATCTGATTTCTTTCAATCGATTCATTAGAGTGCTTGCGTCTGTTGTGTGAAGGGACCTGTGTGATAATTTATTCAATCAGAGAGAACGGTTGTTTTAGAGGAGAAAGATTTAGGGCCTTTGTCGATATCTTTTCAGAATTCCATCAGATGAACCAGTTCCGGATTTCTATCTTCGTTACCATCACCTTGAGTTTCTTTCTCTGTCTCTCTCGGTCACATGATCTTCCCAAATTATTCAAGATTACCTTTTCCAGTTGTAAGCACGATTATCACTTTCAGCTTCCTTCCGAAGGGCTTATAAGAACTAAACTTATTTTTACAAATTAGACCATCATCTGAAGAAATTTTTATTTTTTATGTTTTGGTTAGCGAGATGCTCATATCTTTTTGCTCTTAGGTGTGGTAGTTTTCTGCATCTTTTAGGATTTGTGCTCTTTTTGTAGACAACCTATTTTATGTCTCACTTATTTTTACTACTCATTGAGAAAGAAGTAAGAATGAAGCTTATATGGTAACTAAGCTTGAAGTCCTTATTGAGAAAGAAATAAGAATGCAGCTTATATGGTAAGTATGAGCCTATTAGTACCTTCTTAATAGCTTGAAGTCCTTATTGAGAAGAAGTAAGAATGCAGCTTATATGGTAAGTATGAGCTACTTAGTACCTGATTTTTTTATAGTAAGGATGTTCATGTAAACAAGTGATATGCAATAAGTTTTTTTTTCATATCGAACAAAAATTGCACTATCGTTTGTAGTGATGACGTTTACTTAAGCGATCACTTGCCATGAGTTGTTCAGTAGTTATTTTGACGAGGAATCTCTTTAGGGCTCTATTGTAGATGAACTGGATTGTGAGCTTGTAATACCTTGGATCATTGTATGATGATATCTTGTGAGGTTAGTGGGAAGAACTTTGAATTTAACCCCAATGTGTATCATCACACATTGATTATTCATAGATGGCTATTCTTGAATGAGAGGATTTGAATCTAGTGGCATACTGTAAATCCAAAAGAAGGGATCGCATTAATTGCAAAAGGACTAAGGAGACTAGGGTTGTACAAAAAGAAGTGCTAGATGTAGACGTGAGAAAATTCCTATCTTTTTTCAAGGGAGCACTAGACTTTGGTTACTGATTCTAGACTAGATACATCATACAAGATTACCACGATGGATTCTGATTGCAAGGTAACCTACATAAAGGAAATACAATACAAGTTACAACAATATCAAGCTAATATTAGAAGTCTCACAACTTGGGACTAGTCATCATGGATAACACAGGTAGATAAGATACACAATGGCCTAAACCTAGGATCGTGGGTTTAAGTAACAAGACTAAACAAGATGTAAGAGGTCCCATAACTTGAGACGGTAGGTACGATTCACGAAACATGATATCAAAATCACAAGATTTCTCTTGATGGATATGAATAAGATACATGACAAGATTAATCGAGGTTTTGTATGACATGCAAGGGAGCAGTGTTGCATATGCAACGCGTTGCGAACCTTCGCAACGTACCATAGTTGCATTGCAACGCGTTGCGAACGGTCCGCAACTTCGCCACCGCAACTTCGCAACGTTGCGACGTTGGCAACGCATTGCTTTGCAGTCATTTTTGTAAAATTAAAAAAATACCACAAAATAGATTTTTCTTAGAAAAAAATAACAAGTTATATAAAGTCTTATGTAAGATCTTATCCAAAATCTCTAATATATGCAATACAAAAAATGTGGAGAATAAGGGAGACATATAAAGCTTTAGAAGAGTAGAGATCATTTATATATGCTTTTCTTTTTGGGCCTTATCATCTCGAGATAGATTGATACTTTGGATTTCCCATGTTCTTCTCATAATCCACTTACACAATGCACATGTTGGACAAAAGCTTCATCCTTGGCCTTCAAAGCTAAGGGTACTCTTCCATGATGATTGATTTGACTATTGACATAGTTATGAATGGTGATTCATATAGTGACTAGTGTACAGTCAATAATCTATGTTATGTATGTCTTATACTACAATTTATGGTATATTTAGTCATATCCCACCTTATATATGTCAAAATATCCAAAATAACAGAAAAAATATATATACAAATTTTGAAAAATAAATAACTTTATCGCAACTCCTAGCTCCAAACGTTGCCCTCGTTGCTAACCCGTTGCTAACGCGTTGCCGTTGCCGTTGCCGTTGCTAAAACGTTGCTTTCCACTATGCAACGTACGCAACGCAACGTCGCGTTACGTACGCATTTGCAACGTGTTGCGTACAATAAAAAAAAAATAGGGCCCTCCCAGCGGGCCGAAAACGGCCCGCTAAAGGGCCCTTTTTCATTTCATTCCAACCCAGAGCACTGAGCACTCAGAGGAGTGGACTGTGGAGCACTCAGCAAAGGGGGGAGAGAGAGAGAGAGAGAGAGAGAGAGAGAGAGAGAGAGAGAGAGAGAGAGAGAGAGAGAGAGAGAGAGAGAGAGAGAGAGAGAGAGAGAGAGAGAGAGAGAGAGAGAGAGAGACGTGAGACCTGAGACCTGTGGCACCTGTCACCTTCCGATTATAGAGAGAGAGCAGTCAACCATCATGCCTAGAGCTAAACAAGACTGTTGGCAATATGTCACGAGCCAAGGAAAGTTTGGAACGGGAGGTAGTGAGAGATGGACCTGTAATTTGTGTGGGTACAAAGGGACAAGAGGGGAAGATAGAATAAAAACACATTTAGCACGTTTTGGAGGTATAGGTATTGGTCCTTGCTCTAAACCAATGCAAGAGAAGATGAAAGAAGAGCTTTTGGAATGGGTTGAAGGACGGGAAATGAGAAGAGGGGTTAGAGCATCAAGATAAACACATACTAGTGCACAAAGCTCTATTCCTCAAGGACATTCATCCCAAGCATCTCAAGGGGAGTTTCCTTCAGCCCCTCTTGTTGAGGGCTTGAAGACAAAGGAGGTAGCACATGCACCAGAGCATCAACAAGAGAGACCATGGGAGAATCAGAGCATTCCTACAGGTCGTGGCAACCTACATGCATCATCCATACGGGCGAGTTTGCAAAAGCAAGGGAAATAGGATGCCACCCAAGGTATTATGAGACTCTTCATTAAATGTGGTTTAAGTTTTAATGTGGTGCGCACTCCCGCATGGAAAGAGGCCATGAAAATGGTGAGTAGTCTTGGGGTTGAGTGGGAAGGGCCTTCTTATGAAGAGCTAAGAGGAAGTGAGCTTCGAAGAACAAAAGAAATTGTGCAAAAGCAATTGGAGCCTATGGCAGAGACTCGGAAGAAATATGGTTGCACGTTGATGTGTGATGGATGGACATATATTGGGAAAAGGAATGTTATAATATACTTGTTCATTGTTGCAAAGGTACCATGTTCCTACGTGCCATGATGCTCCAGGCCCATCCATCACAGGGGAGTACATTTTTGGACATATCAGACATGCAGTCTTGGAGATTAGAGTGTAGAATGTTGTCCAAGTCATAACAGACAACGGAAGTAATTGTGTTTCCATGGGGAAGATGTTAGAGAAGGAGTTCCCATCCATTGTATGGACTCCATGTGCAGCTCATAGCATAGACTTATTGATTGAGGATGTTGGGAAGGTCCCTTGGATACATGAGATTTTTTCCACATGTCAGAGAGTGGTCACCCTCTTCACGAAGAGGTCAAAGTTGCTTTCCATTTTCAGATCACACAGTGATTTGGAGCTTCTTAGCCCTGCAAAGACTAGATTTGCTTATATGTGCATTGTGATGGAGAGATTGCTTCGAGTGAGGCAATCACTTATGCATACAGTTGTTTCTCAGGAGTGGCTTGCATGGAGTGGCCATACATGCAGGAAAGCAGAGTCAGTACGCATTACATGTTTGAGTGACAGATTTTGGAGAGAGGTAGAGGCTTTGGTGGGAGTGATGCAGCCTCTATACTCCATGCTACGCATTGTTGACATGGAGGGGAGTACTATAGGCCTCGTCTATGAGTATATGGACCGCGTTGGGGAGTCCCTTGCTCGATGCACTTCTATTTCTTCATACGGGTATGCCATATGCATTTTGATAATGTTACATTCAAATTTTATTTTTCTTATTTATATTACCAATGACATGTCACATGCATTCACATTGATTCTTGATTCTTGATCCATTGACCGATTCATGGCATGGTTCACATTGTACACCCCTTATGGAGATCGGAGAGGCAGATGTTGGATCATGAGCTTGACAGTGCATGGACTTCATACATAGGTAGACTATATCTTGATGATGTTGACATGCGCTTGACACTTGAGGATCAACTCTTGCTATTTCGGAACTATGGGGGTAGTTTTGGGAAAGATACCGCCATGCTCCGGTCTAGTCGGTTGTCACCTGTGTCTTGGTGGGAGAAATATGGCCTATCTGCACATGAGTTGGTAAATAGTAAGTACAAACTTCTAAGTTTCATTTGAATTTTAATTCATGATTTTGAACTTATAATTCAAGCAAATAATGCATACTTTTTATGGAACATGCAGAGATCACTTGCCATCCGCTTTCTTTCACATGACTGTAGCGCTAGTCCCTGTGAAAGAAATTGGAGCACTTGGGCCCTCTTCCACACAAAGAAGAGGAATCGCTTATCTACTGCACAGTTGGCGCGACTAGTATATTGCCACTGCAACTTGCGCCTTTTGGAGAGCGGAGGTCATACAACAGATGTGAGACAGGTCAACATTGACCACATTGACATAGAGAAGGTCCATGAGATGCCTACTATACCTTCAGAGGAGTTGGACCTTTACAGCATGTTATATCAGGAGTTGACCGAGCCACAGCGTCAGATTCGCTCCCAGAGACGTACTCGATCACGAGCTGTAGCATTTGCAGGGGCCTCTGCTAGTTCTGCTCCACATGGTAGAGAGGATGAGGATGAGGATGAGTTTTCATCAGATACTGAGTCAGATTCTGATGATTGACTCTTGGACTGATTTATATTTGTATATTTATTTGGACATGTCATATGAGTCATGACTGATGAGTCATTGATCAATCATCAGTGATTATGGACATTGGATATGTATTTATGACATTTAGATGATAGTATGATTGTCTTCACTCTTGACTTTTGTTTTGACTCTTTGAGATGACTCATGTACCTAGATTTTGCATTATAATTGATTATTGTATTTTGTGGCATTTGCTCATTGCTCACTTCCAAGTTCCATCTCCGTTCTTGTCACTTGAGTATTTAAGTTTTAATGGTGATTCATGAATTTATTGAGTATTCCTATGAAGTTTGAAATGTGATCTATTTAGTAGTGCTTGACTTAAAAGTTAATGTGCATTCACATTGTGATCAAATTTCTAAGTTGAAATGCAGGTCAGGTGTCGACGTCAAATGATCTATATATGAAATGTTTAAACGTTGATATATAATGCTTATAGTGTTTTTTGCATATATTAAAGCATTTATACAGTGAGGGTATTGAAAATCTAAACAAATAATAAAAAATTGATTTAAAAAAATGAATTATACGCAACTTTATCGCAACTTTAGGTTCGCAACTTCTTCATGTTACTAATGCGTTGCCTACGACGTTGCCATCCCGTTGCTAACCACACTCCAAGGGAGTATGAAACACGATATTAAAACCACAATATCTTCTTGACATAGATAAACTTGATACAAGACAAGACTAATTGAGATTTTGTACTACGAGATTGCAAGATAGCAAGACAATAGAAAAAATCTAAAAAAATAATAAAAAATTGATTTAAAAAAATGAATTATACGCAACTTTATCGCAACTTTAGCTTCATGTTGCTAATGCGTTGCCTACGACGTTGCCATCCCGTTGCTAACCACACTGCAAGGGAGTATGAAACACGATATTAAAACCACAATATCTTCTTGACATAGATAAACTTGATACAAGACAAGACTAATTGAGATTTTGTACTACGAGATTGCAAGATAGCAAGACAATAGAATTAGGAGCTAGACTAGGAAAGAGTAGAACTTGAAACTAGTAAAAAAAAAAAAGAATTAAAATTGGAAGGTACTTACTGGAGGTGGAGACTCCTTGAGCTCCTAAGATTGACATTGGTGATTCCCCGTTTATACATGTGTTCGAGGGTGACTAGGGTCCTTCTAGAATGTTCCATTATGGCATCATCAATTAGGTGAGTAATGACATGGTATATATAACACATGGTATATTTTCTAAAGTCGCTTGTGATGACGTGGCAAGGAGCGGTCCACATGGTTATCCAAAATCCTCAAGTAAATGGTTGTTCACCATGACAGACGAGACATGATACAAGGCAAAATGCATGACCATGATACAACTTGAGATCAAGCAAGGATATGTTACGAAGCAAGGCACCTCACATCTTGTACTCACATTATTATGGGTGTCCATGACATCGTCTACCCCAAGTGATTAGTTCCATGAGGAATGATGATGTTTTATGGTTTGGGATTCGTTGGTTTCTTCTCATGAAATTCATTGGGCTTGATACGTGCTCTCTAAAGATGCCATGAGCAGCTCATGTGGCAATCCTTTCTCCTCTTGCTATAGGAAGGGGAATTTCAGCCATTGTGCTCATGAAGATGATGAGTACTTGTCATTCAGCCCCCTACCTTCATGGAAAGCACAATTCTGGTGGGAAACTTACTTGCGCTCTCAACCATAATATTGCATGTGCTTCCCTTGCTCCTTCGTCCCGTTAGAAGCATGGCTTACCCACCCATGCAAGAGGGTGAGAAGCATGTTAAATTGAGCCATTCAAGCTTCATGAGCTCTGATGGTTCTATGCACGTTGCCTTGCCTTCTTCAAATGAGCAAAGAGTTGCACTGATACCCATGTTAGAGCCTCTAGGATATTCCTTTCTAGATGAAATTAATTTATAATCGATATTCACAAACAACAAAAGTGAAGACAACAAACTCATCTTTGAGCGGTAGAGCCAACATGGACCTTCGAGCTCGGGAGCTTGAAGCCAAGGGGCAAGCCACCTCCAAGGTGCTGATGTCCCATATCACAAACCCTCTACCGATATAGATGATGAGGATCTGCTAAGGGTTAAGAGACAAAGTGCCCCATATGAGGAGTTTCTTACAAACGAGCCCATGAGTCTTATTTATATTTATACTTTGAGGAAGTGGCTCGGCCGATCATTTCACGCTTGGCCGAACACGTAACTACATGTGCCCATCTTGATGTCCTTTGGGTTTGGGACATAACACGAACATATTTGAAGCTAGATATCAAAGCATTGTTTTCGTAATCCTATCAAAGGTTGACAAGCTCAAAGGTTCAAAGAAGTACTCTCTATGATCTTCTTGTGTTGCATCATTGTACACATATAACTACCACAAAGATGATGGGATTCTTGTGGTGCTCAAGCATTAACATTTTTGTTATCTTCTTGAATTGCTCAAAAAGCTTGCTAAATTCTTGATCATCTATTCTTCTTTTTGCAACATAACAAGGATATCACTTCTAAGAAGAGAGTTAAATAATTTGAAAAATAATGAAGGTCAAAGTATGTACGTACATGGAACAAAGATCCAAGATGTAAGAGACTAGTTGATCGACATTGATGAAGTGATTGATGATCATGAGCTTGTCAATCAAAGTTCGAACACTCAGTTCACTTCCATGCACGAATCTTTTATTTCTTGCTCCACTATTTATGAGTGAAAATCAAGAATGATTGACTCTTGGCAATCAAGGACTATTACTTCAAGAAGAAAAAGATAGGAAGGATTTTGCTCTTAAGATCATATCTTGAGCAACGAGTATAAATGATTCCCAAGAAGACAACATAATGGAGAGCAAAATTCAAAGTCAAAGGAAGATGTTTATTCTATTGCAAGAAACTTGTGTTGATATATTTTTTGATAGTGATGTGCGTGAACACACTTAGGACTCTTATACAGACTCTTTTGAACGGTCTTCCAAATTCATATAAGAGTTTTGCCTCTACTCTTTGATTGATGATGAAAGGCAATCCAAATGCCTTAACATTCGAGGAGTTAGTCTTTGTTTTGTTGCAAGAACAATCTTGGCACAATAGGTCGATCATGCGTGTTGCAAATCAAGCTTTTTGAGCTAGTCAGAACGACAAAGGAAAATGGAGCTCATCTACTAGTAAGAAAAAATATGCCAATGTTGTGTAGTTGAAGAAGGAAGACAAAGATGAGAAGAAAACAAAAAAGAAGAAACGATCTTGCAAATATTGTAAGGGAAATGATCATGTTATAAAGAGTTGTGCAAAACTAGCTACAAAAGAGGCAAAGAAGAAAGAGGCTGAAATGGTTGCTGTAGAGGCCTCTACACCTAAAACAGAGTATGCTAATCTTGTGCATAATGAAGAATGGGCGTTTAGTATTGTTTGCAGCTATGGCCATCTTCTCATGAGTTATGTTTGCAGTAGACTTAGATGTTTGTCACTTTGATAGTGGGGCAACTAAACATATTACCTCGCAGTGCAGTTTCTTGAGTTCACTTGAGCCCGTCCTACAGGGAATATTGTCACATGCTCTAACAACTCCTCTTATCCTATGATGGGAGGTGGTAGGATCATTTTGACTACTACTGATGGTAGTTCTTTCACATTGTCAGATGCATTGCTTTGTATGTGCCAGGTGTCGAGAAAAATTTGCCATTAGTTTTAGCATTAGCCAAGATTGGCTTGGTTGTCAAATTTGTTGATGACAGATATACAATTCATGATTTGTCAAATGGCGATGTTATGATTGCTCCTGGCATTTTATGTCATGGGCTTTAGCTCATAGACTATGCGAAGTCTGTGAATGATTCAGCATGTTCAGTTCAAGATTCTGATGCTATTGCATATGCAAAGCTTTGGCATGCATGCTTTGGTCATATGAATAATGGTAGTTTGCTATGCATGTAGAAATCTGAAATGGTGTCCTCTCTTCCCAGACTTGAGGCACCTCGAAAACAGTTTTTGGTTATGGCTGAAAATATGTAAGCATGCAAATTAAGAACCCTCTATTCTGATCGAGGGGGGAAATACATGTCTTCTGATTTTTAATGCATTTTTGGGTGAGAGTGGGATAAAACATGAGTTACAATGCCGTATGCACCTCAACAAAATGGAGTTGTTGAAAGAAAGAACATGTCTCTCATCGAGATGGAGAGGTGTATGGTCAAAAGTCAGGCTTTACCACATAGCTTCTGGTTTGAGGCTCTCATATGTACATCATATGTACTTAACATGTGTCCATCTAAGCAATGCAATGGATCACTACATATGAGGCTTGGCATGGTCGCAACCCATCTCTTGCTCATATGCATATCTTTGGTTGTCTGGCATACGCATTAGTGCCTGAACAACAATGTAGGAAATTGGATGATAAAGCAGTGAAATGTACTTTTGTTGGGTATAATTCTGAAAGCAAAGGCTATTGTCTGTATAATCCATTGACTGAATGCATTTTGGTTAGCCGTGATGTTGTTTTTGTGGAAGATGCAATTAAGTCATTACTTTTGTGTACTAAGGATGAGCTCCAAAGATGTGTATGACACTTTGCTACAGGTTCACAGTCCATTACGGGTCCAAATGGCAGTTTCTTAGCCTTTACAGGTTCCACATGATGATGTAGATCATTCCATTTTTGATGCAGATTTACATGGTGCACTTGTTGACGAGAGGGCTAATATAGAGAAGGCAAAAACTATGCCTAAATGGTTGGTGCAAACTTTGAGAGAGAGCAAATTAGATGCACCTATGTCATATCATACTTGTTCAGGCAATGGCTGCCTCTAGTCTTCGCGATGAGAATGAGCTTGTTTTTTCTAATGAAGCACAAAATTCAAAAAATTGGTTGGCTGCTAATGCAATCAGAATATGGTACTATTATGAAGAATGGTACTTGGTCTTTATGTGATTTGCCTTTAGGCTTTAGGCAAAAAGGCCATTGGCACTAAATGGGTATACAAGTTGAAACATAAATTTGATGGAATAGTTGACAAATATAAGGCTAGGCTTGTTGCAAAAGGTTATGCTTTAGAGCAAGGCATTGGTTTTGATAAGACCTTTTGATGAGACCTTTTTTTTACCTACTAATTTCTAAGTTATTATTGTAATTTTTTGTAAAAGATCTTGATGCACCATCTACTAGTCGGAGACCTAGGAAGATGTCTAGGTGGGAGAGGACATGGAGAAGAGGAGGCCACACCATCCGTCCAGATCCAGGTTCTAGTGTAGCAGAGGAGGATTGGGAGGAGAGGTCACTGTCATCTAATAGTGAATCTACCTCCTTATGGGCTAGCTCCTTTGAGGAGGAGGATGATATTGATGATATTGTAGATGAAGAGCTGATGATATTGTAGATGAAGAGCTTGAGCCTTGACCTTTGACGCTCGACTCTTCACATTTTATCGTTATTGTACATGACTCATAATGTAATTCAGATTTGAGATATGAGATTCCACATTATCCTTGGACCTTGATATTTGTGGTACTTAAAACTATGAGTTTCACATGTTAAAGTATCTAAAAGTTAATACTTATGAATCACGAATCATGATGAATGTCTTACATTTGATATAATTTATGATGTGAAGTCATGTGATATATCATATATTATCTTTATTCATGCAAATATGTATGTATATCTATAGTTTTTATGAAAAAAATAAAATATTTGTGAGTGGATAAAAAATTTGATTTTTATTTTGGGTATGAACGATTTAATTGATTAAATCTCGATATAAATTTATAATTTAAATCTCTCGATTACACTATGAATGGGGGCAAGGTCTTCGAGGTGAATACTAAGAGAGCTAATGGCATAGGTAAAGCATTGGGAGATCTCCCAACAAGAACAACATCCTCCACCGAATCCGGTTAGATCCGTGTTGTGTCTAGATAGGTCCCTTAATGGGCCATGGCTATGTCGTCCATGATCACTTTACCTCTAGAGTTGGCATGATCATGCTCTCCTAATATAACATCTATGGGATTTGAATTCATGACCTACCGGCTAGGAGTATGATGGGCTAACCACTTGCCCCAAAAGCCATGGTTGAGGATTACTTCCTAATCCTCCCTCTTAGGGTGTGGTTCAACAATATTTACGCCTATAAAGAGCGCCTTGCACTATATAGCATGTTGTCTCTTAGGAAGAGAGAGAGAGAGTTTGTATGCTCTCCTCCTTCCCCAAGTTGGCCTTGCTCGTGGGCGGACCTTCCCATGCGCAGAAGTATGAACTCATACCTGCTCACCTGTTGCACTGAAATGTTTTTGACGAAATTGGAAGCTCTATTTTGCTCGAAATTCTCTCTAGAGTCTGTACATGCTCCCAAGACAACCGACCGCCAGGTCAAAATCGATTGATTCGTACTCCTCTCCTCCAAAAGTCCACGCGAAAATTCGTACAAGAGACCGAGGTTGAGAGCAAGGTAGGTTCATAGGCTAGTGGCCAAGAACCGGAAAGGCAAGGCTCAAGACACCAAGGTTCAGAGCAAGGCAAGTCCGTATGCAAGTGGCCAAGAAGATTCAAGAGACTCTGCAAGGGTGAGGACATCAATTCAAGGGAAGATCAAGGATTGATCATTGAGGACAATGATCTCTAGAAGGGGAAGAGAGTGTTGAACTCATGACCGTCTAGCTAGGAGTATGATGGGCTAACCACTTGCCCCAAAAGCCATGGTTGAGGATTACTTTCTAATCCTCCCTCTTAGGGTGTTGTTCAACCATCTCTTGTCTGTCATTTCTTCAGTCTAACACCCTCTTCCCCTTCTAGAGATCATTGTCCTCAATGATCAATCCTTGATCTCCCCTTGAATTGATGTCTTCATCCTTGTACAATCTCTTGAACCTTCTTTTTCTCAACCTTGGTCTCTTGAACCTTGCCTTTTCGCTTCTTGGCCACTTGCATACGGACTTGCCTTGCTCTCAACCTTGGTGTCTTGAGCCTTGCCTTTTCGCTTCTTGGCCACTAGCCTACGGATCTGCTTTGCTCTCAACCTTGGTCTCTTGGACCTGGTTCTTACCCATGCAAGGTATCTTGAATCCTCAATCTACTCCTTCCATTGGAATGCTCATTCTGAGAACTTTCTAATGGTATCTTACATATCTAAATCTGACCTATGGATTAGGAGATACACTCTAATCTTTGATGGGCTCATCTTTGAAAGCGACGCACGTGCCTTCCATTCACCTTGCCCAAGCCTACTTCCTAGGCTCTGATACCAATTGTGGGATTTGAACTCATGACCTACCGGCTAGGAGTATGATGGGCTAACCACTTGCCCCAAAAGCCATGGTTGAGGATTACTTCCTAATCCTCCCTCTTAGGGTGTGGTTCAACCATCTCCTGCCTGTCATTTCTGGAGTCTAACAACATCCGCATGCACCAACATATACTAATGTGTACCATCCATCACTTGGGGACGATGTGTATAGATGAGATTTCTTTTGTACATAGGAAATCCGCTAAGAAGGTTTGCTCCATCACTAAATCATTCTCCATCCGTATGGGGTGTGAGTCTCCTTATAGCTATGCCATCCATGATCAGCCTACCATTAATGAGGGCATGATCGTGCCCTTTTAACATAACATCCATAGTCAGCACTATGTACTCAATCTATCCCATGGGGACGATGTGCACGCATGGGTCTTCTTGTACATGGGAAATCGCCTATCAAGGTTTGCGGCTCTTAGAGTCCTCTAAGCATCTAGATCGCCTCTTGAAGCATCATTAAATCATCTTGCACAAGCCACTACTCTAAGGGGCTTATGAGGGCAATCATGATCTCGAAAAAGTTAGCTCATAGCACTCCCCTAGTTACCTCCCCTATGACCCATCACATACCATAATCCTTGGAAGACAACTCGTGACACACAAGTTTTGATATCACCTTAGAATATTGAGCTACTCTGAGGTGCACCTTGATCTTGTCATTTTGAAGATCACGAGGTCAACGGAGTGGAATGACATGAAGACAACAAAGTGCCATGTCGTTTTCTTTCTGTTCTTCCTTTCTTTGTGTAGTTTTTGCATCCTTGTAGAATACTATGTAATCACTGAAACGTCTCTTGTGAGTCCTGTGGCAACGAACAAGTTGATCATGTAGATACTTGGGCACAAGCTCACTAGCCAATGTGAAGTACCACCATCATCGAGGAAGGTTACTCAACCAATCAGACCATATAGAAGGGAAATATGTCAGGTATATCCACAGACCATATACCATCTTTAGGCACAAACATGAAGTGTACTAATGTAGACAATGTCTCGAAGGTGAGTACTTAGAGAGCCACCACTACAAATAAAGTGCAAAGAGGGCTACTAACAAGGGCAATATCCTCCTCCGAATCTTGCTTCATCTTTGTTGTGTCTGCACAGATATCTTGATGGCAACCCTGCTCCTAAAGAGGGTTTGATAATGATCTCCTAATATAACTTCCATGGTCACTGTGTACTCAGTCATCCCCTAGGGACAATGTCTACACCTCGGTTTTCTTGATTGTAGGCAATCCGCTAGCAAGAGTTGCTAGGTCACTAGCAAATGCCCTCTGGTAATGCATGCTACACATGCAATAGTTTCATGAGAAGCTGAACATCTGACTCACTAGCATGGAATTAAAAATTAGGACCCATGTCCTAGCTTGACTCTGCGAAAGATGACTCCAATGGCCTCGAGACCCCTTCATGGTCTAAGGAACTATCTCATGATGATTTGGTAGTGGTGCTAGCTCTCGACTATATGAACTGGATGCTAGAGATAGTGTACGTGCACATGCTTTGTGCTTATCTTCACTAGGCATAACACCATGTGCATTGTGATGGATATCTCCAAGAGAGGGTTTCCATCGTATCCATGAATCCATGTGCCGATGCCTTAATTGGCATGACAAGACATGCATCTCTAGGGACATCTCATACAGAAGGTCCTAAACATATGCACAATCCATGTGCCTAGCCTCTATTGTCATGACACTATATGTGCGTATCAATGCATACTTCGTACAAAAGGTCCTATCTTGCAATCATGGAGAAATAATGGCCTTTTCCTATCTTGATATGTATCTACCTTGTCCTGTCTTGAAATTAGTCCACGGTAGTGGAATATTCCCATACCATCCTTCTCTCACCACCACCAATCAGGTAGGTATCTGGACTTTGGAGTCCCATGTTTATCGGGCTACTAATTGTCAAGTTGGGGCTGTTTGACAGGGAAACAAGTAATGTTTCCCAAGAGTTGGGCAACGTCATAAGCAAGAAAATCGCTTTCAATATGTTTTCAAAAGTTAGTAGATCTAAATCTTGTAGTTGGGAGAGAGTACCTGTAAATAATCAGGTTACCTGCAACTGTCTTCAATTGGAGCCCATCTGCTTAGCTGCTGCTCAAGAACACCTACATACAACTTTGCGAATGACAAATGTGTTTCCAATCATAACAGTACAGGAGTTCCCCGGCTACAAAGGATCACCTGCCTTCAAGGTAGGCACAAAATACAGCAGCAAACTGCCAAACTCCAACTCTCAGGTAGGATCTCACACATATCACTATTGAACATCACTAATGGAACCTGTGCAGGCATATTCTTCACATTTATAAAACGCTCTACCATGGTCATGCCCCATATCGGGATTCAGTATGCTGTTTACACCCCGTAGTCTGCAATTGGTGCTCATCTGCTTAGCTGCAGCTCAAGAATGGATGAATACAACTGCATGATGTACCAATGTGTGACCAATCATGATAGTTTTCCAAGCCTCAGGCTCCAAAGGGTCCTTTGCTTTCAGGCCAGGTGCAGCAGTAGACAAACATAGCCCTCACATGTACCGAAATTGGACACGTCTGCTATAAGCTTTGCAAGCATGCCCCTGGCATTCAGAAAATGCTCTCGTACAAAGGCCCTCACAGAAGCATGCTTTTCCAGTCATTATTCTATCAATGGCCTTCTTTACCACCTGCATTAAAGAGGATAGATGTTTTTGTCCATGGCTCTCATGGGCCAAGAAGAGATGGATGTCCTTTCATTGTTTATATGGATCCTGTATACCTGCCGCCCCCAAAGTCTCCTTGTCTCACTCGAGTCCCAACTCAAGAATAACTGGTACACGACAGTCCTAACCAAAGAATGGCTCATAAAGTTCGTTCTCCATCTTACTGAACATGGTAGTCCTAACCAAAGAATAGCTCATTAAGTTTGTTCTCCATCTTATTGAGCAAGGTCCATCTGTCTCTTTGCACTAAGCATGGTAAGGAAATATATGACATGAGAGTAGTGATCCCTATCTTACTGAACACGGTAGTCCTAACCAAAGAATAGCTCATTAAGTTTGTTCTCCATCTTATTGAGTAAGGTCCATCTGCCTCTTTGCACTAAGCATGGTAAGGAAATATTTGACTTGAGAGTAGTGATCCCTAGAGCACTTCCCCTCTGTATCAAGGCTCTCATCTATTTATACTCAACATGGCTCAGCTTGTGATGTAATGATGCTATAAATTTCAGAGGTTCATGTTTATATGCACAGGTAAGGTCTTTGGCTGCTGAGTCAGATAGAGCTTTTAATGGTGGACCATTAGAAGAAAGCTTCTACCAAAGTGGAGTCTTAACAAATGAAGAGGGAAGTTTTGAAGAAAATGGAATCAAAAGAGTTAATGATATTGATGGCAAAGACATGAATGCCCTGAGAAAACAATATTACAACCATCTTGATTGGTTTGCTGTTGATCTTGATGGGGAGCATTCTGCTATGGATGGAAGAATTTTGGAAGAACACACAGAGTATGTTGTTCAGGCAATTCATCGGGTATGATCCTCATTCTTTGAATTGCTTGTTGGATATTGATGTAACCAGAAATTCATTGATGGTTTTCTATTATTGAGTTTCAATCCTTCATTTAAGATTTTGGATAGATATAAAGAATCTCTGGAGGCTAGATCCAAGAATATGGCAAATTTTGCAACTTTACTACCCAAAAGCGTAATCCTTGTTGGACACTCCATGGGTGGGTTTGTTGCTCGAGCAGCAGTAGTGCATCCAGGATTGAGGAGGCATGCAGTACAAACTGTGGTCACACTTTCAAGTCCTCATCTGTAAGTCTTTTGATATCCTGCTTGACATTTTCAAGGATCAGTTATAATAGTTATAATAGCTGACTGTGTGTCTGTTGTGTTTTCAGGTCGCCTCCAGTTGCAACCCAGCCTTCTCTGGGCTATTACTTCTCTCGTATTAATTGGGCTTGGAGAAAGGGCTATAGTTCTCGAAAACATCCAGGATTGAGAAGCTCGTTGTCCACTTTAAGTCTTTCACATGTTGTAGTTGTATCAATTTTTGGAGGCGCACGAGATTATCAGGTCTTGAAATGTTTCACATTGCATTAACTGATTTGCTCAATCATCTCAATATTGTTGTATATAATGCAACTGAGAATTTTCCATATATGTACTTTGGGACATATTCTTTTAATAAGATTGGGGTTTTGCCGGCATCACAAGGAAGATGAGCATCCAAATTCATATTGTGCAGGTTGCACAAGGGTGATGTGGCTTAATAATGATGAAATCCATTGACATAATGATTAAATATATTCTAGGCTTCTCTAAGTATATGGCTGGGTCTGGAAGAGCTCGAAGTGGAAGGGCTAGACAGAATTTCTAAAAATCAAGCTTAGTCTTCATAAACCTTTTACAACAGCAAATACTAAGTGCAATGAAGAAGAAGATGACAGAAGAGAAGAAAAATCTGGTGGTGCCCAGGCTTCAATTTTTTTGCATTGAGAAAAATTAAAAAACTACTCTATAGGATAACCAGTTCCCCTTTCTGCACCCCTCAGTCTCCTCACAAAAAGAAAAGAAAAGCAAGCCTAACATTTATCTTTGTTTGTTCTTTTATTTTTTGTATTTTATATTTACTTTAGCTTTTCCCTTTTTTTGGGTTGCCAGGTCAGATCGAAAATGGCATCACTGGATGGTTTGGTGCCTTCAACACATGGCTTGAGTATTGCAGCTCCAGGAATGTTGAATGTATGGTTGGGTATGGAGCATCAGAGCATCCTTTGGTGCAATCAGTTGGTTGTTCAGGTAAGATATGGATGTGTGTGCTGATTCTCTCTCAATCATTTTTGAATTTTGGAAGCAGTTTTCCCAATCCAAATAATCAAGCTTTATATCACCAGGTGTCCCATACACTTCTACAGATGATAGACCAAAAAACTGGTCAGCCATTTTCCAGCCCTTCCAGAAGGCTTGCAACGTTTGTCAGAAGTCTTAGAAGTCCCCTTCCTCAGATGCTTGGATGGATGAGTAGAAGTCAGATTCCTGAAATAAGTCAACTTGCGAGGAAACCAGCTGTGGGTAGGTGTGGGCCCATGCTTGATGTCAGTCCCAACACACACACACACACACACACACACACACACACACACACACACACACACACACACACACACACACACACACACACACACACACACACATACACACGTGTGTGACACATACACGTGTGACACACACACACACACACTTTTTTGGCACACGCACACACATGCATCTAGATACATTCATACGTACATGGTTTTTATGTTGGACAACATATTCTTGTTATTGTATATCTAAAAACGTACCTGGTATAGGAAAGACTTAAGACACCTAAAGAGTCGTGTTCGAAAGCATTTTATTGATAAAGATATAAATATCTTGCCCTATTTTAAAGACCTCATAAGAGATGACATGAATTTAATCTAGATGATCTAAGTGATTCAAAGGTAACATCAAAAGTGATGAAGTCTTAGCATACCAACCTAGATTCTATACTCCATATAAATCCAAGGAATGGCTTTATCAGATTAGAGTAAGAGAATAAGAAAATAAGGCCTGCACCTAATTTGTGGAAACACATTGGAATCTCAACTTTTTTCAAGTATACAAGTAGATATTCTAGAGATAGAGTATAATATATAGTTAGATTTCTAAAAAAAAGAGATAATTTTGGATTAAGAAGCTTAGCTTAAGAAGCTTAGCCTTTGTGCATCAAGACTTGCAAGTGACATAAAAAAGTTTTAGAACACCTGAAGTATGGATGACATAAGAATCTTTCAAGTACTTTAATGTAGTGTAGAAAGGTACCATAGACATGGTAAATGGGAACCTTGATGATTAGATAATCAAGGAATCGAGAATATTTGGTTCATTCTGAAAAGATTTCTTGGTATGAAAGGAGTAGTTTCGCTTGTAATTATTCTTTCAAGATGTTGTAAACTCAAAAATTGGGAAAAGAATAAGTATGCTTCGATGATTGGAGTATGGCTAATTTCAAGAGACAATAGCTGCGTTGAGAGGTGAGAGTTCCAAGATCTTATGATTGTGTGAATTAGTAGAGCTTAGAGAGGACTCTAGAGCACCTACGATCATAAATGTTTTCAAGAATGGTATTCATTTCTAATTATTAAAGTAAAGTCGTCAACTCCATATTCCAATAGAGATTGGAACGGGGCCTAAAATTGACGGGCTCCATGATCTTGAAATTGATAGGAATAAAATTCTAGCGGCTTTCATGTGACAAGTTTGCAAAAATGGTATTCATTTCTAATTATTAAAGCAACGAAGTCAACTCCATATTCCAATAGAGATTGGAACAATGCCTAAAATTGATGAGTTCCATGATCTTGCAATTGACATCCATGTCAAATGAAAGGCATTTTGCAGCAAAGATAGGTTGTGTTTTTGCATATACATATGTTGTAGAGCTTACATACATTATTTGTGTGTTGTTATTTATGATATCTCAACGAAGGTATCAGAAGTAGATTTTGGAGGCTACAGATATATATATATATATATATATATATATATATATATATATATATATATATATATATATATATATATATATATATATATATATATATATATATATGTGTGTGTGTGTGTGTGTGTGTGTGTATACATACATATATATATACATACACACACATGCATACAGACATACATATACATACATACACACATACATACATACATACATACATACATACATACATACATACATGCATGCATGCATACATCCTTAAATAGTTCATAGTGTGTCTAAAAGTTTATAGGAATTATGGATAGATTGAGCGAGATGACTTGTGCCCATCCAAGAGCTAGTGGGAGTTCCACCTATTGCTTTGATGACATATCTCTAGACCCCTATGTTCATAGATAGGGATGTCACAAGACATAAGACTTACGTGGAACATAGTGGTTCTGTCACAAGAGGTAAGATGCTCACTGAGGTTATCTTCAGATTACATATTATTTAGATTCATAGGTGTTATGGATGTTACATCCCTAAATCCAAAGGACATCAACGATGAGTGCTTGTAGTTAAATTGTTCGGCCAAATGTGGAGTATTCACCCGAGTTTGAACTGGGCACCTCCTTAAAAGAGACTATAAATAGGACCCATGGAATCATTTGTTATGCATTCCTCTGAGGAGCCTCATGGATTCTTGCCCTATTGTAGAGTCCTCCACACACCTCTATGGTGTGGGTATGGTGGTGTAGGACACCATGCCCTTGAGAGGGCTTTTGCATGCTTGGCAGCAAGCTCCTAGGCTCGTGGATGGGTCGCGGTTGACCCTATGGTTGGGAGGTGATTCTGATGACCATCTTTCTATGTTTTTGAACATGGCTTGTGTCATGGCTTGTGTTGCACGGCTGATATTGGAGGGATCTAACATTGAAATAACAAATGAGCCCATGGGTCCTATTATAATCTCTTTTAAGGAGGTGGGCCGAGTTCACATTTGGGCAGACACTCCACACTTGGCTGTACAATTTAACTACATGCGCCCATCATTGATGTCCTCTTGATTTAGGGATGTAACAATAGGGATGATAGATTCAATTGTTACCTTGGGAATTTGTAATCAACAAGCTTCGAGTATTATTTAAGAAGAATAGTAGTGACCTATCCTCAGGTAGAAGGTTAGACCAAGAAGGTTGCTTGTGTCTTTAAAGGATAGGTTAAGGCCACATATGTTAGAGGAGAGGGATGGGATGGGGGATAGCTATGATGGAAGAGGTGGGTTAGTATACTTCCTTTGAAGATGGATTATAGTATACATCCCATAACTCCTAGTCCCATATATGCCACATAACTATCGTATAATTTTTTGCAAATCATAGAGATATTTAGAAGATCATGAAAATCATGGAGATGTTTTACTGAGTTTTAGTTGTTTCGAAAGATAGCATATCTAGTCTTCACCCATATTAAGAATGGAAAGAACTCCACTTATCATTAAAAGTTGAAATCAAGCAAGTAAGGACCAAGGTTGATAGATTGCTCATAAGGGCCATGATCATAAGGACCAACATGTCAAGTTTTGGATTTGCTAGATGCAATACGAGAGTGATGACATTAGATAATTAAGAGGAGATGCTAAATATGAGAGTTGCATTGAGAATTGGTATGCTACATAATAGTATTGTGAAAACAATGTTTCATCACAATTTTATCGCAACTCTCCTCTTTAGAAAGGGGAGAGTGTTAGACATAGGTCAAGATGCAATACGAGAGTGATTGACATTAGATAATTAAGAGGAGATGCTAAATATGAGAGTTGCATTGAGAATTGGTACGCTACATAATAGTATCGTGAAAACAATATTTAATCACAATTTTATCGCAACTCTCTTATTTAGAAGGGGGAGAGTGTTAGACATAGGTCAAGTAGGCCATCTCATGTTTGTATGGGACAAGGGCTAGGAGCCAAGGTCCCTAGCTCAGGGGATACCCTAAGGTCCTTGATATAGGTAGTAGAGTGAGTGTGCATGATGGCCACGTGTCCACATTAGATCACTCTAGAACTATCTATTTATGGGGCAAGAGGATGTAAGATGGGAGGTGAGTTATGCACACATTCTCTTTTCCATCTTTCTAAAGAGAAGATCCACAATAGCCCCACTAAAGATATGTTGGAAAACAATGTCACATTAGTCCAAAATCCTATTAGGGTAGAAATTAGGATTGTTGGAAAACAATGTCACATTAGTCCAAAATCCTATTAGGGCAGAAACCCTAATTTTGGTACTTAGTCATTTTTGGCACAAAATTTGCATAAAATTTTTATGAGCCTATCTTGTAGAGCTTGAACAGAGCTCCAAGACTCCCAACTTTTGGTTTCAGAGCTCCCATTCTAATGGTATATGACATTTGGTATCAGAGCTCCAAGACTACCAACTTTTGGTTTCAGAGCTCCCAGACTACCAACATATGGTTTCAGAGCATCTTCTAACATTTGACATATGACATACACACTTAATCTAGATGAGTAAAGATTTGAGAATTAGACAATTCAGTCACATGTTTATTTATGAGTGTGGAATATGAAGCTGATGATCTGTTAGCAGCCAAATACTTTTGGAAGTATGAAAATACTTTACAGAAGTATTGCATGAAGACCAAAACTTGATGAAGAGAAGGCTACTTCAAATTCAAGGAAAAACAATGGTTTGGAGAAGATGAAGGAACCAAATCAACATCAAATCACAGGTATTAGTCTCTACTATCAGATTGGCATTTGCAGGTCATATCCTAGAAGAGCAGTTATGAAGAGATTTGAAGGATTCAAGAAGTGCTTTTAAACACTTTCATCACTTTGAAAGTTAAAGCATTAGCTACATCGAAACAGGTATCTAGAGGTTGTTCTTGACAGTTTTGATGGATCTCTTTCATGGCAAGAAAGCTCATCTAAGAAGACAAATTTGGAGATTAGATCAGTTTTGTTTTCAGCCAACACAAGGTTGGAAGTTTTTTTATCTAGGTACAAAATCTAGGTATCTAAATTACCTAGAGAGGTAATTCAGCATTCAGCAAACTCTAGGAAAAGGTTGGTAAATTCAAACATATCAGTCACATTTGAAGCAGAATGTTGATTCAACATATGAGGAAATGGCGGAAGAAAGATGCAGAAGAAGAAAGTCCAACATTTCCAAAGGGAAAGTAAGACTTCCTTTTCTCTTATATTTTCCATATACTTTTCCTACGTTTATCCTCTACACCCAAAGACAAGTCTACGAGAACATCTTGTGAAGAAGATAGTTTAAAGAAGAAGCAGTTTCTTGTTTTGCATTATACTTGGTCATGTTTTAGTAGGTTTTGACAAAGAATTGCATTAGCGAAAGAAAAGCAGCAGATATCTAAGACAACTTATATGACTTATGTATAAGTTGAAGATTTTGAGCACGCAGCTTATATGTTGCCTCAAAGAATTCTTGGAGTGTCAAATCAGAGCTACTTGGTATATGACAAGTTGCAGAGAAGTAAAGAATTCTTTACCTAACCCTTGAGATAAAAGAGTATTTGTAGCAGATGTTGGAGACTTGGAGTGAGGTTTTTTGTTTGAAAAAGTTACCTCATATTCAGTATACTCAGAAAATTCAGAGGTTTTTAGGAGGAAAATTAAAAAAATTCAGTATTTTCAGAAAAATTCAGAAAATTTAGTATTTTCAAAAAAATTCAGAAAAATTCAGATATTTTTGATGTACCAGTAAGATGGAGAATCTACTTTCTATGTTTGTCTTGACTTTTGAATACATGCTTGTATTCAAAAAGGTGTTCCATCAGATTTTATCACTTGATTGAGAAGTGGAGTTAGTCAAAAGAAAGTCAAGCAGATACTATCATATTTCACCCGAGAAGAATATGAAAATATGAAGTATCAACTTGCAAATTTTGGAGTTCTCAAGGTGAGAGTTTGTCCACTTGTATTCAAGTAGGCATTGCAGATTCTTGGGAAGGATCTAGTTGAAGAGAAGTTTTATAACTTTAAGTAAGAAGCATGGACACTTAGAGACGTTCAGGTCATACATCTCATACATATTCAGATTTTTGTCCCTACATCTGAATATGCTTGTAAATTCTGTACATACATTCTTCCATCTATTCTCTCTCTCTCTCCTCTATTCCATGTATGCCTATATATTATACATATAAAAATGCGCTTGTATATATGTACATACACACATACATGCTCTCTCTCTCTCTCTCTCTCTTTCTCCTCTATTCCATGTATGCCTATATATTATACATATAAAAATGCGCTTGTATATATGTACATACCTTCTATACACATACACACATATGTACATACCTTGTATACACATACACACATATGTACATATGTTGTTGGTATGATGATAGGTTGTAAGGAGATCCTACCCACGTGCTTGCATGAAGCATCTAGGTATCCTTTGCAACAAAAAAAGCACGAGGGGTTTTGTTTCTATCATTTCTAGCTTGGTCATAAGCCTTGTCCAATGGCCTTGAATTTTGACCTCTCTGTACATGCTCACTACAAGAAGCTCCAAGCTCATATTCATCATATGGAGATGCTTCTCCAAGACTTCCTAGATTATAAAATGTATAAGAATCTAGTCTTTGTTTAGGGAGTTGTGTTGATTATACCTTTCCCTTGTGTGTGTCATGAGGTTCATTGCAATGATAGACAAACTATGGGGACTCTTCTCCAAGCTCATATTCATGAATCATCATATGGAGATGCTTCTCCAAGACTCCCTAGATTATCAAATGTATAAGACTCTAGTCTTGGTTTAGGGAGTTCTGTTGATTGCACCCTTCCCTTGTGTGTGTTATGAGGCTCATTGCAATGATAGACTTTTTTATATTGCTAGCAATCTTGATGCTGTAGACATTGTATCCTTTGATGGGCTGGCCATGGGACCTCTTAACAGCATTTTTTGGCTATTGGTCCTCATTTTTTTGGGCAATCTACTTGTTTTGTGAATGTTGACTTCCTAGTTTGGGCTAATTGGAGTTCGAGTCATGATGGTATTCTTGTTTATGGGAGTGGGCTATATTAAATGCTTGCAAATTCATAAAGTTTAAGACTAAAGAGCTTTATGCTTTGCGGTTTATAGAACCAAAGGTTTGGGCTATAGTAATGGCGAGTCCATGATCTCATGGTGGTAGGGAGGTAGTGAGGAGTGAAGCGAGGCCTTGTAAGCTATATCACAGGTAATATGTAGCCAAGATTAGCAAACCTATGCTTGAGGTTT